>KV428014.1:0-343184 GCA_001632355.1 Sistotremastrum suecicum HHB10207 ss-3
TGATCGGAGTTTGAATCAATTTCCTAATTGGGCGAACCTACCTCGGCTAATGTGGTTTCGTGACCCACCAAAGCTTTAAAAAAGACTAGTAAATAGTCCTGGATGTTGAGGACTATCTCCTCAGCATTTGTGCGAGGCCGCTTTTATTTATCGCCAGCGGAAGCCAAATTTTCCGACCATCTTTGGATGCCCCATCCAAGTTAGAGCTCTCTTTTGTAAAGTCATTTTGCGAGTCAATATACAATTCTCATATTTCTCTTCATACTATCAACAACAGATCAATAAAGAATGTGCGAACTAGATTCCGATCCACCACCTCCAACCGAATCGCCGGCGACAAGAGAACATGTTCAGAAACCAAGAAATGAAAGAGGGTGCCGAGTTAGGAAAAGATGTGAGACAATGAACGAGCATGGAATAGAACGGAGTACAAGGAGAGAATGTGCGACCGTGCACGAGAGAATAGACGAAAAGACAGTAATGACACAATATATTATAATGGAATAGATGGGAGTAGATGCGTCTCACAACGAAGACATTCTATGTGTGAACAGTCAGTATATGAGAGGATGGAGTAAGAGACAAGCACGCACCTTTTTATACAAACGACTCAAAGTCGATTAACACCCCCCGCACCCACACCCGCAGAGCTACTACTCGATCCTCCTCCAAACAATGCTCCCAAACTCTTCCTCGGCAACAACAACCGACTCGCTCTCGACGTACTCCGATACGACATCCCCGTTCCCGTTCTCGACGCTTGGGGTGTTGCTGGAGGTGTTGCAATGTTCGTCGAACTTGATAATGACTTGGGAGGAACAATGGGCGATGATACTGAGCGGGATTGTTGAAGTTGAGATGAAAGGGAACGTGATGATGTCGATGAAGAGAGTTTCGGTGGTGCACCGCCTAGACGATATGAATGAGCGGGAGTATTGGATACCGGCGTGGTAGGTGTTGTCGGTGTATTGTTGAGAGGATGGAGTGCGCCAGATCGTTGCGTCGATGAAGAGGTCGAATGAGGAATAGGATGTAACTTCGATGACGAAGTCGACTGCGAAAGTGATGCCTTGCTCGAAATAGACGGCGAAGGAGTAGGCAACCCTCCCTTCAACGACGTCGCCCTCGACCTCGACCCCTGCTCCGCAACCGTAACAGAAGCAGGCGGCGCACTCGGCGGTGCACCAGAAACCGACCTGCTCATATAGCTCTTCGAGATCGCCGCCGCAGGCGTCATAATCGTCCTCTTCTTCGCCGTCCCACTCGTCTCCGATGTCGACACACCCACACTCGGAAGATGAACCGCACTCCCTCCCGAACTCGCCCCACTAATAGTCCTCAACCTCCCTCCTCCATAAACCGCCAACCCACTCTGTCCCTGTCCAGTGAATTCTGTCGACGCAGAAGGCGTAAGAGGGAAAGCGAGCGACTGATTACTCGAACTAGGAGTCGTACCATCAGCAGCACTACTAGGCGTAGGCGTACGACTCCTCTCATCCGAAGCAACCATTGGCGATATAGGAGTTGTAAGAGTAGCCGATATCGAAGGCGCAGGCGATATCAGCGATCCATGAGATATCGAGGACGATGGACTCCGGAGTGATCGTGAACTGGACGATGTCGGAGAGATAGTGGGATCCGTCTGACTCCTCTTGATCCCTCCACCAATGATCATCCCCACCCTCCTCCCACTCGAACTCTCACTAACCGTCCTCGCCCTCTCACCACCCCCACCAATACTCCCACTCCCAATCGACGACATCGAACTCTTCGTCGAAATGCTAACTTTCGAGATCGAATTCGCACTCGAACTTCTCGGTAACGAGAAGTTGAATCCCTCGCCGGCATACCGACTCTCCACTCTCGAAGACCCATTACTCGAGCTCTTCGAGCTTCTCGATCTCACTTCGCTGTTATCGAGTTCCTTGGATAAATATCCAAGTTCGTCGACAACGCTTCGACCCAGATCAGGATCGAAGGGCGGGGGAGCTTGCGATTGCGAGTTCTCGCCGATAGATGGGAGACTCTTTCGAGTGAGTGTCGACGGAGCATGATGGCGGGTCTTCTTCGCGAGAGGGGTAGTCGTAGTGAATGCGGAATATCCTCGGCTCGAGGAACGTGAAGTCGATGACTGGACTGATGAATGTGAATTCGTCGAGGACGCGTATGAAGTAGAATGGGAGAGTGAAGACGATGGTGGAGCCGAACGAATAGACGAAGAATACGCCGAACTCCTCGACGAATTCGACGACCTCACACTAAGCGCCGAAACGCGCCGTGCCAGAGGAAGAACCTGATCTTCATCATCCGAATCGCTCCATCCAAGGCCAGTAGTCAACCCCACTCCATCCCTCAACAACTTCCCATCCCGATGTCGAATTTTGCGTTTCTCAAAATCCTTATTCGATGAAGTCGAAGCGAGTGATGCACGTGAAGTTTTCGAAGATAGGGTCTGAGGAACAGGAGGAGTGGGAGACGGAGTTCTAGAGAGTGAGAACGGGGGAGGTGGAAGTGCCTTGGAGTGCGGTGAGAGCAGACCCTCGCGTAACATGATGTGCCTGCATACCCATCAATCCAAATCCAAGAATTGATAAAAGAAAAGAAATAAAAACGTACGGGAGAGGAGTATGCAAGTCGATACTACTATCGCTATTATACTCCAAATCCTGCGTTCCCTCATCCCTCAACACATCCTCCACATCCCACGATCCATCCATCTTCGCCAAACTTCGTCCCCAATCATAATCGTTCTTCCTCGACGATTTAGGAGGCAATAAATCCTTGATATCCGGACTCTCAGCGCGCGTATCGATAGTCGAAAGTGTAGCATCCATCCTAGACTTTGATTTTCGCGATTTAGATTTAGCAGGAGGCGAAGACGGGGGAGAGGAAGCAGTAATGACAGTTGCAGGGGTGGGGCGCGATGATGATGGCGGTAACGGAGGTAATGGGCTCGTGGGCGGTCTCCCTATCGGACTAGGCAGGTGATTCGGCGGCACAGGGAACGAATCAAGAAGGAGCGGGAGAGGCGCGCCCTTTCGAATCTTGAACTTGGCCGCCATCGCAGCGAGCGACGACGAGGTGGTCGTCGTCGTAGAGGACATACTCGAGTCCAAGGGGAGGTCGAGGAAAAAAGAGGAGCAGTCGAAACTGGCCCGCGTCGGCTATCGGAATTCCAAATCAAGGGGAATCCACGTTTGGTAAGATCGGTTCGCCGAACTGGATCTTCCACGCCGGAAACAGGGGAATAAAAGAACACAAAAGGGGGATTTTCAAACTATTCTCTCGTCTATTGTCTGCACTGAAGCAGATCGGCGAGTGTGGCACGAACGAAGAGGAGCTGTGGAAGAATGCTATGGCCGTGACACAGAAAACAAAGCGCAGATCTCAGATCGATTCGATCGTTACCAACGGAATTACGCTAAGCGTTCGAGAACCATTTCCCCCTTACAAAAATTCCGTAAATCATTCAAAAGAATCCAGCCTCACGTCAGCCAATTGACAACCTAAATGACAGTCTCATATTGCATCTCTGATCGACTCGCAACCCAAATCCAGAGCTGCATTTTCCTCTCTTAGATTCTCTGCACGCCACCACATCCTCGGACGGAAAATCTATTTCCTTTCCCAATCGCCGATCAAAGCACCTTCGTCCACGCTACTCCACCCACAACGACACAGCCACCGATACCGGCACCAGCGCCGGCCAATTCCTGCCGATTCCCACGGCCAATTCAAACCCACAGAAGCCGTTACGTCAAGAAGCCGAAGCTCTTCTTTCATGACATCGAAGCCTTCTCGTCGCTGTCAACACTGTCGGACAGCAACACCGACGCTTCTTTCATTTCGTCCGCTGCTCCACATTTTCACTTCTCTGAACGTCAAAGGACTCATCTCATCGCCGACGATGGCATCCGCAGTCTCACCTCTCAGCGCATCGATATCAACCCAGCTCTCGTCGTGTGACCGCCTCTCAAAAATCTCACTTGCACATTTGACCGGTGAGTAAACTCCCTCGCTTCGAGTGAATACAAAGCCTAATCTCGCCAAACTCCCACCCCAAATCGCACAAAAACCATATAACCTTTCACGATCGCCAGTTGCTACGACCATCACCGACGTCATCTCCCCGGAATTCCCTTGCACATTCGATCTTCCGAGTCCTCCACGCAACTCTATTCGCCAAATCAACTCTCCCGTTCCCGTCCCCGTGCTCGATCACTCACCTCCCCACTCGTCTCAAAGCCGATATCTTCAACCGAAAGCCCCACTCACTCGTCCCCCAATTTCCCTAGATGCACTTTATCTCGCGAAGACTCAAATCTAATCACAAATTCTCCCGACTCTTCCAATCTTCCTAATTCTACCGGCCTATTCCAATCATCCCGACCCTTCTCTTCTTCCTCCACGAGCTCATGCCCACGAGCTCATTCCCATCATAAGATCGGCACGCTCGCAATCCAGAAGCCTGCACTTCTAACGCTAACGCTTAGATATTCTACTATCGACAAAAGATAAAACAAAAGAAGAATCTAATCGATATCGCTGTCACATTAGACGCCAAGCTCCGCTCTTATCCTGCCCTTGTCCTCTTTTCAGTCCTCCTCTTCGTCTGTCAACTAGTCCCATATGCTCAAGGTTGCAAAGTCTAAAGAACGTTGAAATACCGCGTGGATGGGACTTTCCGATCACGATCACACGCACACGCTCGACTTCCTACCGTTCAAATCAACAAATTTGACTCTGACTTCCCTGACAACGCTACCGATATTCTATCAGACGTTTCTCTACAACCTCCTTCTTCTCGCAGTCAGCTGTTCGATTCGATTCTCCAGACGCACGCTCATTCTTTTCTCTCGTATGCTGATCATAAAGACCCCATACTGAGCTATCGTGTCGACATCCTTGGCAAGCTCTCTGTTTACCATACTGACGCCGCAATGAGTTCTCCCTCGAACCAGTTTCGCAGTCGCTCGACGTATCTTCGCTCTGACCTCTGTGATACGATTCCGCTCGCCCACGCAATTAGCTATTCACCGACACCGAATACAAAACCCACCGTCCAAAATCGTAACCTCAGCGTCTTTATTGTCTGTTCAGAAACCTACGCATATCACACGACCTCCGACTCCCAGTTCGGCGCTTCAGCAACTTGCCTATCATTACACCGTCATCACAGAACTTTCGCCCCTCTGTCTCGTTCCATGTCGTACCTTCAACGATTATATTCTTCAATCTATCATCGAACCGTCCATATACAAGCGCTTTCGGGTATGCTAACTGTTAACCTCTCGGTGACACTCGCCGAAGTCGTCTCAGTCTCGTCAAGCGTTACGAAGCAACTCCATCCTGCCCTCTCTCAACAATCGAGATGAGTATCACGCCTCGACTGAACACCACGAAACTGACGCTCGAATTTATCCAAGCTCTGGCAACACATCAACATCGGCTATTCCGGACATTCTCAACGTCCATCACCTCCTTCATCTCGATCCGACATTAATCCAAGCGTCTCGCCCGAATCCTATCCTACCTTCATCACGCCGCAAATCTTATTCAACCTCCATCACAATGCAAACGAACGTACACATCCACCTACACAAGACTCGGCCCCAAATTCAAATCTCAAAACCGCCGAATTCGTTCCGATCACCCTTTCGTCCCTCGCAAACTCCACACTGCACACCTTCAAATTCCGGCATCTATCCTCCACTCCACTTCAAACGGAACCTCCGAAACCATCTAAGCGCACATCCCTCCGTCCAATCATCGCACCTCACACCGCCACCGCCACGCCCATCGGACCCATTCCTTTGCTTCTCCCAAGAACGAATCTCCGGGTATCCATCATCTCAATCCGGAATGAATTCATGCATAGGTCGACTTTGTATTTCCGTTCCTGCTCCTTAGATGTATAATCTCGGATAATCCGGAACGGATACTCAGCGCCCAGCACAAGAACGAAAATCTATTATATTCATTTCTTCCGAGATAAAATCTCAGGAACACAGACCATCTTTCACAGACCATAAAATCCGCATTCAACAAATCTTCCACCAACAAATCGAGACTTCAAAGACTCCAAAGAGATCACCTTCGTGGCCAGACCTCTGACCAATCCGGGCCCTCGCTTCGTACCCCGTGTCCGTGAGATATCGGCTAGATTCGCAGGGCCGATCCCTTTCATGACCCATCCCATCTCCCCTCTCCGGCCCTGTTGTCCAATCAGATACCGATAACGAAGACGAAGACGAATCGGAATCAAAGCGCCAAGGATGACAGATGGCATCAAATGATCAAATTCCGAACCGAATTCATGATCATGAAAGGGCGAGGCCATCTCCGTCGAAATTCGCTGGGATTAATATCGAGAAGAGATCGAGGATATCGCGATAAACTGAGGGAGGGCTGGGAATCCAGACCGGAACGTTGTCGAAAATTATGGAATATCCGATAAGCTCATCCTAATGCTCGAACCCGGTCGAACATAGCATAGAGAGATCTTTCCTCGGGGTAAGATTCGTCATCATGCTACGGTCGCTCCGACCTCAGAAGCTAAGAGAGCTAGAACAACTAGGGCAAGAACAAGGAGAAGAGAGCTCAAACCCGGTGCGATTCCTAGTCAGACGAGTCGACCACCGAACCTGATCAGCGAAAGTCGACCCTTCAAATCATTTATGCTCACGGAGAAAATTTTCAAGGCAGCCCTGCAACCCTACCCAGCGCTCATCACTCATCACGATCCTCACGATCCTCAACACACCAGAACGAACCGCTCAATTTTTCTCCCAAATAACCAACTTTTCTTCTCCAACATTCGCTCGTCTCGTGAAGGACCGATCGTCCACATGCCAACTCTCACAAGCTCTTTCATAGAACACCTCAGAGCCTGGGCGGTGTCTAATTAGTGAGTCCAGCACATGGCATCCTCGTGCTCGTTCCTTGACCTTAACGTGCCTTGCGAATAAGCTTACGTGCCTTATTTCGATCATCTGTCAATTCGAGTACGATCCGCAGTCCGAGCTCATCGGCCGAATGAGAACAGGTCTAGACTTCGGCCTTTGACAGAGTTCCACTCCTTTGAGCATCCACGAAATGAGAGGAGTGAAGGAGACGAACGATGAGCTTGGATGCAATGTTCAAGATACATAGCTTACGTGAGCACTGCATGACACCTGTTTCGGGCGCTTGAGAAGGCGCCTAATCTTCTTCCATCATTCATGGTGACAGCTTCCCGTCACATATGCCGCAGAAAAGAGTTTCCCGGGGCAAAAAACAAAATTAACTCATCGCTACTTGATCGTCGACGCAATACAGTAATCATTCCATAAAGCGGTCGTTCAGGAATTTTCACCTCTCTTGCATCACCCCGAGTCACGGTATTCTTGCGACACCTCATCCGACACTACTACTGGGAAACTGATACCGACATAGGAGCCTTAGTATCACAAGGGTAAAAGGCATATTATCGAAAGATACTCACCACTTCAGAGCACCTCCAGCGAAGTCGTGCGATCAGCGAATTTTGGCCGATTTCATGATGATAACGGTCTTGTCTATGTGGGTAATAGGGATACAGAGATCGTGAATGCTAAAAAAAGTACTCGTGGATCCTCTGGATGGTCACTCAAACCCTCAAATCCCGAGTCTATCTCGATTTTCGTCTCAACCACCGTTAGACGCCCAGACGCGGTCAGTAATTAGGATCAAGATGAGGTTATTTCCGTCTCAATCTGTGAAAAATAAAGTCAACTTCTCGAAACTCTTTCAGTCGTATGTCACGATACGAGACTCGCGCTGCCCCTTTGGTTCATTTCTCAACAGCTGCGTCCCCGCAACGCCCACTCGAAGTTCGTCACCACATCTACTGCTAGTCCTCATGAATACGAGTCATACAGCTTTATTCTATCATCTGATCTCGTCGATATCCCGATTTCTGCTTTGTTTCCGCTCAACGATACGAGTGAGTCGCAAACGAAACGAGACGCAGTCATTCTATCTTGCTGCAACCGACTCTGTACTTGGATTGCTTGACGGAGATACATCACGTGGGATATAGAATAATACGACGATACATCATGCATGTTCTAACGAGTGTGCAGATGCTGATTTACGGTTTGTCTCGCTGGATATGTCTATCAATATTGCACGAGATACAAGCTGCCCACACGTGGCTTTTCATCTTCGAAAATGAACAACACAATTCGACCTTCAGAAGGATCGACGCGGCGCATGAAGTACATCTGACCACCTGTCAGTTCATGAGGAAGCGCGATCCTGAACCTCGAACGTCTTGTGCAAGAAGCGTTAAAGCAGGATATATCTAGGAGATTCTCTGTTTTTCCAGCAGATCCGAAATGAGCAGAGTGCTCTCTGGTAAAATGAGCGTAAAATGCATCATCAGGGTCACCTTTAAGAATGAAAGGAAATGAACGAAAAGGATCCTCCGTTCGTGTAGGGTCAAAGCGAACAGAGACCATATTTTCTGTATCAAAAGGGGAGGCCATTTCTCCGTACCTGTCGACGACGAACTCATCGATCGGGACGTATTGAGAGAGAGTAGACTCATTGCTCCCGTCGAGGAGTGATGGGACAAGGTGTCCGGGGATGAGATAACTGTGCGTGAGCTTCAGCTTTTCTTGAGACCACAAGAGTTCTCGTGATTTCATGAGAAGATTGCTCCGGACCAGCGGAGTTATTCTTGGGATATCGGCCAAGAGAATTGCGCGTCGATTGCGGACAAGTCCTGGGGAGTTCTGAAGAACGACATGAATGACGAGTTTCTTCAATTCCGTGTGGAGTTGAAGACGTGTAATAGTGGGAACCTTGAAGAAAAGTCAGTGTGATGACAGCGTGAGCTGAGTAAGAACGGACTAGTCCCTCTACGCCAATCCCATCTGCAAAGGATGGCAAATCGACAGAGAACTCGGTCCCAAAGCCTTGCTGGTAATCGATAATTCCAAACCGATTCAAGCTCATTGTTTCTGTGGTATCTAGTGTGGTGTCTAGTATGACTAGAAGAGGTCCGTGTAAGGCGACAACACTGAATGAATTCGGCAGAGTGTAGTTTTGGACGCGAGTGATATGCGGATCAGCTTCTGGAGACTCTTCAGAAGGGAACGAAAGGTTAAGAATGAATGTTTCGGACGGAGAGTTCTCGCGGCTTTAGAGGAGTGTATCAGAAAGATGTCACAGTAAAGTTAAGGAACTCGATCCACCTGGGCCAGTCATTGATTGTGAAAACGAGGATCGCTTTTCCAAATCCCACGCTTTCAAACTTTATATCTTGTATCTTTCCTCTTGCGACGAAGATGGGCTCAGAATCCAGTCCTAGATCGCCACGCCTGATATTCCGAATCCACAGTCGTTCGCAATGACTGGCGATCACCCAATCTCCGCTAGGCAAGAATGCGGTCAAATGTTTCCCGGGTTCCGAGATTTTGGAATATCGGATTGGAGTCGCGATGGGAGCTTCAAGGCGACTTCGGATGTCTACTGCACGCATTGCGAGCCGAAGGAATAAGGAGTTTGGGATAGTCGATAATGTTTCCCCGACGGGAATTGGAAGATCGTGGATATCTGGAGAGTTCATCCAGATTGAGCGGTTATTTTTGAGAATAGTATAGAGTCTACTCGATACCTAATTTGAATATAGGTCTTCCGTTCAAACCAGTCCCAGGCGAGTGAATCCGAATGACTCACTTGTGCAATCGAGACCAATGTTGACAGACACTCGTCACGAAGGATTTCGAGAACGAGTTCAGGAGCAATGGTATGAATATTGGGATTGACCCGCATGTTACTCTGCGCACGACGAATTAGGGGCACTCTCGAATTTCAGTCGTTCGAGTACGATGATCCAGAGTTCGAAATCAATGTGTCCAGCAAGTGATCCGTGCGCAGGATCGGACTATAGATATCTACGTATCTCGCTGTCTTGGGTATCCAAATGATGAAAGTAAAGGAGGAGCCAGGATGAAAATGATCCTTCGATGCAACGATCAAGGATGAATGGCTTACGTGAGCTTTGCCTGGCGTCGGATGTCGGATTACGGTCGCCCTGGAGTCTGTAGTAGGTTATCTCCGATTTTTTTTTTCTGACGTCGATTTTGAACTTCGATTCCCAGGGTAGTTTCACCGAGACCGATCTATCGGTTCAGGATTCTGGCCGAGGGAAGCTAGGAAGCCGGCCGAGGGCGCTTAGACGGGGGAGGACATGCTCGAAAGCTGAATGCTGTTCCATGCATACGCGATACAACAATATCGATGCCATGTAAAAAATCAAGTACATTGTCGCCATCATTGGATGAACAAAAGTGCTAGATGGTTGGCAGCTACGTCATCGTGCGCACGACGTCTTCAGGCGAGTTCAAACTCCGCTCGTGACTCCTTCTCCTCTCGCACTGGATCATCGATCTCGCTTCTCTGGCAAATTTCTCCCTCTTGACCTCTATATGATGATCTGAAGTAGTCATGTGCATGTTTTCATGCGGTATTGAAGAGAAGATAGTCCTGGGATGTATTTCTTCGAATTAATCTTTGTGAGCTAAAGTTTTGCCTATCTTCCTACCATAGTTTCTCTCATTCTCCATTGCTATAGAGAACTATCGGGCTCAATGCTATCATTTCATTTTTCGTGTCGAAAGTCTTACCCTCATGCCTTAGTTTCTAAGATTTATAGTGCAAATCGTGTGGTAGTAGTCCCCCCAGATTACCACACTCGGAGCCTCACTCAAAACTTATCTGAACCTCGGGAACATTCCCAATTAATTGTTGCGACTATTTTCTGATTTGATACGATACTTGGTCCTGTTTGGCTCCGGCTTATCACCCTCAACAAACCCATCCTCGCATACCGAAACATTTCAAACTCGGCTACATCCCTCGCAAGCTCTCCTGCGTGCTCCAGCTTCGCGATTAAGGTGCACAAAGATACAGATTAAACCTATCGTACAGTACATTTGGGTGCTATAGCACCCTCGAAATCCTCAGAGACCTCTGTAGGTCCCTCTCATTTCTCTTCATCGGTATCAAAAGCAGAATCAATGAAAAACATGGGGAAAAGTCGCGATTGAGGCAATATTGATGCCTCAATTATCTCCAACCGGATATCTCAACCCGTGTCTTGTGCCCGAGCGGCTAGCCACACTAAGTATAATGTCATGCACTCGACCAATTCACCACACTGTAGTTGGCCGAAAGGAACCGAATCGGTCACGGCTATGTCTTCCGGCAGGCTCTGACCGAATCAAACGCCGGCAATGAACTTCTGAATGAATAATATCTGCAGTCCTCGAAAACGTATGCATCTCTGTGACTATCATCAACGAGAACAAAAGCCAAATGCACAGAGTTTCGAAGTCTACTCGTAGCGGCTCAGCCGGCTCTCCCAGTATTCCGGATGCGAGAGGGGGTAATTGAAGCTCCGATTTCATGTGCCTTGGTTGGATGGTCGGATGCGTTCCCAAAGTTTGGCCTCGGCGAAACTACCCTGGGGATCCAGGCCAAAGGTCCCGAGCCAGAATTTCATTTCGGGCGAAACCTACTACAGACTGGAGGGCGACCGTATCGGATTCTTCAAGCGCTTTCCGGGCGCTTAGCTTCTTTCTTTCGTGCATTCTGAAACCACCGATACAATCATCGCCCCCGCTTCAAACCAACATGCGAGTTCAGCCAAACCTTCATAACATTGCTTCAGAACTTATACTCGAAATACTCCACGAAGCTTCTCTAGCTACTCTAGTCGGCGTCGCACAGGTGAGCTCAAATTCATTCCTCCGAGACACATATCAACCGACTCCGATCAACGAAAGACATCAACGAGACTCTACAATATGCTCAAGGAAACACGTTCGATCTGGATGAGCGCTCCCGATATACATGATCTCCCCCTACCCACCGCTGAAACCCTCTCCACAATCCCAACCTCTTCATTACTCCGTCTCGCAATTCGTGCCGTCGATATCCGACGAAATCTCGAAGCTCCTTTAGCCATCCCCATCAGAAACTTCAAACTCTCTGAATCCGGGATAAATTTAACGGCTTTCTTGCCCGGCGGAGATTGGATCCTCATCACTCACTGCGAAAGACTATGGATCCACAATCTCGCGCATGGAGCCCCTAATTTAGACTCCGAGCCTATATTTGTCTCCACCGGAAAGATTCAACATATAAATTTCGAAAGTCTAGGATTTGGAAAAGCAATCCTCGTCTTGACAATCGACGACTATCCCACGTAAGTCCCGTTTCTTCCACTACGACACATCCTTCTGATAAACTCCTCTCAAGCCACGAAAACTCACCCTGTCAAATATCCATTCTCAACCTTCGTTTTCCTGTCGAGAGCTCCCTAGAGGCCGATCCGTACATCACACGCATACAAAATTATGCTCTCCCAGATTCACACAACGTCGTCGCCATGCACGGGCCTCTCTTAGTCATCTCAGACACCACACACGGCACCACTGGAGGAGAAAGCAACAACACCTTCGGGATCATCGATTACCAGCAAGGTTTCGGCACCATCTTCTCCATCGACTTGCCCAACTTCACAGACGTTCTAGATGGGAATGAATTGGTTAGTCTTGTTCCACCTCAATCTACACTATCATCCGTTGAAATTCGTTCAGACTCCCACTATTGCGCGTATTCGATTCCACCCCATCCTGAAGAAACTCATCGTTCACGTCCATCTCCAAGAGACGGAAGAATTTCTTCACGACCGTCGTGCAATTCTCTTGTTCGACATTCCAACCATAGCTCCATTATACCGGACCAATACTCTCCTTAAGTCACGAGAACTCCTATGGTCCGAAGGAAGACTCATCCCCACCCACACCTATCTAATCCCGGATCGCCTTTCCGAATCAATTTTAAGCTCTCGGGACGAAGCCACGGTTTCTCGATACATTCCGATCGATGAGTTCGTACTCGACAGACATCCAGAGAGACGCTCAGCATCCGAAACCCGAAACTTGATATCCATTCGCTTCGACCCCGCCAGTCCAGACGAATCTTTTGTCTCATTCTCCTTCTTCCTGGAAGATGACCCCAATGACGAATTCTATACCCATTTTAGCAGGGATCATTCTCCCTATCTTGGATTTCCAGGACAAGTTCAAGATCTCCAAGTGATATCATGCTTCAACGCTTCATGCACGAGGCGGTCGAAGATTAGGATCCCCCTTCCCACAGAACTGACGCGCGGTCAGTTGTACATGATTCATCGTTTCAATCCGACCGACGGTCGACTTGTTCTCCAAATCTACGAGGATGAGGAATGTCACACTGGCAGATTGTACATGATGCAGTACTGATTGTCATGTAATAAACGACCGAAACAATAGAACCGATAAATAGACCTTTATTGGATCGTGTGTCTTCGGAACATATGCGAAATTTCACGTAGTTTCCGCTTGGACATTTCGTATGCCGAGTGTGTGCGAGAAGTGAGAAATCAACTGGGCATAGACGAGAGTCAGATAATGAACGCATGGACTACGGGACTTGAAATTATGAGGAATAGCATTCAATGTGGTATCGTAGTACAGGGCGCTGATGCTTGAACGCAGAGATTGTGTAGGCCAAGTCAGCAGGGCGAGCCTCCGAGGGTCTCGGAACGTGAAATGCGTTTGAAGAAAATCAATTTTTGCCGGCAGCAGATAAATTTCGACCGAATAGGACAGAAATGATCTTATGTTGAACTTTGGAGGTTAAATTGACGAGAGGACGATGTTGGATCTGCGAACTCGGATCGTCCACGTCAGGGCGCCTAAAGATATAGCAGCGAATGAGTTGTTCGAGAGGTAACAAATTCAGTATAGCCGCAGAATATCCAGAGTAGTCGATGTAATGAAGATGCCAGAGCTTATATCGATCGGGGCAGCAGATGTCGGGATGGGTGGCTGTAGCTATCGTAGCGCTTGACAAGAGACAGAGAACGATACGAGAAGTACCTGCTGGTTTGATGACGAACTGACAGGACCAGGGACGTTGGTCGTTAGATGAGGCATCGAAGGAGAGAGTCGATCGGAGCGATAGAATAATCGGAGTTCGGTAGTTTCGCTCATGAAAGGCCGAGCTGGAATTTAGACGTCGTATGATTAATATATCCTACCACCTGGATTTAGTATAGTTTAGACAAGCGATAAGCGTTAGCGAGGGCGAGACATAGCGTACCTGCCCAAAACTCGGAGAAGAGCCCATTGAGATTTCTATGAGCTTTCGTCACTTCATCGGAAGCTCTGAACCAATGAAACGAGTGGGGAATGCGCTTGCAAGATCGTTAAATCACCGAGTATTCATATGAGCAAGAGGTTAACAGAAATATAACAAACACTCCATTGATGATTTGACCACCATAATCACCAAAAATCAACGCATCGTCATCATATTCCGCGAAACTTTGAAGATTGCTCACCATGTTAGTCCGGCCACGCAAGCAAATTCCAGACTGACGTGATCAGCAGTTATGATCATGAACGTCATGGGAGTAAAGGAGGAGACAGAATGATCAGCAACGCACAGCTGCGACACGTATGTACAGGTTGAGCTGGAAGGCTTACGTGATCAGTGCATGTCTGGTCGGACTTCGGTTATTTGGGCGCTTCGTTTCCGCTAACCCTCACTGGCACCAGTGAAGCTCGGGATCCCACAATGACATCCAGGTCTCTTCAGACTAACACTCGAATCACGCCGAGTCTTCATACGATTGCCTCTGAATTAGTGCTTGAGATACTTCGTGAAGCTTCTTTGGCTACTCTGGTCTCCATCGCTCAGGTGAGTTTTCTCTAATTCATCGCCACGAGACGCGTCTGAACAGAAGCAACCTATGAATTTAAGACATCCGCTAGGCTATACAACATGCTCAGAACAATTCGTTCGATATGGATGAACTCCCCCGACATCCACGATCTCCCAATCTCCGCTGGCGAAACCTTGACCACCATTCCAACCTCCTCATTCCTACGGCTTGCATTGCGAGCCGTAATCATCCGAACTCACCTTGAAACTCCCTTTGCTACGCCAGTCCAAATACTCAAGATTTTCGAACTCGGAGTCGAAATGAGCGTGTTGTTGCCTGGCGGAAACTGGGTGATCGTCACTCACGGCGAGAAGATGTGGATCCACAATATCGAACATGGAAGTCCCGAAATAGATTCCGAACCTATCTTTCTTGCCTCTGGAAAGATTGAGCATGTAAAGTTTGAAAGTGTTGGATCTGGCAAAGCTACCCTCGTCCTGATGATCGCTGAATCGACAAAGTGAGTCGTCACCCCGTCATGTAAGATCTGCGTACTCATGAACTAGAAGCCTTGGACTCTCGCAATCTCAAGCATTGATATTCGATCTTCATTTTGCACCCGAGGGATCCTCTGAAGATCGTCCTCACATCGCATCCGTTGTTTCCTACCATATTCCAAACCTGTTCACCATTGTTTCCATTCGCGGACATTTTATCATGACGGATGACCCTTCAGATTCAGGCGACCGCTTGGTGATAATCGATTACCAGCGAGGCTCTGGGACCAACTTTGACATCAGGCTAGCCAACTTTGCAGACGAGATTGAGACAGAAGAACTGGTTTGTTTCAATCCCATCCCCCATGATCTTTGAACAACTAAAAGCTAAACAGGGCATGACTATCTATGACATCAGCTTCAACGACACCTTGCAAAAACTTGTTATTCTTGCCTATCTTCGCACTGCCGATCGCGAGGTAATTCTTTTCGCAGATGTTCCAGCAATTGAGTCAGTGGGTACGCCGAAATCAGGCGAGATTTCATGGTCTCAATCAACACTGCATCCGACACATCAGTATCTGGTTCCTGACTTTCAATCCACGAAACTGTTAATCTCTCACGACGAGGCTCTTCTCTCTCGACACATTCCACTTCATGAATACACGGCTCCCAGTACCGGTGTTTATAGCAAAATCTTTCATGGGCGAGATATCATATCAGTCCGCTTAGCACCGAAGGGCGCCGACGGAGAGATGCTATTCTTCCGTTTTCGTTACGAGCAGCATCCTGATGATTTATATTACACCTCTTTCAAAAGGGATCATTCCCCAGAGTTCGAACTTACCCCATCCGTGCACTCTCGGCAGGGAATATCCTGCTTTAACGCTTCATGCACGAGGCTTTCGAGCTTACGAATCTCGATCCCTGAAGAATTACTGCTCGGCCGGTACTACATGATTCAAACGGTCAATCCAAATGAAGGCCGGATCGTTTTACTTATATACGACGATGAACAGGAGAATATGGGCCGGTTGTATATCATGCAGTATTGATGACTCTCAATACACTTGACCACATCATCGAAGCGATAAGCATGACTCTTACAGGCCGTGCGTCTTCGGCTCATTTGGTATAATCATGAATGCGTCCGTGCGAGGGCATTTTATGCGTTTGTTGCAGAACCAATTACCCCACGATATTTCCATTCCGCCTTGTTACGTTGACGCCACAATTGTACGTTGATCAAGAAGCAGGAACTGGGCGGGATTCGATCGTATACGATATGACGAGGTGACATAGTGTGATGAGGATTCGTAGTCGACTTGGCAGCGACCTTGACGAAGGCGGTCACATGTGTCGCGGCACAAAAATTGTCAAACTTAGAAAATCGGCAGATTGGACCGTATGCTCGTATGATACCCATAAAATAACATGTCGAGCCTTGAAGGCATCCGAAAAGACAGAAGATCGATGTTGTATTGGGGATCTCTAACCGATCGCGTTCGATCGCCTAATGATTTCAATGCAAGCGATGGTTGGAAAGGAAGTCTGAGGAAATTCAAACTCTCGGCGCACGATTACTAAGTATGTGCAGCCTGCTGACCGCCCCAGAATATTCACTACAAAACCGCCAAAAACTTGAGACACCAATCTCTCAGAAATGGGAAGCAGATCAAATGAGACCGATGAGCTGGAGCCTGGACGCGCCCGGACAAGAAGGACATTATTGGAGTTTCCAAGGCTGCAATGAATGCGAAGGTGTGAGAACGATGTTGTGTTCCGATCTCTGGTTGATGTCAGAGAGCCGAACGATATAGGCAGGATATGGTTGCGAAGAAAATCGGCAGACATTCAGTCTCCCGGCGCGCGATCAGGTGGAGCTAGAGAATATTCAAGTAAGGTCATCTGAGACATTGTCTCAAGATCTGTATCCGTCACCCAATTTAGAGACAAACGCTATCATCGAAAGATCGGCCAATTTTGGCCGAGCGCTCTCAAGCGACGATCTTTTCTTAGAATCGTCAGCTGACTTCCGTGGTAGAAGGATTGAGTACTATCCATGCAATTGGTTGGCTAATACCGATCCTGGTGCCAACAGAGGCGATGTGTTCTCAGAAAGATTCATCCTTGCCCGAACGATAGGCAAGTTGCTATTAAATTGTCTCTGGAGCATCGACAGTTCCTCTTCAAGATCAAGTAGGCCAAGTCTATCTTTAGCATGTTCTTGTCCGCAGTGTATTCTGGAGACCGTGCCATGTAGTCTTGAGCTCGCTGGCATCGAAATTGAAGCCAGAAGATTTACTGATCAGACCAAAGAAAAGTTCCGATTTTTTTCTTCGACATAAGACATCAGCATACTTGATCTCATAATTCAAGACTTGCAGAGATTGTAGTTAGAATTTTCGATATCCAGAAAGGCGAGCTAGAGCAATTGAAGATGGATGATCGAATCAACCCAAGCGCCATGTTCCGAACTCCGAACCGTCCGCAGTCATAGCGCGTTCTCCAGCTTTCTTCTCCGCCCTGATTGCTATAGCCGCTTTACTTCGCTTATAACCACGGACTATGATCGCCGCGCGTATTGAAGAGCTCTTTCGCCCCTGTTATCATCTCAGAGACTAGTTTTCGTCTGGTTCATCCTGACTGAGGCCAAGGTCCTCGGTCGCCAGTGCTCCAGATAATGTTTCCACCTAGGCCTTCGCCGTCGTACTTGCCATCGCCCGGGCACCATTCTGGCACTGTACATTGGATGATAGACGGATGTACTCGAAATCTGCAAGTTCGTACCGGAATCACGGCCTCACTCTGGAGTGAGTTCTTCACGCTCATCCAAGTCATAACTTACAACTTCAACTGATGACTCTCCAGGCGTTCTCCTCGTTCTCTTCCTCATCACTTCCTGTATCGTGCTGGGACGCTTCGGTCTCCACCGCAAAGTCCGACTAGTCCTCACCCTCCTCCTCATCACCTTCATCATCGCAACCGTCGAATTCGGCTTAAATATCCGAAGCATCCATTCTCAAACGCCGACTCTAATCGCACATCCGAAAGACTTGCATTGTTTGGATAATGATCAACTATATCTGCGGGTTCCGATGGTCCTTGAGATGTTCATTGGGGATGCGTTCACGGTGAGGGTTGGGGAACGTTTCTGCGAATATATCGTTTTGATGGGTTTGCTAGATATATCGAACGTGGCTACTGTGGGATCAGAGACTCCTCCCAATAATTTTTCCTGCTGTCCTGCTATTCGTTCTTGGTCGTGAGTGCCTCGCATTCGTTCGATGATTGTTGACCTCATTCTCGTATGACTAATAGAATGGATTATTCTTATGTCTGTGACGTCCATCGTGACCTATCCTGTGGTCATCCCGGTCTCGCTTGCGTTAAACATTGCATGTCTCAGTACGTCTCACCTTCTTTCCTTGGTTTCGCATTTGATATTCATCCTTGGGGTCCAGTTTTGATCGCATACCGCCTCTATACTCACCCAAAGCTCCCCCTACCACGCCTTTTCATTCATACAATGATCTCGTAAGCTCTCTTTGTTACATCGTACAGTCATGTGCTGAAATCTTCCTTAGAACTAGCTGCCTCTATATCATCCTGTTATTCTATTTCATGATCACCATCTTCACAAGATGGCACTACGCCATAGCACTCGCAGGACCGATCTCGGTGAGTATTGTCCGACGCCTATCCCGATTTCACTGATTGAGATCTAGATCACAACTGTCATAGCGCTTTCTCTCAATCTTCTAGTCCTCCAAGCTTGTCTGCCGGGCGCGTTCACTAGCGAGGGTATGATCCAGCTAACGGAACACGGGCTGGTCGGGCTTGAACCGATGGGAACTGATACGACTTTTCCCACCGATCCTATCATCGATATCATCATGTTTGGTTAACGACATTTCGGGGAATGAGCAATTCATTCTTATAACCTACTACCGACCTAGCGGGGTGATGATCTAGTCTGTGGTGAGAGGGCTTCGCGAGTTATAGAAGCAGAGGGGAAGGACCATATTGTTAGTTCAGTTCCAGCTCTATGGCGAAGAAACCGCTATGGTCTTATGAGACCGTAATTTTGGCCGTAAACAGCGGAACGCGCGACGTGCAGAACGTGTTTGAGCGCCTGTTCGGAGTTTGAATTGTCGACTCCCATTCTTCGACATAGCCAAAGCGCGTTGCTATTGTGCTATTGTACTCTTGTATAATCCTATATCTTGACTTGTTCATACTACCCTCTGTTCTATTTCTTGATGTATTATGGAAAGTTCCGAGCGTTCAAAATGGTCGAAACTCCTCAAGGAACGCGATGACAAGGTCGGTTTCTGGTCCCGTTCGGTGCTCATTATACTTCGAGAAGCTGATGGGTCTAACCTAGATTAACACTCTCCGAAATCAGTCATCTATTCAAGCCCTTCATCTCTCCCAGACAACCTCCCAACTACTCGCAACCCAATCGAAACTTACAGCACTTCAATCCACCCTCGTGAACCTCGAATCGAACATCAACTCCTCCGACCTCAAATACCGACGAGCTCATGATCGTGTACGAGCTTCAGAAAAAGAGCGCGATGATCTCAGAGGAAGTGTGCGTTTGTTAACCGAGAAAGGTATGCCGTCCAACCTATTCGCTCCCAAGCGTATTTCTTGAATTTCGGAATTTATGAAAGACTTCCATCTTCAACAGTCGAGAATGAGGGTACATCCAGGATGCGCGCTGCTCACATCATCCTTCCACGTCCTATACGATTGAAAGATCAACTGCACACTTCATCGTCTTTCCCGTCCTCGAGACATCAACGTTCTTCGTCGCAGTCCATCCAGGCTCCCGATCCCCAACCTGAATACGACGCAACAGATGAAGCTTACATCACACATATCCTGCGCGCTCTCACTGACGAGCTCACGCAAGTTCGAAAGGAACTTTCCACGCAACGCGAGAACTATGACACGCAGGTACGTAATTCATCACTATCAACTACTGTCTCATCTCATCCCGATCTAGCTCACATTTCTCGAAGCTCAAGTTGCGCACCGCGATGCACTGCTGGAACGCTATATTCACTCCTCTCCTAATCCATCTCCCGATCCACCCAATCTACCGATAGCATCATCCAGTCGTAAACCAGTCTCGAACGATACTCAAGGCACCCTATCGAATAGCCCTCCCCATGCCGAAGCCCTCCAAATCATCCACACGTCACATCTGCGCAATCTTGAATTGGAGGAAGAAATTCGACACTTACGTAATCGCCTCGAGGAAGAACGTGCACTGCACGAGTCTTCCTCCAACTCATTTGGTCAGAGAGAAGCGGAAGGAACGCATCGTCCTCAATCCATTGATCGCGATGAAAGCCGAACAGACCAACATTCCCGAGATCGCAGCGGAGATTTAACTCCTACTCAGGTTCCCGCAGTGAGACCTGATGTTCGGGACACTGATGTCGGAGATACTACACTCGACGCTGAGATGAATCTCGGGATGGAGAGCGTGAATCGACTCGAGTTAGAGATCGAAACACTACGCACCCGAGTTCACGAACTCGAACAAGCTCTAGATCATTCGAGGGATCATTCGGATGATTCCCAAGTCGAAGACGAACCCCGGGCCGATCCCGATCCGAAGTCGCCGTTGCCCTTGACCGACGAAGTTCGACCTCCTGATCCCACTTCGCCTGACAGAGAGCTCCCGGATCCTCCGTCTCCTAATCCTCTGCTCTCGCTGCCCCCTCCGTACGTCTCAGCCTTCCAAGATTTGATACATACTCATTCACTCTTTACTCTCACTAGACCTTCCTTCGGGCCCGTTCCTGGGCTGTCGACTCTACATACTCAAATCGCCGATCTATCCTCGGAACTTGAGCGTCTGCACACCGAACAAGAGCACATCACTCAAACACAACACCAGATATCCGTACGTCTCTCCTAGGATCTCCACGTATCACCGAGCCTCACTGTATATTCTGCTCCTAGGAACCAAGTCCTTTCATCGAACAACCTTCTTTCTCGACAGTTCTCCTCATCGAAGAAGAATGTATTCGGTTTGTACATCTTGTCAGCGATTTATTAGTGTAACCTCTCATATCGTTCATCAGACTCCGCAAGTCGGAAGAGAATGCTCGTCAGGAGCTAGCTTACGTCAAAGCCGAGCTCGATGCTTGTCTCGCGCATCGCACTCATTCCCGAACACCAGCTCATATACAACCACATGAGCATTCGTTGGACGAGAACGATCATGAAGACACACATCATGACGAATCCCAACATATCGACTCCCGATACGAATATTCAGCCGATGTCGACGAGTCATTTCATTCCTCCGTAGGCGCCAGCGACCTCGATTATTCTGTCCATGACAATTCATGCCGCCATCACATGCATGATGACGTTGTCCAAGAAGAAGCGATCGATGATCTTCCAGACATGAGTTTCGCATCTTCAGTCCCTCTTCCCGACTCTCCTTCTCCTGACCGAACATACACCCTTCCCCGAAACCCCTTCGGAAGATCAATAAACCAATCCGGATTATTGATCGATCACGTCGACGAGTCCGAGATCATCATGAGTGGTGTGCTGGATCATTCTACTCCTATGAGATAACTCGTACTCGTCCAAGCGCTCGTCTTGGATCCTTGTCCTCGTCTATTTCCGCATTTGGTTTCATTGTATATTGTCTATAATAGGTGCTATTACAGTGCTCGGTCTTGTATTTCCTTCTTTGTGTAGCGTCCCTGTATTGTACTAGCGCATCTTCTGCTTCTGTTTATATGTCTTTGTTGTTCAGTCTGTCATTCGGACACCTTCCTCGGGATACTGCGAGACACTCACAGTCATGATTTTCCAGCAGCCAAGGGCGTTTGAGATCACTCCCTCCTTGGAGGTGAAATAAAACGATTGGTCGACCAGTATTAGCGCGCTTCAGCACCACAGCCCGGAGTGGCATTCCAGTTCGTCCGTGACGATGAACACTTCTCACACGCTGATACGTATCATCAATTCGAAGGGTATGCACAACCGAAAAATCCTGAGCACGAGCTACCGAAACATGAGCATGATTCCACACATACAGGTTCACGCGTCTCAACCCGTCACCCCAAATTCAAATGGCTGTCCACTTTCCATACTCACGTCTTCTGGGGACTCACTCACTGCCAGTTCACTCATCGACTCCACTCCATCAACCCGCTCACCCGCCACAGCTCAACGGGTGTGACATCGTACATTAAACCTCGGCCATCATTGTGGCAGAAGGTCACGGTCGGACGGAAGGAATAAGCTACCGCCGTGATCATCATCCAGGTACGATCATCTAGAATCCAGATCGTCATGCCAATTAGGTAGGAGTACCCCGTCGCTGTGGTAGCTATGCAGGATAGACTAATACAGTGCCCGATCAAGTCTCCTCTCACGAGGGCACCAGTGGAACAAGGTCGAATATTGTTGGAAGTCAAGTATGCTCATCGAGCCAGAAAATGGGCGGTATGAAGGGACACCATCATATTCAAGCTTGTATCCGAGAGCCGATTCTTTGGGATTCGCGTTGTATACCATGCTCTAATCCAGCCTATACAGCTGCACAGCCAACTTACCCAGCTACCGGAGCGTCTTCGGAGCGGAAACGGAGCTATGTATCGATCAATCCTGAGAGAATGATGGCGTCTAACTCGGATACAGTAGATCGTCTGTGGACTCTCGACTCGTGGCGATGACATTGCTAACACTTCGGCACGGCAAGGCTTGACGACCATGACTTCAGAATTTGCCTATATATCTGCTCTGCTCTGTGAGTCTGAATGATTCCCATTCCACTACGGCACTGGCAGAATGGAAACCACTCGGGCACGCTCACATTCATTCCAGAGCCAAGGCCAGAGCTCTGCTTCTGGAAACATTAATGATCGGGTTTCTGCTCGCGATCCACGTGCCATCATATCGGAGAAGAAGTACCAGAAGACATTCAATGGTTCCATCAGGGCTATAATCGACGCTTTGATGAAACGTGGCTCCACCCGAATGTCTCGGTCCGAGATGTTGGCTCTAGCGGCAAGAACACTAAGGTATGTCCGAGCGATGTTTGCTCTTTCCATCTATTTATGAGCCAAAATAGCGAGGACAGGGACATTCTGGCCGAAAGAGAGGACGAAATCCGGTATGTATCACGAATCATTTACTTGATCTCGTGGAATATTGAATGGGTCATCAAACCTAGGTTACTCAGAAGCGAGAATGCCAATCTCAGGCAGGCCTACGAAGCACTCTCGGCTCTAGCTCAATCCGGATTTAACCAATCCTCACCCTCGGCTTCCGTATCGATAATGACACATCAATTACCCTCGCATTTCGTCCATAATCCACCTTGGTCTGATCCCGAGGAGTTTGGAGCTCTCTCGTCATGTGGGCCAATCTTTTCATCTACTAGGACCCGCCACTCATTGATGACATATTCTTTAGATCCACTCAATGCGCATCCGGGTCAAAATCAATTCTTCTGATATACCGGAGGACATTCATAGTATTAATAGTCACTCTTGGCATGGACGATATGTGTCCTTTCATTCTTGGACATGATTCACACGGACTTTGATAGTCCTAGTGTATCTAGCTCGTTGGACTTTCTTCATCTCAATCAGTCGTTACCGGGTTTTTGTCTGCAATTTTTCGACTTACAGTTTGACAATGTCAGCTGTGTTCTGTTAGTACAAATAAATGTACCACTCTGTAATCGCAGCATGATGCCAAAAACCTCGATCTCCGCGATCCGGTAAATAGAAATCGGATAAGTTTCTACCCAGCCGCCTCTTCTCGCGCAGTTCCTTATCTTCAAATTGTTGCAAAGAGTGTGGAGTGAGCATAACCAGTATCCTATCTCGACTCGGATGGCCGTGACGGTTGTTTGCTGGTCAGCGGGACTATTCAAGCGAACGCCGAGATGCCCGATTCTCATCCGGTGGCTTTGTCTCGGTTCCGAAACTATGGGGCCGCGTCGGCTACAGCTTCCCAGTCATTTCGTTACTTCAGCCACATCCATCCCCACGTCCAATGTCTCAACCCAATCTCCATACCCTAGCTACCGAAATCTTGCTCAAAATTCTCGATGGAGTTGAATTGAACGTTCTCGTTGCGATAGCTCAGGCACGAGATTGACCTTTCGACCGACATCCGAAACGAATACGGACTAATTCATCTCCTCAGACTTCGAGCAGGCTATATATCTTGACTAAAACGTATCGAAGTGTCTGGATGGGAGCTGAAGATGCTCTCGCGCTCCCTCTTCCAGCACAGGAGACGTTGTCAACTATCGCCGTGGATTCTACTGTAGAATTTCGACCACTTAGGATGGTCCCTGTCCCCGCGGGTCTCCCTATCCTGTAATAGAATTGGCATGTCCCCTGTCCCTGGTGACTTGTCCTGATGAATTTTTGACTGTCCCCTGTGATCTTGGGGCATAAAATGAACCAAAGTACAGTAAAAACTCGAATAAAATATTCAAATTCTCTTGGGCCCATGTCTGGGGTTCTGGAAGTGCATATAATGTCAAAATTACCGGAATAGTATGCTAATAGAATATATTTAAGATTTACAGCTCCCTCATCCTGATGTCCCATCCCCTGTCCCCCTGTCCCCACCTGTCCCGCCTTCGCACCACAGTGTTGTTTTCTTGTCCCTGTCCCCTACCCGATCCCAAGTGGTCGAAATTTTACAGTATTCTCCGGCTCGCAATGCGAGCAGTCGATCTTCGACGTCGATTTCTAGATTCTGAACTCAAGCCCCTAAGGATAAGCAAGGAGGAACGAAAACCTTGGTATATCTTCAACGAAAAATGGGTCATCAAGACCGATGACGACGCGGCTATGATATGGATCGTACCCACCGATTCTGCCGACTCGTATAGAAGCTTCGACCCAATTTTCAAGGGCAAAGGCAGATTCGGCTGTTTTTCCATAGAAGAATTGGATGACCGCAAATTGGCAGTCATCTTTACCGTGGTTCCTCATCAAGCGTGAGTGGTGTTTGTATTCAAGTATGATATTTTGACGCATTTCGATCGACAGCTCAATTTCGGACGTCTTCCATCTTGACGTGTTGTTGATGACAATTCCGGCTCATCTTCTCGAGAATCAAGTTGCTCCCGTCTTCGAGTCCAAACGCTACCTACTGCCCTATCGTGCGCGTCAACTCTTCTTCCAGGGCTCACGGCTTTTCATTAAAACCTGGAATTACCCTCCATATCACTATCTGATGCTCGACTACGAGAGAAATCTCGGGGTCCAGTTGATCGTTCGAACACCGGATGGCGAACCAGCCTTTCTAGAATCTCATGTCAGTAATTCCCTCCCATTTCGTTACATTTCACTAACCCGAAGCAGATGGGGCATCGTAAAGAATTGGTTTTTCATGCCGGCCTCTCGAAAATCGTGATTGAAATCGAAATCTCTCGCACGCGAACGGTTCTCCTACTAGCAGACGTGCCCACGATAGAAGGCCGGTCCTGTAGTGACCTTTCAAAGTTCTCTTGGAAGGCTCAATCCTGGGATGCTACGCACATGTTCGATCTCCAAGACATTTCCGGTCATAACTATAACGACGAGGCCATCATGCAGAGCTATGCGGACACTTTCATTGCCGTTGACTCCTTCATATCTCCCCGCTATACCCCTGTTCATGAATTTGTATTTCGGTCGCCTCTCGATGAAGATGGTCGGCACCGGCAATTCGTATCGATTTGTCTCGATACCGAAACTGACAAACTGGTTGCGCTAGCCTTCCCCCCCGAGAATCCTGCCGATCATCCTACAGCTTACTGGACCATAGACGGACCGGTTGAAGACTTCGTTGAACCGGACCCTACAAAAGAGCGATGGATGATCATATGTCCCGATTCATCAGGACGCCAGCTTTCAAAATTCAGGATTACTTTCCCGCCTGAACATTCGGAAGAAAAATCCTACTTGGTCTTGAAAGTCGACATGAGAAAGGGAGAGCTCTTGATGTATGAAAAGATTGATTATACGGTATATCAAGGATGGGTTATGCAGTATTAGATATTCTGCTCGTACCGATAGCTCTTCACCAGCCCAGACTGATAGAGTCAGCCACAGTCATGCTGAGCATTGTAAAGTCAATGATTATTCGCGTTGTGTATCTTGCAGATTCTTGCTCGTTGGACTTTCTTCATCTGAATCAGTCTTCACCGGCTCTCTGTCTGAAGACTCTTGACTCACAGTTTGACGACGTCAGATGTGTTTTGTTAGTACCAAAATCATGTACCACTCTGTAATCCCAGAATGATGCCAAAGACTTCGATCTCCGCGATCCGGCAAATAATAGAAATCCGGTACGTTTCTACCCAGCCGCCGCTTCTCGTGCAGTTCTTTGTACTTAAATTGTTGCGAAGAGTACGGAGTGCTCATGAATCTGGATCGCTATGTGTAGGACAGTAGGCCGCTTCAACTCGAAGGGTTATTTGCCGGTCAGCGGGACTACTGTATTTTAGCGAACGCCGAGATCCCCGATCGTCATCCGGTAGCTTTCCCTCGGTTCCGAAACTGTTGGGATCGCTTCGGCTACAGCTCAGTCATTCCGTTGCTTCATCTGAACCACTCCCATCGCCTCGTCCAATGTATCATCCCAATCTCCATACCCTAGCTACCGAAATTCTGCTCAAAATCCTTGATGGAGTCGAATTGAACGTTTTAGTTGCGATAGCGCAGGTACCGAAATCGACCTTTCAATGTCTATTCGAGGGGGTACTGACTATTCTCATCTTTTCAGACTTCGAGTCGACTATATAACTTGACAAAGACTTATCGGAGTGTATGGCTGGGAGCCGAAGACCATCTGGAACTCCCTCTCCAGGAACAGGAGACACTGTCGACGATTCCCGTGGAGTCTATTCTTCGGCTCGCAATGCGAGCGGTTGACCTTCAGCGTCGATTCCGAGATCCTGAAGTCAAACCACTAAGAATAAGCAAGGTAGACACAAAACCTTGGTATATCTTCAACGAAAAATGGATCGTCGAGACGAAGGAAGGTGCTGCACAAGGTGCTGCATCGCTGTGGATTCTCCCCGCTGAATCGGCCGATTTGTATATTAATAAAGACTTTGAGCCAGTCATTTGCTTCGACGGCAGATTCGGCTTTCTCACCGTTAAAGAACTCGATGACCGAAACTTGGTAGTCATATACACGGTGGTACCTTATCAACAGTGAGTGCGAATTGCAAGTGTTAGCCTCTTTGATTATCTGACGCATAGGCGTTGAAAGCTCGGTTTCGGACGTATTCTATCTCAATCTTCTGTTGATGGAAATTTCTCCTTCTGACGACGGGAACAACGTGGCTCTCGTCACCGAATCAAAAAGCTACCTACTGCCTGCCGACGTGAAAAGTCTTGATTTAGTAGGCTCCAATATATTCATCCGATGTTGGGGCGACCCTCCGTTTCACTACCTCATGCTCAACTATGAGAGAAATATTGGAACCCAGTTAGTAATCCGGACATCCGACGGCGAACCTGCGATGTTTGATTCGAGGGTCCGTCCTGTTCTCACTTCTGTTTCAAGTTTACTGAAACGTAGCAGATCGAATACCGCAAAGCATTCCAATTTATTCCTGGCCTTGATAAGATTGTTCTCGTCCTGGAAGTCTCCTTGAGCCGTTCGGTTCTCCTGCTAGCAGACATGCCTACGTTGGATGCTCGCCCTTCGACCGAGATTTCGGATTTCTACTGGAATCCCGGATACTGGGACGCCACACACATCATCGAATGGCCACATATTTATCTCCTTTATCGTAAGGGTATTTTGCACGAGTTTGCGGACACATTGATCGCCGTGGACTCTGCTATATCTCCCCGCTATATCCCGGTGCATGAGTTAGTGTTTTTTTCGCCTCATCACGTTCACCGGCAATTCGTGTTGTTCTGCTTCGACACTGAAGCAAACAAACTGGTCGCATTGGCCTTCCCTCCCGAGGATCCCGCCGATGCTCCTACAAAATACTGGACCAGACGCGGACCGATGGACCAATTCGTTCACCCGCAATTTGCGAAAGA
The DNA here is from genome assembly GCA_001632355.1 of Sistotremastrum suecicum HHB10207 ss-3. Taxonomy (NCBI): domain Eukaryota; kingdom Fungi; phylum Basidiomycota; class Agaricomycetes; order Sistotremastrales; family Sistotremastraceae; genus Sistotremastrum; species Sistotremastrum suecicum. The sequence goes on from KV428014.1 coordinate 28,302, forward strand.
GCGCTGGATGATCATATGTCCCGACTCCTCTGGAAGAAAGCTTTTGAAACTCAGGATTACTTTCCCACCTGGACATTCCGAAGATAAATCTTACTTGGTCGCGCGAGTCGACATGAGGAAGGGCGAGCTCCTGATGGACGAGGAGGAGACGATCGTATGGGGGAATACCAAAGGTGGATCATGCAGTATTGAAATCCGTACTGCCATCCATCAGGGAGGACTGTGCATCGAGTCCAGGTTCATACTGTCCGCTGCAGCGATTGTCATGGGTAAAGATAAGGCTATTATCAGAGTTCAATGTCGCTACGACCAGCTTGTCTATCTCTTGAACGTCAAGCAATTATGTTAAATTTCTGATCAGATTCAAGGGGCATAATCCCGCAACGCACGACCGGCCAACAACGAGAGATCGGGCATGTATTTTTCTCGGATGACATCACGAACTTCTGGAGCGCAAGATAATAACCAACGGGAGAAATTTCCAAAGGGACGGGGAAAATGCAAGCGTCAAAGCGTCGAAGTGATGAATCCATTGATGAATCGGAGTTGAAAAAAAGAACAAGAAAATTGACGTTCGGCATTTCCCGCGGGCGCTCGGATACTCCGAAGTCCATACAACCGCTACATCCGAGCCTTTATCCTTCGCTTTGCCTCCATCTCCTTTCACCTCTGCATTTTTCATGACCCACACTCCCAGTCCATTGTCGATGAATCAGAGCCAAAGACTCAGAGCTCCCACCGAACCGCGCTCTCAACGGCCTGCCAGTGCTATGGCATCGCAGGCTCAGGATCAACCTGCGAGCTCCCTCAACGCGAACCGGAATTCGTCGATGGCGTCGAGAGATCCTCGTATCAGACCGTCAGCCAACTCTACAAGAGCTCCGGGCGCAGTGCCAGATACGAAACCTGTACCCAAAATACCCTCTATGACCTCCAATACGCGATCGAAGTCAGTCGAAAGGGGAGACGAAAAGCAGTCCTTAAGGAGGGGGAAGGATGGAGGCGGCGACTCGGGGCAAGAAGAAGACGTTGACATGGATATATCTGCTCCTTGTACGCTCTGATGCTTAGCTGATGCTCATTCTATATGATAACGCTATGATCTTCCCTCTATCAGCTACCCCTCGGGCTTCCCGGCCGCTTCATCTTCCATTGAATGAACTGGGATCCCCATTCCACGGAGACACAAAACTCTCCCCTACATCTACGACACCTCCATGCCAAACACCAACCATCCCTATAAAGCGTCAACTCCAAACCGTCAAGAAACCAGATTTGAAGGCGAAGCGTATACGAATGACGCCGGCTAGCACTGGTATTCCAGAACCATCATCATCAGAATCGGGAAACGTTCCCATCAGCGTCGTCCGAGAATTACTCCACGATACTCTCTCCCAGTTCCTCCCTCCGAACACGAGTCCATCCCACGAAATCGCGGCGTACATGTCCGCGTCCAGTAGAGGTGATTTATCTCCATCCATACTTACTTCGTATCTCATCGAAAACTTCCAGTTGTCCAAATGTCCATCCCCCCAACCGACCTGATCCCCTGCACCCCCCGCACCGAACCCCCCGTTCTCCCAGTCCAACCAACGCCCCCACCCTCCCCCTACGGCGATCACACCTCCCGGACATACGCAACAGTCGACGATCTCCGAGCAATCCAATACGAACAACAGAAAATCGCCCACAAACAAGTCACTCGCGAGTTAAGGAATGTCCAAGACGATATCGTCTTCCGTGAGAGGGACATCGAAAGACTTCGCGCTCGTGAAGAGTGTCTCAATCAGGAGCTGACGTGGAGATCACATTTGATGCAGAGATATGCGCCTCCTCCAAATTAATCATTCCTTTCCGTCCCTGTTTCCGCTGCCAATTCGTTCCATTTGTCTCTGATCCGTCATCATGTATTTTGTCTCGCGCACGCTGCACCTATATCCCTTTTGTTACTTTCGTTCTAGCGCTTGGAGCACCCCGTGTATTTGATAATTTATTCCTACGTCCTTATAATAGCTCCAATAATTACTTTGTCAATCGTCATTCAGCAATCCTCTTCAGCATGACGTCCGAAATCCGAGCCCCTTCGATCATTCAAACTCGACCGTCATAGATCTCCCTAAGACGACAACAGCAACAGCGATCGTGTCTAACTCAGCTCATCGGTGTACCCTACAAAGACAGATCAGTCAACGAGTTATCGAGCGATCGGGGACTTACGTAATGCCCGAATCTCAGCGCCAATATCAAGCGCCCGTTTCCCCTCAAGCCACATCATCGCATCTTCACAAGATCCCGCATCAGACATCCATCGCACGAACATCCAAGTTCGGAGATGAAGAAAGTTACATACCTTCATACGACCGAGGAACGACAATCCTGTTCAAAGGCTCTCCATCATCCGTACACCACGTAAAACTGAAATGATTGGTCGTAATCTCTGATCCAGTAACCACATCCACAACATTCGCTTTCACGCCGACATGCTACATCACACATCTTCAAATGATTCTTCACAGAGAGAGATGAAGACGTACGACGAGAGTAGGATATTCGGGCGTCGATTCGGTATGCGCAACGTGCGATGTAAGTCGTAGTATTGACCCGATCGGAACGGGTCTTTTGAAGGATATTCCATCGAGTGAAAGGAATCGGACGGGATGACGCGTAAAGAGCGTGGCGGTAGTGAATCCGAGCTCGTACGCCAATCGCATCAGATAACCTACACCAACGGTTTATCAACCGAACGAGTCAAAAGATTCCTTACGACATACCTCCAAATATTTTCTGATGAACGCTAAGACGTATAAGTTACCAGAGTGCGCTCCATACTGATAAACTGACTTTCGTTCTTGTGGGAACATGAGGAGACTGTTCTCCAGCTTTGTATCGGACAGCCACACTCGTTTCGATTTCTTCTCGGCCAATCCCTCCTGTCCGTATGTAAGGAATAGATCGTGTAGAGCTTGGGCTTCCTCGGATGTCGGCGGGACCTTCGAGAGAGCGCGCAAAGAATGTGACTGTTTCCGAGACTTCTGATCTGAACGGGAGATCCAGCATTTGATGATTGTAGTGGGATAATGTGCATACCTTCTCCGATGGCAAAAAGTTGTTTTTCTTCAGGTGTTGACAGTATCAAGGGGTTGACCGGTCGAGCCTTGTGAGTATGTGCATCCCGACATACCATCGAAAATCGCCCTGTAATCAATAAGTGAACTTGCTTTCGATCGACGAAGGTCGTACCCAACATGACCGTCTTCCCATCTCCCGCCGAATCACCCTCCGGATCCAAACTCTCAATCTTAACCGCAACCTCCATACTACTCCGTCCCGTCGAAATAACCTGTCCACTAATCCTCAAATCCCTAACCGGACTCCCCAACCTCTCAAGCATATCCAACCGATCCACAGCAGCAGTAACAACATAAAACCCCCTCTCCCCTAAATCCCCCAAACGATTCACATCGGGCCCAAGGAGATGCTTATAAGCGCTTGAACCTGCGAGTGAATCGAGATGTTCCATTAGCTTTCCGGTGCGGATTCCACCGGATGCGTTGACGTATTTCTCGAGGAGCTCTGGAGAGGAGTGGAAGGGGAGGATTATTTGGGAGTAGGATTCGTGCATGTGACGAGGTTTGAGTGCGTTTATGTTTGTGGGTGAAGGAGGCCGGGCATGATGAAGTTCGACATTCGTCGATGTCGCGATGCTTTCGGCCCACAGTTCAGGGATTCTGACAGGAACTGACCTGTCGCTTTCTGTCAGACAATGAGAAGAAAGAGAAGATCGATTTGACGGACGATCTGTAAGCTGGATTCGACTGCTCGCCTGCCAGTTGCGATAAGCGAACGCTCGGACCACCCAAGAAAAAATTAGGACACGTACGAACCACAGACAAAAGGCGGTCAATAGCATCAACAAACCTCGTCTCCTGGGCCGAATTAATGTCTTGAGTCGACTTCGCACTGCTATCGGCGTGAAGGATTCGCGTCTGAGCCGTCGACGTCATCTTCAGGAAAGAGCCTTGCGGTCGACCTGACCGGGCGAACTTGGACGGTGAAGCCAGACACGTCCTGAGCGACCTGGATAGCATGTTCAAAATATCGTCGGGAAACGGTAGGATCAGCCTTTGAATGACTCACGTCCTGAACGCCATGGCTGATCATTTCTCGGATGTCGGACACTCGGAAGCTCTCCGACTCGGGAAAATTCGGAGCCCGAGGAGCTTGCCTCGGACTGCCTCGGAACTCTTCACGACAGCATGCAAATTTCAAGCCGCAGATTCGATGCAAAGTCTAATATTTTCGAAACCAGAGAAATAGGATACAAATTATGGGACCAGCCATCCAAGAAGGTCTAATGTACAATAAATTATGAAAGCCTTCCTCGAAGAGGTTCTGAGCCGTTTTCGAGCGGTGACGAATCCGAGGATCAAAAAGTGGGCGAACACGTTTCCTGTGGATGTTCTCCCATGAATCTTAATCTCGCCAGATCATGGTTCGCAAGCTCTTTCTTCAAATGAAGCTTCTTGAGATCGAGCTCCTGTAAGAAGATCTTGTAGTCGAGTTCTTGAATGTACCGCATGACATGGTTGACGGATTTTTGATGACTAATGACATCCAGAGCTTCTCTTCCTATAAAACACGACGCGTCAGTGTCATCAACCACATCCCGAGCTCTCGATTAGCGCTTACGATTTTCATGACTGCGGTCTTGTGTGACTGGTTTCTTTTCTTCAGCGGCGGGGCTCAATCGGCGCACTGAAGTATATTGTTCAGTGAACATATTCTGAAAGTACGGAAGACTTTCACCTTTTGAAACATGATCTCGGTGCTTGGATGTATCCCCATCTACTCTCTCGAAGACGAGAGCGTTGGAAGCCGACATTGGATGCTTGCCAGGATCCTCCGAAGTCCGGCTCCCCACGTCATCGTCGTCTTCCCGAGCCGCAGCCGTTACCGAAGACCCCTCGCTCATCGAATCCACGTCGTCCAATTTCAGAACAGGATCCTCAACCGGCGACACAGATCGATAATCCTCCACCAGCGACGCTTTAAGGAACTGAGGAGGCTTCTTGGCGAGTGGAATCTCTCTTTCACACTTGCGGTGATGATCTCTGCACTGGGCACACCTATTCTGGATCCCGTAGATATATTCGCATTTGAGGTGGCGTTTGATGCATCCATTGCATGGAGGAAATTTTACTGAAGAAGATCAGCGCTCTAGCATCAGGAGTTCATGGCGGAGCAACTGACCTTTCTTTGGCTCGTCCTCGAGATAGGATTTAGACAATGGGTTAGACAATGGTTTCGACGATGGTTTCGACGACGGTTCCGCAGGCGGGATCGGTTTCCATTTCGACTTAGAAGTTGGCGCTGTCTTGGCCATTCTAGACAGAGGAGTATCATCTTCATCGCTCGCTTCTTCTTCTCCGATCGGCGCTTTACGCTTCCTGCTAGGACTAGCTGTTTGCGGATTCTCGATGGGATGATTGGGATCAGGATGTCCTACGCGATCATGTTAGATAGCGGCGGCATGGGCAATGACGGACTCACTCGAGTGCGTCTGAGAAGTACTAGCTGTTGACCTGGGTAACGATTGACTGAGAGGAATATGCTTGAGCAACACGCGCGGATAAAACGTCTCCGCTGAGTCAGAGATAGGTGAGGCCATATTGAAGGTGCGGGAACGGAAGAATAGCGAAGACAATGCTTGGAGAGGCCATTATATAGACGAAAGGTAATGCCACCAACCGCCTGGAGACAAGGGTCTTATGCCAAAGTGGCATTGACCAGACATTGAGACAAAAGGGAGTGAACCATGACTACGACGACATGTTCCCACGGTCTGCTTTTGGAGCGTGGCAAGCTAAAGGCAGATCGTTGTGTTCTTCTCGAATGTTGTGCGACAGGGCTAACAAAAGGCGTCGTTAGGGACGATGATGGGACTCAGATTGTAGACAAAAAACGCACGAGCTTCAGAATCGAACAAAAACCCGTCACTCCGCCTCTGTCGATGGACTCTCGTCTCAAAGAAATTCAGACCAATGGCAAGACGTTTGACAGCACCAGATAGGCACCCGTGGCAAAGGCATCGAGCTCCGGACGACTGGATACCAAAGTAGCACAATGACTGCGACAGTATATCGACGACAATCGCACCAGCGCCAATGCAGCATCAACGGTGTGCGTGACCCAGGGTGTGCCCAAACAGATGATAATCCGGCCTGAGGAAATCAGTGTGTTGTCCTGTTGATATTTCCCGCATGCCTTATGTCGTTCTATGTCAATTGAGCACCAGAGCAGGCGAATGCGTGAAGGAAGGCGCAGAGGCAGATGTGCTTACGTAATTATTCCGCGCTCTTTCAGTGTCCGTCTTCTCACATGCTCGACACCAATTACTTTCAATAGAAACCTAATAAGTCGCCCTGGTCGAAAGGCTGTCACGATTTTATGTTGACGCGACAGAGTGCCAGTCCACCAAAATTAATCCGGCGCCGCCATAGGTTCATGATCGGTCGCAAACGGTAGTACCCTCTACCGACAAGTCTACCGATGGGAATCATAGTACCCGCAGACCAATTGTTGTGATAACTAAATTGGCAGGATGGTGAGTCAATAACTTGCACATACTTCACATTCTCGGTCCTACGCAACCGACATCTGACGCTTCTCACAATATACTGTAACATAAGAACACTGAAGCAAATTTATTGCACAAAGCAAAGTCTTCCCCATTCTCCATCGCACCCCTACCAGAACCCAACGATCCTCAGACTGAAAAGAGAATTAGAACGCCGAGAAGTCTTGCATGTAAGTGTATCACGTACATGTGCTTAAACTCATCATTCTATATGATTCCACAGGACATAGCTCGTTAGATCTACAGGAACAAGTGTCAGAAATGTAAAGAGAGAGGCCCTGGAGCGATAATACTGTGCGTGAATACAAGGTTTAGCTATTGAGTCTCAATCTCAGACTCTCAGTGCCAGCGCGGGATCTATTGCCGGGCGCTTCACACCAGTCTCCGTGAGAGGCAAGACGAGAAACACTGCCACTCGCCCAAATTGAAAGCGGGAATGCACATTTCCGTGCTTCTCGATGAGAATTCTCACGATTTGACAGGAACCCTTGATGCCAAAACAGCCCATGAAGCTATTTATGTGTGAGCGTCCCGCATCCATCTCGGCTCCTTGTCACACAAAGTCGCTCGTAGACTATTCGCGTCGCTCAAGAAGCAGTTCATAGTGGACCAACTGTGGTCTCAGTTCATTCGAAACGCGGGCTACTGTGGTATTTTGAAAGGCCGGGAACGGAGAGATCACAAGTTTGTATAGCCTTGAAAGTTCATTGGCTGAGTAGCTATGGACTGCTGATGTATGAGAGCGCACGAACTAGATGAGGTGAAGCCGTGAGAGATGTTTTGGACCGGATACCAGATCAGGACGAGCATAACTGTGTATATAGAGTCATGGCTTGACTTCACAGTGGTCAGCAGCCGCTCTCGACAGACCCTCATGGCGAGCTTGTCGCCGAGTCCAAGTGAGTAGTCGATATCTCTATCAGAGAAACATGCGCCCTAAACTATAGCCGTTGTTCGTTAAAAATCACAGAACGTTTGTATCTCGACGGAAGACTCACAATTAGTAAAGGAACTCATATCAATGCTCAGTTCCTCAGGCCACTAGAGCCTCCCGTCTCCACCCCCGTCTCCATCTCCATCCCCATCCCCGTAACCGTACCCGTACCCGTACCCGGCCCCTTCCCCTTACCAGATACCACAAAGATCCTTAAGCTAATAGGGGGGACTGGGGATACTATCTTCAAGCAAGATATACAAGCCGCACCTGCCAAGCTTTGCTTTTCGACGTTCAGACTTCTGAATGATTTCCTAGCGCTTAAGATCATACCGGACCCGCCGGTAGTCACCGTGGAAGCAGATAAAGTAACAATTGGCCTTATTGAGGTGGCCGATGGGGGCATTGAGATCTGCGCGGAGGTCAAGTGGTCCAATGGCCCGATAATTACGACTCCGACGGTGAATGGACATTGGGAACCTCCTTCTTATGTGAGAAATCAATCTCTTTGATAAAACAAACTCGTGAGACTCACTTTTCACAATAGCATATCCCGATGTTTGCTGGTGACCATACCGAAGAGAGTACCAAAGAGAATGGGAACAGTAGCCAAGTATCCTGAGCTAGTACGCGTTGACGTTATCATTCGGCATCGAGACGTCTAGGAAGAATTTGTATGACCATCATTGAGACCCACACATGTTATTCCGAGCTTGATTGGACTGATCGCAGCTGTTGTAAGCATCTCTGTGCTAGTATATCAAGTATTACGAGATGTGGTGCGGAACAGAATCTGGGACATGTCACTCACGATGAACTTCATCTCGACCCCCGTTCCAAGGAATATTATGCTTGACCGCTCTCAGTGGATGTTAACGAGCAACGTAAATTTGTTCTTCCACCTACAAGAATTTCAGACTGTCTCGGGATTCGCGAGACAGATCATGGGTTGAAATACCGATCGAAGGTTCGCTCTCAGGCTGCTAATATTGATATAAATCACGGTGCACCCAGAACCAGACTACAATCGTCGTACGTACTGTTACCAAGTTACTAGTATCAGGTCCCCGCTTAATAAGCTCGAACAAACTTCACTTCCACGGGCCACGGCCTACGGTCCGATACGACGGATGAGGCTGAAGATCGTGAATACGACGAATGAAAATCCCGAGGTAGGACTAGGAAAGAGAGATCATATTAGAGACGATTAGCGGTAGTTTAGAGTTCGACTTGAACCCGTCCAGTCTAAGGAAGTTCGAAAAATCTCGAGGGCAAGAATTATTTCTGGGCAGCACGAGTTTTTCAATGTTCTCGCGTTGTTGAAGTGTGTCATTGTTAGTATCAGTCGGAGGCTCCGCGACAGAAGATGAATTCGGAGGGCTCGAATAATCGGGAGGATGATAAGAATGAAGCAGTCGCCGAATTCAAATCAGTTTCAGGACCATCATTGTCAAAATTAGTCCATAAATAACGATTAAAATTCCGGACTCCACACGCAAAGTGAAGGTGACAGCCCGCGATCCAAGTACAACATCATGATAGCAGCGAGGTCCATTATACGACGCAGACTCGAGAACAAGACGGCGATTCGATAGAAAGAATGAGTCGGGTTGACTCAGGAGGAAGTTGAAGGCTTTACCCAAGTCGAATCAGCCTAGCAAGCAAAGGAGTTCATCGTTATAAATAAGGGGAAGAAGTCTTGTTCTCGTATCCCGCGAATTGTACGAGATTGGCTTGATATGAATCTCTAGAGTATCAATCGACGTCGTGAGGAGAAAGCTTGCGAGAATCCGCTTTTAATAAAAGCCCAGAGGGAAGCGATGCCAGTGTGAATGATGAATATTCCCGAGCAGCACGAGCGTTTTTGATATCATCATGACTCTTCAGACGGGGATAGAATATCCGGAATCCAATTCCTTCTGATCATAGATGCACTCACAGCCCGGAGAATGATAAGAACAAAGCAAATGGCGACCGCCGTCACCTCCAAGTCGACTTCATGCCCCTCGCTTTTACAAATTAGGGGACAAATCCAACCCCCATGCGCGTCCAACCGAAATGACTGTCCACGGCCCAAGGTCGACATGCTGCATTGGCAGTGATCAAAAAGTGGATGGAAAAGGATTTCGCAGATCTAGAGTTTTGCAAGCTGAGACAATTCAGAGGACGTCGTGCCAATCGGGCCGACGCGGCCGGAGTCAGATGCCGAAGACCGAAGACGCCGAACAATGCCGAGCGTCTAACCGTGCCGAAAACAACGAGAAAAGAATGACTCAGGTACGTCACCTCTCGTTCCACGTGTCAAGCACGCGAGATAGGTCCCTTTTCTCCTCGCGTTGTCCGAGTCGCATTCCTGACATTCAACGCGCAGTCGTCAGTCAAAACTCGATTCAGCCAGTTCGATCGAAAGATGAAAAGCGAGACAAGTCTGAGAGTGAGTCGGCGACAGAGGCTGACAAAGGCGAAAAGACAAGGCGGTGAGACAGCTTGGCGTGCGTGAAAATAAGGATGAGGAAGGATCGGGTGTTTCCGGCTGTTCGGCATCAACGGCACGGCATAGCTGAGACAGAATGTGGAGCGAATATGTACCGTAATATTTCTTCATATTGAATTTCATGAGTCTCGACAGACGAGGACGACGAGAGACCCGACGCAAGAGGAAGAGAGCAATGAGAGGAGAACAGGAACGAGGAACGACAGCGAAAGAGGAAAGCGCCGACTTGGCGGAAGAAACGTAATCAAAATCCTAAATCCCCTCGGCTAACAGTGTCGGGGGCCCAGACTCGGAGCCGAGATGGAGTCTGATTGGCTGATACCGATTTCCGTTCTCGGCTGAAACTACGACAAAATGAATATTCAATTTTCTTGTCTTGGCTCCATTTTTCGGCGTGACGATAACGACGCCCCCTCCTCCCGCCCTCGTCCACCGACCACCGACCACCGACTACTAGTACTGTAAGAAGGAGAAGGGAAGAGGATGAGTGTAGTAACGAGAAGAACGAGCGAGGGTAATCTCCGTCTCGTACGTTCTTTACTTGTATGGCAGACTAGGGAAAAGAGTAACAATCGACAACCGATCCAGCCCAAAGCCTCGCACCTCCCTCCTGCCTTTTCTTCTTCCTCCCTTCCACATCTCCCTCCTACCAATCAAACTACAATCTATCAAGATCAATCGCCATCACTAGGAGGACTTCAACCCCCCGTCCCTGCGTATCTATCTCATCATCCTCGTCTACGCGATCGTGGACCTCCGAAGAGTTCTCCACTTACTGGTCCTTCAATATCGCATTCCCTATCAGGCGAGATTTCACTCAACGACTCGATGGACGATCTCCCTTCAGGCCACAGCACAGCCGACGAATCCGGCGGTCTTTCAAGTAATGGTAATAGTAGGAGTGAAAAGAGGATGAGTCGAGCTCGTCCAAATCGTATATCAGGCGTTCCTTCAAACTACACATATTCCTCCCTCTCACAACCCGGCTCTCGAGCCTCCTCCCCAGGACTCGACGAAATCGATCTCTCTCAATTCCCTCTTCCAAACTCATCCTCAGCTCGAAAAGATAAAGGAAAAGGCCGAGAGAGAGATTCAGTCGTCTTCTCGGATCTGCAGGCTTCGCTTTCGTCGCTGAGGCCGCCGTCCCCATCGCCCTCCGGCTCGGGGTCGGGTTCTCATTCGCCTTCGGGTGCATCATCCACCGCTCCCCGTCCCAAATCAATCCTCCGCACCTCCACATCCCAATACCCCCCTCCAAATCCCCTCTACGACCCCCTCCCCTCCTCTTCCCCCTCCCCCTCTTCCCATCCCGCCCGTCGTCCAGGGCCAACTCCAATCCCTCCCCTCCCCACATATTCCAATCCCGATCCTTCATTCCATTACTCGAAGCAGGCACAGAAAGATGTACATGAGAACGGAGCGTGGTTGACGAGTACGAGTGCGCCGAGCTTTTCGAGGTTTAGGTTAAAGGGTGAGGGTGTTGTTATGCCTGTTAAAGCTCCTGTGGGATACAAGTCCCGATCTTCGGGGGGTGTATCGGGTGTTGATGGGGTTGGGAGGAAGAGCGAGAGTGAAGTCTACACACGTGCGAGTGGAAGTGGACTCAAGCGTACGGACACTAACAAAACCGCTCCCGCGCACCCATCACACTCTGGCAAGGATAAGGAGGTCGACACATCCAAATCTTTGCGCTCCCGTCTCAGTATTCGGAGTGTATCCGGTCTCTCACTCTCTCGTCATCGCGATACGAATGGGAATGCGAAGGAGGGTGTTCCGCCGATCCCGACGGTGATAATTACGCCTCATTCACGTAGTGCCTCAATGGCAACAGTCGACGAAAAACGATCTTCTCTCCTCTCTCCTTCATTCACACCTACTCTCGCACCTACTCCCTCTCATCCACACCCTCATCCACACCCTCACGCGCACGCAAACGGACACGCTCACGGAAATGGTAGTGCGGGTGGGATATTAGACTCAAGCGCAGAAGCGGAGTACTTTGCAGTACACACTCTCGAGCCTGTTCCTGAATCCATCAGCAGCTCTGGTCACCTGACGAGAGGGAAGAAGGGGAGTAGTGGGAGTAGTAGTGTCGACATTACTGAGTTGGGTGAACGAGGTGAACGGGCTACTCCCCTGCCTCTGCCTCTGACTGCGAATGGGGCTTCGACTGGGACTGGATCTGGGACTGGGATGGTGAAGATAGAGGCGGTGAAAGCGACGAAGGCGAAGACGGTCACTGCGAGTGTGACGGATGGGAAGGAAGTGAAGGGTACTCTGCTGGGGAGGACTAGGACGATGTCTTTCTTCCGATCAAAATCTACAAAATCCTCCCCCGCTCAAGCTTCATCTTCAGCATCACCGGCTGTCCCTACTCCTGCTCCTCCTCCGTCGTCAAAGACGAAACCTATAACCGTCAAAGCTTCTTCGGAAGGTCACCATATCAATACTCACCACCATCATAGCCACCACCATCAACCCTCCTCCGCGCCCCTCCCGAACGGCGCAGTCCCTGCAGCGATATCCGATTCGTTGCCTTCCCCCTCATCCTCCATAGAATCATCCGTCTCAGCCTCATCAATCTCACCTTCTATAGCCTCGTCGTTAGCAGCGTCTAGTACGAGCGTCGTATCACCTCCTGTTCTTTCCAAGGTGGATCCTATTAGCACTCTTAGCGCCGTCGGGGGTGGAGAGAACAAGGATGTGGGGACTGGTGCGAGTATGAGTGTGAGTGGGAAGAAGGGATTTGGATTTGGGGGCAAGATCTGGAAGAGGGTGTTCTGAGGTCCGTCATTTATCTTCGTATCCGGCTTCGGGGCATTTCTGATTTTGTTCCCGATCTAGGTGGCTAGGGAGTGAGTTTGCTATTTGAGAGGGGAGGTACGTTCTTCCGTTGAAGATACCTTTCAGTCATTAATTCCCATTCTCGAGCAGGTCTTTGGATGAACTCGACGTCACATCGTCCGATTCTTAAAGCCTCAAGCTCTTCATTTGGAGAGATTTGGATTCCTTCCTTCCGGGATGAGGGCGCATATCGTCATGAACATGGGCGCGGACGTCGACAGGGGCATCTTCGTCCCCCTCCTTCTCCTTCCACGTACTATATGTACCATTCACACCCAACGGGCGTCTCATGCGCGTCAACACTCCCATCACTAGCACTCTCACTTGGCACTAAATCACACTCCACCTTGTTCCCTTAGTCCGGAATCCCATTCAGTGCATTCTCTCGGAACTTCCCTCTCTCTCTTCATTCCGCCGTCTCAACAACTCCCTTTCGACTCCGCGTTCGAATCCAGATTTGAGTCCGGGTCCGCCTTTTATCTATTCTCGATCTTCCCCACAATATCTGTACATTCTTTCCTATCCTCTCTTCACCTCGTCTGTTCTTCGACGTCCACATCCGCTCCTGCGTCCGCCGATTCCGTTAACGTTTCACACTGTGGGACCTTCGCACCCCTATGTCACCTATACAGGCCTACCCCTATACGTCCAGCATCGACATTGACATTGAGCGGGATCAATACAGAACTTCCCCGTCGATCATTGCCTTTCTATTCGAGCCAGTGAAGAACCATTCGGATCTGCGCCGCCTGATCAATCTTCTTCCTCACTAGGTTTGAATCTGGCGTCTCGCCCTCGGTTCCATGTGCGATGGGAAGTCGGAGCCGCCTTCTCGGAATTCGAGCTCCATCGTTTCTCTTTCTCTTCTCAATATGTACACATCCTTTCCTTCCATTCTTCAAATTCTCCCACCGGTCAGAAAGGACGGACGGATGGATTTCTTGGACTATACTTCTCTTCTCATTTCTTTTCTCATCTCTCCAAAGTTTATACCTAGGACATGGACCTTTCGCCTGCTTACAATATCTCTTTATCTCACAAATTCCGTATATTCCTCGTTCCGCTTCACATCTATATTTCTCCTTATGTTCTCTTCTTCTCTTTGTTGCCTCCAGTGATCTTTGCTGGTTCGGTTTCGACCTTATTCTTCTCGACGCGATGACGAACGATGGATTGACGTTTTACGATTTCTTACTTACATTTCTTACCCTTCCTACACTTCTTACACTTCATCTGCTTACTTACAATTACAGTAACGTCACACATCTTTATCCATATCTCTTCCTTGTCACCTTCGAGCCTCGGATAACTTCCCGAGGCCGATCGATCTGATCTGATATTCGTACTACGATACTTTACCTTTTATTTATATCTCGACGACTCGATGACTTTCTAATCTATCTATGAATGACTCCTTCATCGTCTCTCGTACTCTCTTGGCAAGATATTAAAAATATCGAAAGTTTGCTCGCCTTCGAAGCAATCTCGGTCTTCAGGACTTTGATTCAAATTGATGGAGATCGCCCTGCGAACGGTTCGAAAGAGAAAACAATGTCGATACTTGTTTTTCGACTTATGCCTTTCTCGGGCTAAATTCTTACAGATCGGGCGGTCATGTATGATTACACCGAGCCGATACGACAATGAATTGCATCGAGATGATGGAACTTTCCAAACGACTGACTATTTGTCGGTTGCATCGAGACCATGGATCCTTGACCATCATTTGTCTTAGTACTAACATCGCGTTTCAGCAGAGAAAAGAATAACATACTTTCTATAGTCCTCTTCGAATTCCCATGGAATTTTCTTGGCCTCGAGCCTCACTTTCTCCAAGCTCCCCGCGCAATGCCGGAAAAGCCACATTGTAGCATTCGGGCACTTTGATTCTATCACAACTCTGATCCGCAGCTCGGGTCGCAGGATATCTCTATGGCTGGAGGTATTGACCTCCTGAAGAGCTGCGGTGAGGTATTTCTCCCAAGAGCAACATCTATGAAGGTTTCGATCCGAGATATGATATTCTGGTCGAGGAAGATTGCTCCGATCAGGGCATTGAACCGAGAAGGAGATGAGATCCGGTTCGATGTTTTGAACCAGTGAGAAGATCCAGCTAGCCCTTCGTTTCGTGAAATAAAGTAGTCTGTGATAGTCTCGGAATGAGAGTGCTCCCACGACTGCAGGGACCTTCATTCCGGGATTCGTTACGTGGGCCAAGAGATCCAAAGCGCAAACATGGGGGCAATGCCGCTTCTTTTATTCTCGTCAGATTGTATGCCTTGGCACGAATGTAATACCATAGTGGGTTTGCCTCGAGGTTCATGTTCAACAAGATGAAATCCTGAACCGAGTCGTTGAGACGCTGCATCTGGTACTTGTCGAGCATGTCCAGAATTTCGGAGAGCTCGTAAAGAGTGCAGGATGTTGGTCTGGGCAGAGGAAGGTGATACGCTAATCGAAGAACGAAATTGATTGTGGAAGAATTCTCCGTGATCTGGACGTGCACCAGATCACCCTCATCTTGGCAATCGACCCGCAGGCCCTTGTTGACTTGGTCCAGAGCCGTCATATCCTTGAAGACGTCCGAGATCATCCTCATCATGAGCTTATGGACTTTGAAGTGGATTCCATCTGCAGATCGGATGACAAGATTCGCGTCGTCAAATGCAAATGTCGGGTCCCAAACGATGGGTTGAGCTTGCTGTTCGGTTTCAGCGTTGGGATTGGACATGAAGCTGTAGCAGTGGAAACATGAGCTATAGCTGTATAGGACAGAAACGTCAGAAACTAGCAACTTACATCCAGAGCTGCGTACAAGGCGGTGTACGACAAGAGCCCCTATGCGTCGGACCGAGTGTTACAGGCGCTACATGTCTGATGTGAAGGAACGCTCGGCGAACGCCGAAGACGAAGACAACATTGGTCATTGTTCACACTATAAGAGCCCATTGGACTTGGAGTCTCGGCGGCGCATCGCATTCACATACTGCATAGTGAATGATTGAACATTTAGACCCGAGATAATCGTGACTCATTTCAAGCTCCATTCTTCCCAGCTGCCTGTTTCTTGTGCCTGTTAGATTAATTTAAATGTAAAGGCTTCGCCATGTGCAATAATTTGCTTCATGACGTACATATTTTCTCGTGAGAAGCCTCGGCCCCGTACAGATATTGCGGAAGTGTTATGATCCTATCGCATTGCAGATACTTGAGGAATATCGAGGACCCGTCGTAGCTTGATTTATTTAATATAAGACTGAACACGGAACTGAGAAAACGTGTTTATGAGCGGCATCTCCCGCATATCATTACTCTCCAGTTCTTTTCACTGTACATGTAACCCTTGCTCCAGGCTTAGGGCTCTTGTATCCGACCTCCAACTGTACGTTCGTCCTTTCCGTCCGTATTCGATGCTCACTACGCTACTGGGTCTAGATGTCTTCCACCAACAGTGAAACCAATCACCCAATCCACCGCACGAAATTCGCCTTCGCCGACGCAGATCTTGTCATTCAGACAGCGGATAACCAGCGATTCAAAGTCCATAAATCCGTGATGAGCATGTTCTCGGACGTATTCAAGGACATGATAGCTCTGGATCAAGTCAACAACAGAAAGCCGAATGACAGTGACAGCGAGAGTGGCAGTGAGAGTAAGGTGGAACACGTGGAGATCACCGAGAGGAGTTACACATTCCGTTTCGTCCTTCGATTGACATACCACCTCCCAATCTCTACTCTGCCCTCCCTGGATCAGCTCTCAGACATTATGGTGATGCTCGACAAGTACCAGATGGGCCGTCTCCACGAGTCGGTCCAGAATTTCATTCTGGCGAACCTGAATCTTGAGGAGAACCCACTGCGGTATTACACTCTTGCCAGGTCATATAGCCTGACGAGAGTTAAATCAGCGGTATTGCCCCACGTTGGTGTCCTGGATCTCCGGGCGTACACGACCAATACAAATTTGAAGATACCCAAGGGGTTGCTGGAGATCTCTTTCCCAGACTATCATAAATTGGTTTTCTTCAAAAATCAGAGATCCACTCGGATTTTAGCTGTCGTTGAACGGGCTCGACTGCCCAGTCCAGTTTACGTCGTGAGGTGCGACTATCCGCCAGTTAGGATGATCCAGGAGACTGGACCTCAATCCACTGTCAACCCCAATCGATGTTGCTCTTGGAACTCGTACATCACAACGGCGCGCGAAGAGGTTAATACTGCCAACAATCAGGATATCTTGAGGCCAGAGCTGAGAGTCAAGGTGGCAATAAATTCGAAATGTCCAAATGCAATGCGTTGGCTTTTAGACGATTGCGGACGGATTTTCGACGAGGCGCAGAGGGCAGTCAAAGAGATCCCGTGGGAATACGAAGAGGAGTATGAAAGGTACACTTCTGTCTCGTGCTCCATCAGATCCGTACTGAGTCAGATACTTCTGAAGGGTTCATGGTGTTGGCGCTCAGGAGGCTTAAGAGTTGTTGGGATTATCATGGTTTCTTGCCAAGTCATGCGAGTCATCGGCTCGCGGTGTGGATGACGAGAAGCGAACGTTTCGAGGAGGCCATGATTCAGGAATGACACAATTATATATCAGCAGTGTGTTTATACGACATCGGATAGACTAGGGGGGGAGATTCGAAAGCTGAGGTATAACAAGTCGGTTGATCCAATGGTGAACGGTGAACGCAAGGGTGAACGTTGAACGTTGCAATTGATCCCACGACGTTGCAACGTGTCTTTGTTTCCGAGATCCGCCTCCGAGATGCCCATTTCGGATCAAAGTTTTCAATCTCCGCTTTCATTCATCCAGCAGCGAACGCTCGGTGCTCTATTCTCAGCTGGATCGTTCCTCGAATATTCATCAGCATCAGCAACGTCTATATCTGAGATCTATGGTTACTTTCTGCTTTCGTCCTAGCCTGAGCTACAATATTTGATCGTTGACTAATTCCTGTCGCATATCGGGGTTCTCGGCGACTCAGAATATGTGGTTTTTGTTGTCGTGTTTCTCGACCTGAACATCAAAAAATGGCTCTCACATCCAAAGGCTTATGCATGCTCAACCAGCACTTTGTATGAAATATTTGCAAGCGCTCCTAGGCTCTTTTTTAAATAGGATATCTCTGTTTCGTAGCGAGTTACTTTGGGTTGGACCGCACGTACGAGTTGAATTCAACTTGTCGCCTACCAACATAGGAAAAGATGCCTCACATTCTTCGAAAGTGTGAAGTCGAAGCAAACCTTGGAAAGCAGGCTACGAATGGACGAATCGCTGACCGAAAGTCCGGCTAGGCTGTGCCTGTTTCGTATTGCTTGGCGGCGGGCAACCAAAGGTACTAGGACATCCTTGGCAATGGCTAGCTGCCCAACTACAGGGTGACTCACTATCACGACCGATCGGGCTCTGCATAACCTGGTGTAGCTATGTTCTCATAGGCGCGTATATGAATTTCCTGAAGAATATTGAAACAGTGTTTAAACAATATTCAGAGATGCTTCAAACAGCGAATTGTATTCCAACTTCCAAATAAATCTCAATATCTCGAAGGTTCTAGACGCGAAATTCGCATGTGACCCCATCTTCAGTCGAGCGGACTCAAAAGCATCTCGTCTTAGGTTTCGATGTTTTTACAGTCGGACCCGCTGTCACCTTCCGCCCTCTAATCTTGAATCCGACGTTCGCCCAAATAGCATTGGCGCCGATCGTGAATACCACAGATCGTCATACGGCATGCGGTCTTATCCACAGCCTCCTGCATCCCGATCATCAGCTCGGGAATCACAAGGAGCAAATGCAAGTCGCGTAACTCGTGACAGTGCACGAGTCCCCTTCACTGATCATGGATACGAAGAGACCTGGACTGCAAGCATTCGAATAAGCATCATATCGTCATACACTGCGATGCACGGAGAGATCTTCGATTCTCAAAACAAGCCACGGCGCCGTGTGCGTTCCACGATCAAGCAACTGTCAACGCACGTCGCGCCCAGGATCTATCTAGAATCTAGATACTACTTACTGTATCGAGTAACTCAAGACCGATCCAAAGGCTCGATCTCATTGTCGGACTACCTGTGCAGATTGATCCGGACACGGAATGGTGCCATCAGAGATTGAATTGCTACGTTTACGTCGCTCACCTACGGTTATGTATCTCCCTTGATCAAGACCGAGAACTGTAGGACCTCGCCTGATGTGTCTTTCCCTGAGCTTTCCGTCCTCTATGCGCACGACATCTGTGATCCTGTGAGTCTCATACGATATCATGCTCACGAACATCCACTGGGCCAAGTATTCGAAATTTTGGATCACCGGATGGCACGTCGGCACCCGTCCTCTGATCATCCAAAGCCTAGGTTTCTATAACGCAACTATGCACGCACCAATCAGTGTCGGATTCGTGTGTCGGCGCTGCTCAATGGGTATAAGTACGCTCTGGGGTTCTCAACCATTGCTATTATTCATCCGAATGGAGCCTGCCGTGGCTTCGGACAAGCTCGTCCTAACGACCTCCGATACCCCCACTCAATCACGGAAGCCCGACCTTCGGAAAGCCCAACAAGCCTATAAAACAAAGAAAAACGAAACGTTCACAGCAGTTCAAGACGCCTTAAAAGAGCGAGGGATCAAATCAAGATCCCTACCAGACGTCCTCAACCAAGCTGCATTGCTAATCAGGTACCTTTTTTACTCTGTGAAAAAACATTGAAGCTGATGCAGATCAGACAGGATGCCGAGACATTAAAAGAGAAGGAAAACGAATTAACGTTTGCTTCCGTTTTCGATGCATCTATTCCGAGCTCATGAGCAAGTGCAGTGAGATGGCGCAACAACGAGACGATGCCATCGCCAAACTATTGAACCTCTATGAACGAACTGCCGATGCTCAACTCCATCACTTTCTAAATTCGGCGGTTCAAACTCATGCTATACCTGACCATCACCTTCCACTCGTCCCTTCAAGTTCGCATTTTTCTCATATGCGTAGGCTATTTAATATCATTCGCGCAAACCTTGCCCTAATTTTTCGGCTGAACGTAGAGAGAACCGGCTTCGAGATACCACAAGAGAGCACCCAATTTCATAACACCAACACGTTTGCCAATGACATGTGCACGCCAACGCCAATCTACCGAACGTCCGAAACTCTGGTCAATTGGCATACTCAGAACTGAATGATTGAGCGTTTAGATCTGAAATCATTGTTGTCTATCTCAAGCAAGATTATTCCAAGCAGCCTGTATAAATTATCGTAGTTCTGATTTTTAATAGAGATTACATGTATAGTTACACCTCGTGACAACTCAAGAGAAACGCTACCCAATTGGGTGCTCTCGTAGATGCGAGAGATCTAGAGCCTAGTACTGGTATAATGGAATACTAGTATTTGCTCTACTCCGTCTCGCTAACTTGAACCAATCGAGCCAATGGCTCTCGAAAGCAAACCTCATCGCAATCTACCACTGGCAAGAACATCGGAATGCTCCGATTGATTTTTCCTGTCACTCAAATCTCACATGGGAAACGTTATAAATTATGATGCCATGATTTCAGTCGCTGAAATCAAACTCCCTCTCCGCCCCTGGAAATGCCGAAAGGAAACTGCCGGTAAGTACAAGATCGTTAGGCGGCGGCGCTTAACTCAAACCTTTGTCGCGTACTGCCACCTTAACGACGCGTCGAAATCGACACCCAAGAGTTGAACAGTCGTTCAAAAAGTATTCAAATGTCTGGATTCTCGATGGAAAACCATATTGGCTGCTGGGACGCGTTCTTCTGTTTTCCAGATGGCGACCTCATCATTCGGACTGAAGGTCGACTCGGTTTCAAGGTGCACAAATCCGTTATGGGCATGATCTCGAATGTCTTCAGAGATATGTTCTCTCTGGAAGAGATTAATCTATTCCCAGTACACCCTCCACCTCCTTTACTCTCGTACATCGACCCAGAGACCAAGAAAACGTTGGCTCTCGTGGACGTTCCGGAGGACAACTCAGTCATCCGTTACGCCCTAGGCATGATTTATCATGCTCCACGCGCCGAACGTAGCTTTGTTCCCATGTCCATCGATTATATTCAAAAGATCGTGGACGTAACGAATATACAATCTATGATATGACAAAACGTCCGATGAATGAATGGTAAAAATACAAATGAGAGGTGTTGTGGGTAGATAACGTCCGAAAGAATGTGTACAATCAAATCAACCTCTGAAGAGGCCAAGAAATAAAATGTTCGTAGTAAATTCCGACCGCTCTCTCAAAGAGCAGTAACCTTCAACGGTAATCGGTTCCCTTTCTCAAATTCGCCCTTGACAAGTGGTCGAGTGATGAATACGTCAGAGCTTCTCACAATCTCCATATCTGCTCTCTCGAGCTCGACCTTGAATGATCGAATGAGAGTGAACAAGAAGATCTTCATCCTACACGAGAATTATGAGTACTCGTTCGGATCGAAATGGAAGAAGAATGACTTACTCGGCGATAGCGAACTTATATCCGATACATCCATGCGCACCACCCATGAAGGCCATGAGATTCTGAACAACACCAGGAAGACGGATTTGCGACGTTCGGCCATCCATCCATCGTTCGGGATTGAACTCCAACGCATCCTCGCCCCAAAGCTTAGGATCCCTTTGAAGTCCGGCAATCGGGACATCGATATTATCGCCTTTATTCAACCGGACTTCTCGGACGACAGATCCATCTCGCAATGTGATATCTTCCGAGAGAGGGATGACGGTGTTATCGTGTGCAGCTGCCCGTTTGACGAATTGGATAGTAGGATACAACCGAAGTGCTTCTTTGACGACGCCATCCAAGTAAGGGAGTGCGTTGATCTCGTCGTATGAAGGATGTGAATCAAATTCGAGGTCGGAATCATCTGGGAAAGCTGCAACAATCTCGGCGCGAAGCTTATCTTGAATAGCGGGCTTTGAAGCGAGCTCAGCAACGGTCCATGAAAGGCTAGTAGCGGTAGTTTCGTGGCCAGCAAGGAGGAAAGTAGGGATCTCTGCGAGTGTTCTCAGACCCAGACCCAAGAAAGTGCAGGCCAGATTGAATACTCACGGTCCAACACATTCTCATCCGTGAGCTTCATGCTTTCCGGCACTGAAGGCGAAATATTGGCACGGATGAGATGACTAAGGAGGTCCTTCCTCTTCTCGTCCTCATCTTCGCCCTCTTCGGCTATCTGTTGCTTTCGAGCCGCGATGAGCTCTCCTCCAACTCGACGACAGGTGCTCAGGGCATTGACAGCGGCGTGTTCGCGTTCCGGGACGAAAGGCTAAGGTGACATCATCAACATGAAGATAACGTATCTTGGCGAAAATTGGACGTACCAAATACCGAGCGATGGGAATGAACAACATGATGGTACTCAAGAATGACATCTTCTCTCCGCTCTTGGATATCGTCTGCAAAGCTCCCAACAACTCATCGCCCTCTTCTCCATCTGCCGATTGCAAGAAGTTGAAAGCATGACCGAAACCAGCAAGACCGATAACATCAAACGAGAACTTCGTAATCCATTGGATGCCTTCAACATTGACAGAAGCGGGAGGTGAAGGAGCCGCTTTGGATGCAGGACCCGATGCGGATTCGTATCCGGAATCGATATCGTTGTCCGAAGAAGTAGCGCAGCGAGCTTCGTCGAGTTGCGAGAGCCAGATTTCGCGGAGCTGGAGAGCTTTGTCCCATATGACGTTGCTCAGATGCTTGACATTCTGTGTGCTGAACGCAGGATTCATCGCACGTCTTTGACGCTTATGAAGGTCGCCCTCTGCCCAGATGAGACCTGCGACCAAATATTAATTTTCGACGACCGCAAAAGACGTTGAGGATGCACATACCTTTGCCAGTGAGCTTGCTGACGCCGATCTTGTAATCTTCCGCCTTGACGAAGGTATCAGGGTTCGAGATGATGTGAGATACGGCACGAAGATCATGAGTGTACAGCCGGTTGATGCTGAACAGTCCCTAAACCAATGCTTCAGACTTCAATCCAGTGAATAGGGCTTGAGTCGGGCTTACCTTGAAAACGAATGTATTGCCGAATTCTTTGATCCATTTGAGATGCGCCATACCCGGATCGTTGGACTGGATGTCTTTGACTGAACCCCAAATATAGTTGAAGGGTTTAGGGCCAGGTAGAGTGCAAAGGGGGGAAAGGAGAGGTCGAATGAATCCTTGAGAGAGTGGTCGGAGAAGGATGTGAATCGTAACGATTATAATGATAAAGAAGAAAAGGAGAAAAGTGAGGACGGTTGACATGACGAAAAGCGACAGTTGGTCGAAAAGGATGTCGGATGCGGACTAGGGAATATTAGGAGAACAGCGAGGCTCTCGAAGATTAGGAGGAGAGAGGAATGGAGAGAAAGAAGGAAAACCGAGAATAGAGAGGGAAGAAAATCTAACGGTTCGTGAGTCGAGTTGAGTTGGTGGGAATCTGTCGCCCATGCTCCCCTCTAAATATATCTGAGCCTCGGAAGAACCTTGACAGACAACTCAGGGATGCGCTGATCCATCGTCATCCGACTTGCACCGCGAAAGCAAGCCTGATGAAAAAGCGCTGCCCCGACTCTAAAAATAAAGCGCCAAACTCATCCCGAGATCCAGATGAGCCACGAGCTGGAACTCGGATGATCTCGGTAGGGCATTTCGTCGACCTGATTGGCTCGCGGAGATGGCGGAGAATAGTCGACCATGTTTCAGTCTCGAGGTTCCCTGATCGAGGGATGAAGAACACCGCCTTGCGGTGAGAGGGTCGAGGCTCGGAGATTGCCGTTCATGTGAAAAAGCATTTCGCCTGAGGATCTGTGAGCCTATCTTGAATTTGATCCCGTCTGCTGTAAGCGTCGAAAGAATCCGCTTCCGTGTCTGAGCGGGATTTTGAGCTGAAGATATACGTCCGTGCTTTCACTAAGAAAGTCGATCAGTTTTGGATATGCCTCGAGAGATATTATGTCTTACTGACTTCAAACCCTAGGTACCTGAGCTCGGTGCCTTACATGTAAGTTCTCTTTCCGGCCGTTGACGGAAGCTCTCTTATTGGTCGCCTCGGATGCCGCGTCGAGAGCAGAGGGCAGTGCAAACGATTCCGAGACAATCCGAGATCGTCCGCTAGCATTGGAACCGGTTCACGCCTTTAGCAGCATTACATCCACGCTGTAATAGACGCGCTGTCTAAAGCCGAGTCACTTTCAAATGTTGATAGCCCCTAAGATTTCCGTGAGATGGAGTTGGAATCATTGTTACTGTTATATCATACCTCCACGACTTGAATGACAGGGAAGTACGCTAGGACTGACGATAGTACATCTCAACGGGTTATGTGGCGTAGATGAAACTGGAAGTTTGTCGAGGATCAGATGTCGTCGAGTGTAGGTGGCAAGGGATACTGACTGAGGATAGCAAAATTCGTGAAGGATATTTCCATATCTCGTGCGATTCAAGACACGAAGGGTTGTTTAGAGCGATGATACAGAGCCTCGAGCACCCTCCAAATCTTCGAGCTTCATATCTCTGGCATTGCAAGCTTCCTGTGATCAGGGCCTGAACGAACTCTCAGATTTAGGCGATGCGCGTTTGAACTCTTGAACGTACCGCATCAGCTCGACTTCTTCGACTTGGCTTCTCGAATCCATCCTGGATGATCCGGGTTATGTTGAGATGGCTCGGAGCCGTCTGACCCCAGAGCATGACCGGATGTCACGCAATCCAGCTTGAATAGACGATTCTTAACTGCGCCAGCGCATGTGTTTTTGCAACATCACGTTCGATACGAAGAAGAGTGTCGGTTGAATCCCATATCGTCGAAGATTCAGAGACGAGGTATGTCATGGTCGCGATGCACGTCGACCAAGCTTGCGACCAAAACCTCGGCGTGCGAGGACACGGTGGATGTAGCTGACGTAAGCGATTTTCGTGGCCTTGACCGTCATAACAGAAATGTCAATTGCACTTCAGTTCTTCGTTTAACTTCTTCGACTGACAGATTAAGTCTGCAGATATTACAAAATACTTTCGCCAAATAAATTAGGTTGCCCCGCATCGACGACTTCACGCCAGCCATGATCCCTATCATCACATTCACACTGACCCTTTGCTCCGTTGCTTCTCCCAATTTACGTCGACTCGATAGATTGCCAAAATCGATTATCCATCAATTTGAGGCCGATGTCATGATTTACCAGGTCGAATATCGGGGGAGAGAGTTCTCTGCCCCACTGATGGTACTAGGAATCTGATATGGCTGCGCCATCTGCGCGGCGTGTCCCCCATGTTGGTAGTAGTAGGGGATATCGGTGGGGACCGTCAAGGAAAGAGCATGAGCACGAGAAACCCGTGCGCCATCTTACGGTCCTCTCTGGAAATTTGGGTTGCCTTGCGGATAGAAGTTGTGGTCATTCGTCGGCTGAAGACGATGACTTTCTGCGGATCGAAAGAGACGGCAATTTGGTATATTTCCAGACTGGACCATACGGTTGATAGACTAACCAGCGTAGTTTTGAGAGGAAGAAGGCTGAGTGTCATCGGAGAAGAGGGTTGATGCCAAATTGGTTGATGCGGCATGCGATGGTGGCTCCCTGACTGGGTGACTCGTGCTCAACCCTTGGAACATTAGTGCAAGAACCTGCGCTCGAAGTTCTTTCAACTCCTTCTTGAGATCTCTAAATAGAAATAAAAAATGTTGAGTAAATATATGACAACGAATCAATTATGACTCACTCGAGTTCTTGATCTTTGGCAGCCTTGGCTGCTGCATCATCCCTGTAGTATCAACATTAGAATGATCAACGAGCGAGCACAGTACGTAGGATCACACACCTTATCGTCGCAGCAGCTTTACAGAGCGTTGCGGGGCGAGACTGAACTTTATATCCCCTCTCCCCCAGAGCCAGCTCAACATCCTTATGACCGAGCGCCATCTTCTCGGTATAGGTTCTTTCAGCTTGCACAGCTCTCGGAGGTCGGGTACTACCACTACTAGTGATAGCATTGGAAGCAGTAATGTCTGTTTCGTTGGACATTTCTGAGTATCAGAAATATGACTCTATACTGTGCTGTGATGACAGTGGGTCCTGGTACTTACCAGCGTAGCCTCAGCGAGGTCCTTTGTAGTAGAATGTGTATCCCCAACTAGCGTTGGTACAATTCCGGACCATAGTAGTGAGTCAAGTCAAACGAGCTTAGAAAGGATCGATGCGTGTCATTATGGGTCTCGAGAACGGTCTTAGACTGCCTGAGCACCTTCGTTATTAGTAACTCATTGTGTAAGCACAGCCGAACCACAGCCCAACACGCTGCAAATTTCTGTTAAGAACGAAAGGCATCCATCTCGATATCATGCTCACCTGCAACTGTAGTGACAAAGCATGCCTGCTTTGCTCGTAATCAACCCATTATAGCAATGCTTTAAAGCGCATTGGCTCGGTGGATTGATGCTGTGTGGTTCAGCGCAAGATTCAGCAACGCGTTCGTTCGGCCGAGAAAAGCCGAGTCATCGCAGAGCTCAACGCCGGACACGTTTACCCATCGCACACACCATCGTCCGCCAGAAAACCCATGGTCAACTTCTACAGAGGCGGCGTATATCAAAGCCGACAAATGTATCAACTTTGAGCATCGCCAGGATCCAGCGGTACCGGTACGCCGTTCCATGGAAGACCGGCTCATCTATCGTGAACCCCACGCCTGAGGTGCAAGGTCCCCAACGTCGCTGACCCCAGTACTTCGTCCACTCATGTCTCTGACAGTACCACTTCATCCACCGATCTCGTCCGGGAGCAAAGTAACGTGAAAAGGCTCGAAACGTTCATTTGACGAACAGGGCGACGGGTTATACCACCACGGACGCCATTGCTTGCCAGTGAGTACCTTCATTGACATTAAAAAAGCGGTGCGATGGATTCATTCCAAGCTCATCAGACCTATCCACCGCCTCATTCATCTGGTTATTCCGTTCTCCTGGCTGTATATAAAGGCTGCGTCGTTCTCCTCTCTACTCTAAGCTCCAATGTCTTCGTCCTGGCTATATTCAAGATCTTATTCGTCTTCGCCCTTCAGTCGCTACCTGTCTTGATGCCTGACGCGTCACAATCGAATGGAATTCAGTGCTTTCATTGTCTTCATAACCGCAAATTCGGTCAACTCGGCTATCATGTCTGGCTCTCAACTTGGTGTCGATTGCTCCGATCCCCAGGATTTGCTCATTGCTTCATCTTCCTAAGCCTTAAAAGCGTTCCCATCAGCTCCTGGATCATGAAGGGTCTACTGATCAGCAGCGGCAGTGACTCTGAGGAACAAATTCTCGCTGTCGCATCAACTCGTAAATTTTCAAATGCAAGTATACAGTTCAAAATTTCTTCCTTCGTTTGTTCCTCAATCCTACAAATACAAGTATCCAATTCGATACAAATTCGACAATACCCGTGAATCAATGAGTCAAAAGCAATTACACCGAGATAAATATTCCTCAAACGTCTCATTGATGTTCGCACTATACAGCTCCGGAAATCCAGGGAGAGCATCTTTAGCTGCGATATGCGTCTGTTGTGCTCCGTCTTGGAGTAAAAATGCAAAATCTTCAGATTCCGCAAACGGAAGGGGATCATCTTGATTGACTTGCGGCCCTTCTTCACTTCCTTGGCCCGAAATCACGACATGTTGAGGAAAGAGATTTCGATCGCCGACCACTGCTAAGTTACTTCGAGCTCCTCCTGTGAATAAAATCAAAGAACAATTAATTAATCTGCCGTAAGAAGCATAAAACCAAGACTAACCGAGATCCTGTGGGTTTGAGTAGGAGGACGAAGGGCCAAGGATATTAGCATTTGAATGAAAGGACGCAGGTTGCGAGTGCAGAGGCATCGGAGGCGGACCCATGCTTAAGCCTTGAAAATACATTGCAAGGCTTTTGGCTCGGAGCTCTTCCAACTCTCTCGTCAGCGACCTGCAGATGAATCATGATCAATTAAGGGATAGGTCATAGATTATTTACAATAACTCACTGAATTTCTTTATCCTTAACCGCCTTCGCTTCAGCGTCCTCCCTAGAACATAAATATCAGACATATGCAAAATGTATATTGCGAAAGAGTTACCTAATAACCGCAGCAGCCTGCATAAGCATCATCGGACGCGATTGAGCTTGGTACCGTCTCTCAACTAGCGCATCCTCTATCGCCTTGTGACCGGCCGCCAACTTCTCCGCATAAGTCCGCTCAGCTTGCACCGCCCGAGCGGAACGACTGCCGCTACTGTAAAGACAATCGGCATTTTCGCTAGACATTTCGATAAGAGTCAATATGCTAAAGGGTGGACGGTGGAGGCTCACCAACAGTCCGAATGTGCTCCTTATGAATCCCCAGAAATTTGACTCGACTCCGACAAAGTTGGCACAATCGTATCATTGTCTAGGTTCACAATCGAAAGTTCAGCTCTAGAAGCCATCCAGTCATCCCATTAGTACTGCGTGATCGATCTCGGTTTGTCCGTGGAAACCTGCTGTGCAGCGCTAGCGTTTTTGGATGGACATAGTGCTATTATAGCCAAATCGAGCTGGACGCAAAAACCTGGTGAAAACCCGAAAATATTAGTAGCTTTACAATACTTACTGATGAATATCACATCGATGCTAGAGATCTCATGTTTTGATACAAGATATCTTTTACCGGTAAGCAGTTCTTGCCATGAAATCAGCTCAATTGAACGAACGCCGAACAATGTAAGAACAGCCGAAGCGACACGTTTTATCGGCCAAATCCGGCCGAATCAACGGAGATTTTGACACCGGCGACGACGTCGACGTCCACCTCGCGGCGCTCCTACCATCTGTGATATCGAATTCATCCATGGACTCATGCTCAAAACGTATCATGACTGTTCAGGAGCGTTATATCTTCGGCAAGAAGACGGGATACCTATTCATGAGTCTACACGACGGCGACGCCGCCGCCAGCGTCTGAAGCATCAATCCACAGAAAGTACCCAGACACCGGTCTATGATCTGGCCGTGCTCAGCAAGCTTTCTCGTCTCTCGTCTCTTCAGAAAACGTTGTCCATTCTGGGGTCTTTCCCCCCCCCCCCCCCCCCGACACAATTGGGGAAAATATTTGAAAACCCTACCTGAGCAGGGTAGAGGGTTAGGGCTGTGAGACGGCCATGATGCCATTGAAGAAGAACCTCCTCCACTATGCGAGGCTGTCCGGTGGATGCATCAGACCATCTTATTTCTCGTCACTGTCAGTCGAATCGTCCTTCTCCTTTCTTACCGTGCGTCAGGCGACTCCCCGAGAGCCTTAGACCGAATTCACCCCTTCCTCGATGCTCGCGGTGTCGCACTCATCATCAAAAATTTGCTGAAATCATGCTGACGCTCAAAATTGCGTGCTGTTCGCTCTGATCCATCTTTCCTGTTCTGTTCTTCACTTGCTTCAAGGTTACCACGTACGACGACTTTCGCCGAATGACGCGTTCCCACGGGCGTCGTCTTTCCAGGTCCCATCCCGATGAAAAATTCTAAATACTTGTGGTACTCCAAGATCCCGAGCTTTATGTGCCTTCACTATTTCTTGTCAAGCGTGGCACAGCTTTCATGTCTCCGCTTTCATCGATCTACAGTAGCAAAGAAGTCAGATCGCAGGCGCCTCCGTCGCCGTTGCCTTGCCAAAGATTTCGGACTTGCCCTTCAAGAGTGGCCCAAAAATCATCTCATTCCTAAATTCTTTGCCTACGTCCTGTTTCTCCCTAGATTACAAGTCTTCACATCGTTGGACTTTCAAAGTTCCATTGAGCGTTAAATCAAAAAGAGCCCGATACCACTGTCATCCTACTGGAATACACACTGCCCGAATACATCACTGATATCGACGGTGTACAGGCCTGGGAACTCAGGCAGCCCACCCTTGAAGGCGAGTTGGTATGGCTGTGCACCTGTCTGAGCGCGAGATGCAACATCCATTAGGACAGGATTCAGAGGCGCAACGTCTTGGACGATCGGTACGTCATCATGATTATAATTGCCTCGCCGAGCGTTCACGACACTTTCCGAAAAGAGATCGTGGTTGCGAATGGTCATTTCAGGAGGCTTCTCTTTGAGAATCGTGAGTTTAGTACATTGTCTGACGACCCGATTGAAAAGCGAACTCGCCGGGATATTGCTCGCTATGCATCGGATGAGTGGGGAACCTTGGCCCAGTAGTGTCCGATATCGGCGTTGGCTTATCCGGTATTATCCTCAGCTGATGCGTCCTTGCTGGCGCATTCGTGCCTAGCTCCTGAAAGAATGCCGCGAGAGCCTTTTCTCGAATCTCTTCTAGCTCTCTCTTCAATGACCTGTGTTACCGATATAATGAAATGAGAATGCAACTTAAACAGGAGGACTCACTGAATTTCTTTATCCTTCTCCGCCTTCGCAGCGGCATCTTCCCTGTCAATCGGTAACAGAATTAAGCAGACTGAACCTGAGAAAACAAACGAATCTAGACTCGGCGTACCTGATAGTTGTGGCTGCTTGTATGAGCATCATCGGGCGAGATTGGACCCGGTGTCCTCTCTCAACCAACGCATTCTCAACCTCCTTGTGACCAAAGGCCATCTTTTCGGTATAACTCCTCTCGGACTGCAAGGCTCGTACAGAACGGTTACCAGAAGGATTGAACTGGCTAACGTTCGTTTCACGGGACATTTTCGTCGGGATGTGAACAGAGAGAGACTGATGGAGAATGCCAGACTGCGAGCCTTACCTTGGAACGGTACACTTATATAGGCACGGAAAACCCACAATGGCTTGAGGTCCTTGAGGATTGTTCTTTCATCGCCGTAACCCCTGCACGCAGGCATGTCAATTCTGGGCGTCAACCCCCTATCTTAACGCACAAGGAGAGCTGAGTCCTTTGAAAACGGGAAGTCAAAAGCACCAGAGAGCTGCACGAATCGTGTCAGACATGAAATGAGTTTCAAATGACATCTGCCCATATTGTAATCGCCGTTCCGAGTCGTACCTGGTAACAGGGGTGCGACGTCCAAGAATCCGTCTCAGGAGGCAATTGAAATCTCCGGCGTTCAAACAATACAAACCGTGCACTCCTATCAGCTGACCACCGGTGACTTGATGGTAGGTCAAATGTTCACCCCAGAGCAAACTTGCATCGTCGGCAACGAAAGTTGGTCGGAATCGGCGAATCGGAAGTCGATGAAAAACTTACTCCTGCCACGTTCGGACGGTTCGGTACATCTGGTACTCTGATCTCGCTGTTCCTATCTTCACGCTGAGAAAGATCATCTCGCTTTTCAAGGGGAGAATTTTCTTGGAGACAAGCAATGAAGTCACCGTCGCGTCGCCCCTGGCTATGGCTCAACCGGACGCCGCCCAAGACGACGCCGTCCGACCCGCAGAAACATGAATGGAGCATGGCCAACCTTTGAACGATTTCACCATCATGTACATGGTGTCTCGACTGTCTTCAGATGTCTTGTATCACCGCATTCTATTTCTTGCTGTATATCGGAAAAGAGCGTGTAAAAATGGCGACGAAGACTCGAATGGTTCCTTCGGAGGCTCAGGAGGACAGAGGGATTGGAGCCATAGGTCCATCCACACACCATGGTCGTCGAGTGGGTGCATTGTCTTCATAATCGCTCCTCACGCTATATAAACTGATTACCGTCGTGGCCAGAGTCCGTGCCCCAGTCGGAAGTAGCGGCATCCATCTGGTATTCCGTTTTGCTTCCCCCTTCGAGAGCCTACGGGCGGTCCGTCTTATTCATCAAAGCTCTCATCATGTTACCCTTCGATTCTAATCTCCACCCGGTCGCGTCGGGTCAGGCACCTTCAATCGAATTCTTGGGCGCTAATTACTTCCCCCCTTTTCACAACCAAACACATCAGAGTATGTGAAGTTCTCTAGCAAGTCATGGTTGCATCAGGCCTCGTATGGAAACCGGTCTGTCATGCTTTGATGCACTTTGAATCAACGATTTTGTCCTCTCCCTCAATTCACCTCCTCTTTCTGCAATATCATGCCTCTGCTTTCACGGCCAACTACTCCAGCTGATTTTCCTCCAGATAACTCTGATCTCTAGATTCTCTATCTGACCGGCGCGGCTTGTCGATCTAAACATTACAAGCAAGTCAACTGTCTCTGCCGCTCTTACATCAGCAATATGTCTCGTGCCATGGACTCATGTATTGGGCTGTGACTTGACCGTATCGACCCGAAGAAATTTCGCCTGCGCATTATATGTGTTTTCTTCGTCGCTCAGACATTCAATAAGATTTCCTTGTCTATCTGCGAGACTACCCCGCCTTATCGTCGCGCATCTTTCCTCTTCTCGTGTCGACAAAATTGATCCGCAAATAGGACTCCCCTTTCATGCCGGTGAGCAGTGTCAGGTTCGTGTCAGGGTTCGGAATTTAGACGCCAATAATACGTCATATGTAACGATGTAACCCTTCGTGAATGCAATTCGACGACAACTGATCAACGTGATAAACAACTTGTCGCACGCTCGCGGTGCACAGCCTTGTCTCCTCCTGTCCGTCTCCACAATATGAAGATAGCGCTCTTTGGTGGTTTGATGAGGTATAGAACCTTTCATAGACATAAGGATCAATGTCACGAGCAATACACGTTGTGAGTCTCGAACGAAATCGGTTGGACACTAAACTTGCTTTAACTTTCACTCAACGGTAGTGTATCTCATTCGGAGGGGTTCACTGATCCTATCTTCGTGAAATTCCTTAACGAAACGAGAGGATTCTTGACCGATGTATTCTTCGAAGGTATCATCAACATGATCACCTTCGAGTCCGTTTCTATTAACATCCCACTTTCCCTGCTTCAGAGGAAGTCGATACGAACCCAAACTCGAGGGACAAGATTCCGAAACTTATGACATGGCAGATGCAAGAGCTTTGTACCGATTTATATGACGAAATGAGACGTAGAACACTGGAGGTTGAAGGTACGTCATATTAAATCCAGCATCCAAAATCTCACAATCAATACTGTCCTCCTTCGACTGTAGGCTACCTACCGCACCGGGACGATTTTTATCCCGAGCGCAATGCTGCTCGCAAGAAGCTTTCGAAACTACGGTTGTCTCGATTCGAAGATCTGTGTTTTGATGTATTTCGAGAGGTCGAGTTTCGCTACCCGGAGTTGAAGGGAACAAAGGTGCGATCAAATTCCTATACGGAAGATTTACTTATAGATCTTTCCCTAGGAGGGTTTGGTACCTGGTCTAAGGCTGTCAGCCTTCGTTGATCCGCCGCCACCTTACTCTCCTCGTGTAGACCGAAACAAGGACAAAGAATCGTTTTGGGCTCGATTTTTCTGCGGATTGGTCCAATAAATTAATTCCTTGGTAGATCAAATTTTGTATGCGTCAGCGAGTTTGTAGGTTGAATCAGGACACCTTTCTCGAATATATTCTGGCAAGAATTCTTTCTTAGTGATGCATGCGTGCCGACCGGGAGCCGCGCGTCTACCCAAAAGAAGTTAGTCACGGCGTGACACATGCTTGTTGCTATGACCACGACACCATACATCGCCTTCAACTTGAAGTTGACGTTCACATTGACGATACCGTTCGGTCAACTTTCGTCTCAAGACCATCTCTTTTCATTTAAATCTGCTATTTTCCACTTTCTTCGACTTCTATAACTCAATATCTGAACTATGTCGAATAAATCGCTCTCAGGGGAACGTTTCCGCATCGTTCAACATGCATCAGGTCTCCCCTTTGAGCTTTCGGAATCAGGTTCTGTTGTGCCAACACCTTCGACTCTCAGAATGGGTTTCCGATTCACCCTGGATGGGACACCGGAAGAAGAAGCTCCCAAACCTGAACTCCCTGATGAATTCTTTGTCACTTGCTTCCGAGCCATGAACGAATATCTCTCGGAAGACTTGATCAAAGGTTCGTGTTGATTGTTGATAGTCCGTCAAAAGAGTAGCAGCTGACTTTTTCTCAGAGAAGAAATCTGCGCAACGAATGAACACGAGGCAAAAAATCGGAAAACTCACCAAGCAACAATTCCTCGAGTTATGCACCGATGTTTTTGATGAGATGATTAGGAGAACTACAGAAGAAAAAGGTGAGTTTCAGCCTTTGATCCAGTGCATGACCTGTGCTCAATTATCTCACAGTGCCATTTCTGTCCCATCGCGAGGGTTTTCATCCGAAGCGCAACCAAGCTCGTCAGAAACTCTCAACGCTGCCCCTGCATCGCTTCCAGGATTTGTGCTCGGATATTCACTACGAATTAGAGCGCCAATATTTCTCGACAACTGAAGGGACGGTACGGAACCATTTTGAGACTTGGCGCAGTTTAAAGTGACCCTGATTTCCACAGATAATGCCCCGAACGCCGTCATCTGTTCATTCCGACTTACATGATCCACCTCCTCCGTACAGCCCAAGCGATCAGAAGTCAGAAGGAATATAACGATCTCATCCTTTATTCACAATCTCTCGAGAGACTACTGCGTAACTCACCGATGTGATTCAAGCATTTCGAAGTCTCCCCAGCCCCATATGTACGGATGGCGGAGACGTGTTTACTGTCGATGGCAGTAAATTTGTCAATAAAGTTCGATTCTCCGAACCGGACACTTGAAAATGACCTCAGTCGCTAGTAATAATACAGTATATATGATACTGGTTGGCTTCTTTCACTTTATCCTACTCATGCGATCCCCTCGCATTGTCCTCAGATATCTAGCTCAATAGAAACACGTCCGATAATCAAAAATTCTGATCATTGGGATAATTCGTACATCCCTGTTCCGAGTGATCCATGTTGTTGGTCATGTTGCTGATGTATTGTGGGATGTAGAAGGTGAATTCGTCGACCGGGATCATGCCATCCCCCGGTAGAGGGACGTAGAGCGGAAGTTCCTCTCGAGGAACGAAGTGTTCCTCCAGGCTGAGTTGGCCTGTGAGAAAAAGTTAAGATCCCTGATTGATCCTTCTCGTGATATAAGGAATAGGACGTACTCATATAATTAGGGAGCTGAACATAAGATTCAGGTCCGCTGACAGTAGAATCAACATTCATCGCCAATGTCTGCCCGCCGATTCCTTGCGCGGGCATATAAGCAGCGCTCGTCCGAGTAGCAACGTTGCTACTTTGCGATGGACATTCGTACAATATTCTCCGAAGTTGTTCCACTTCGTTCGTCAGAGCCCTACAAACGAGGCGTCGGTCTAAATCGCCAAGTGATACCGAAGCCGGATATGACAGACTGAATTTGTCGCTCTTGATCATACTTCACATGAGCATCCTCTCTAGCAAATATCATGGGAGGGATAATTAATCAGATCAATGGGATCATTGACATCGAATATGGACGCACCTCAGAATCTTGGTGATCTGTTCCATAATCACTCTCTTGGTCGCTCATTCACCTCTCGAGCTTTCGAGAGGTCGCCTCTCCCGCACAGCATCCGCCATCTCCCTGAATGCCTGTGCATCCTTAGCGCCGTAAATTTTCTCGGCGGTGATGGCTCTGATATTTCGACGAGCCTCAGCGCCAGCGGCGCCGGTGCTAGGAACCTCGGGCTCCTGAGGAGAGGACATTGAAGTGAGCGGTGGGGATGTGAAGTTTGGTCGCAGATGACTAGGTTTTTGACTCGGTACAAATGACCTTATAGTGCTTGGACAGCACAACTGCGAACTCCTATAGGGACTAAACAATCAATGAGTTGATGACTAGTTTCTGGAGTCATACTGGTTGACGCACATGGTATACCTGACCCATCGGTGCGTCGAATGAGACGATGCTGAGCTCAGTCACGGTCTGAGATGGTCTGGAGAGCTCGTTGTGACAGTTGGTGCAACGTTACATAAGTCTTACATAATGTTCAACTCGGGTGGGCTACGCGGGATTCGGATGACCTTCCTTGAACTCTCTCATCTAAAAGCTCACTCGTCTTTGATAAGTCTCCAGAATTGTTGGTCTACTTAACCGTGTAAAATCTTTTCGGAGATCGTGTAAAATCTTTTCGGAAATCTTAAGCTCTCAAAAATCAATTCACCCTGCGATCAAAATCTCACCATCGTCCTCATGTATGAATTCTCAAAAATTTATTCGCAGGTGAATAGGTCAGTTTCGTTCTCACCATAAAATCAAGTTGATTATGAAGTCTAGCGCTCTTGCTTACAGAGGATCTCGGAGCGACAACCGGGGAACTCGGGCCATGTTCTCAGCAAAGGGCGCTGCACCGGATTATCCTGGGAGTACAAAGCTCAGCTTGGAAATGGGAAGAGGTCCGGGCTCATCACGCGCTGAGACACGTCATTTAATGTGAGCGCGAACTGTATTGAAAGCGTTTTGACTGAATCGTACAATAGCTTTTCAGTTAGCCCTTGTGGCCCAGAACTATAGAAAGACATGTGTCACGCACCTGGCATCTGACGCGGACACTTAAATCGGACGTTTGACTTGCAATCATCTGTTCATCAACACATTTCTCACCGATCTACGCATCTTGCTCTGTCCTGATTCGGTGGAATATGCTACCAGAAGGTGGATATCGAATATGAGACTCAGAAGAACACCCGTCAGGGCGTCTACCGCCTGGTGCATGAACTGCAGATCCCCGAACACAGCCTTGGTTGACTACAATATCCGATACTCAGATCAAAACTCCATTCTCCGTTGCATTCGCCGGCCAAGACCCTTCACTTTGTTGATGCTTTTCTGGTCCCTTGCCCAGCTTCGCTGAGTTGGTGTCCTCGTAAGGCTTTGATAGTCATTCGCAACGGCTACATCTGGTCCTAAAGCTTAGTCTAATGTGTTTCGGCATCTACGAACTCTTGAGAACATAGATGAATGAAACGATGTTCTGCACCCTTGTCTGCGCCGTACTAGGATGCGCAAGGGTGCGATCATTGCGGGGATTACTATCCGTGTATTCCTTCGCTTTCGTAGTGCGGAAACATCCTAGACAACAGAATAGATAACACAGATGTATGCATTCTAGATCGAGAAGAAAATAAATCATTCCCCGGCTATCAAACTTTCGGCCAAGAGCCCAACCCTGTCACATGTGACACTCTTCTTGCGCACCGCCATCCTGGCCCATTGCCATGGTCACGAAACTTTCTATGTCAGCCAGTGAAAGTTCGCCAGGTCGCCCCAGTTCTCTACTTACCTCCTGATCCCTACTCCCTACGTCTCGGGTTGCGTGAAATGACCAGATCACGAGCAGGCTCAACCGATCAGGACATTATCGAGGCTGCGACAATAATTCTCCCCTATGCTAAGCCGGGTTCGACTTCAGCAAGACCAACTAATGAATCAATCGTCTCCTCTACGGCACCCCGGCATCTTCTTCGACCATCTTCCAAACCTGCTACGACGAGTTGGCCAAATTTCTCCCGACCGAGCTCACCGAAGGTTGGCTGACCTAAATTAAAATCACCATTAATCGAGACCGCTGACGTGGGATAGACTATATGGATAATGCCATCATGCCCAAGGAGAAAATCATGACCCTCAAAACTGAACGACTACGAGATCTTTGCACCGATGTCTACGATGAAGTGATGCGCAGGGCGGGAAACGGGAGAGGTGAGTCTGCATCAACACATCGTACTCTT
The DNA here is from genome assembly GCA_001632355.1 of Sistotremastrum suecicum HHB10207 ss-3. NCBI lineage: Eukaryota > Fungi > Basidiomycota > Agaricomycetes > Sistotremastrales > Sistotremastraceae > Sistotremastrum > Sistotremastrum suecicum. The sequence continues at coordinate 65,829 of KV428014.1, forward strand.
CAGTTTACTGATAACATGATGGATCAGAGATTCCTGAATTTCCTGCTCAAGAATCTTACCGTACCAAACGTCAGCTTTCCCGGTATAAACTATCGATCATGCCAGCCCCACGGTTTACGGACTTGTGTTACGTCGTCCATTGGGAACTCGAACGGCGGCAGGATAAATCGGGCGATTCGAAAGTGAGATAATTCCTGTCTCGATGCATCCGGATTTGTGCCTGAAATGACCTTCAAAGCAATCACTATCTGTGACTTCAAGCTCACATGATATACCGGACCCTCCTCCGCCCTACAGTCGAGGCGATTGGGAACGTGATAGAGCGAGTCCTGAAGGCATAGATCCGCCCCGTGTTCGATCGTTTGTTGGACCTGTGGATGTGTCAGAATTCGATGAGGATAGCGATGAATATGGTTACTGAAGATCTCTTGTCGACTGGAAGATGTACTGTGTTTCTTGGAAGAATGATATCGACTAGGTCATCACAGGTTTAGGAGGATATGCCAAATTCTTAATAACTAGGAAATTCGGGCGATAACAATCTGCCTCAAAGTGCGAGCGCAAATGTGAAGGCATCTGTCGAGGAGAGAAAGCCGTTCTCTCGGGATCGAACCTGTTGCCTGTCTAATTAGCCTGGGATCAAGGCTGATCGATACCGGAACTGAGCGGAACCAATATATCGGAACCAAATGAGCGCCTAAACAAGGTGCGATCATGATCAGCCCACAGTGATCGATTGGCCGGCATCGCACGAGTCTAGACTCGGCTTCATTCATCGCCGCCTTGCGGCTGCTCCTGTTTGTTCCGATATTGAGGTCCATGCTCTCCGAAACCCAATCGGGTTTTCTCGTGTTCTATTTTCAGCATCAAAGCTCGAGATCTTCCCGGGATGATGGCGGGATCTGCCTTTCACAACCTGTGCTTAGACGACCAAATGCACGTTCGGTCCAGCAATGCCCTGCTTTCATCAAGTTCCATGCCAGGCACCGAGGAAGCGGCTTGCTCGTGGGTACACTCTTGTCCTAAGACGTTATAATGGTACCCTAGTACCTGTTTCAACCCGCACTCCGTCGTCTTCTCTTTCCCAACATCCACGTCGACTCGTTCGACGTATCTGCAAGAAATGGCTCTCATTCCTGATTTCCTGGGCAGCTTCCTCCTAAAGCACCCCTTTCTCACCTTCGTCGTCGTCATCTTGCTTTCAATTCTCCTTTTTGTGTATTATATTCTCTATCTCCTCACGGGAGGTCTTATTCGACCTCATTTCTCGCCGGCTCTGAATCTTCCTGGGCCGAAGTCTCCCAGCTATCTATGGGGAAACGTAAAGACAATACGAGATCTTCTACCAGGCCAAGCACATCACGAATGGTACGAGCAATATGGTGACGTGTTCGCCTACAAGGTAAGTTGACTTCGCGCTGTTTGTCTTCGAGAGGTCTAATCCAACCTCTTCCATTGCAGGGATTCTTTGGAACCAATCGAATATGCACTCACGATGTGAGAGCACTCCAATACGTTCTGAACCACGGAGAGGAGTTCACCAAGCCGGAAGAAGTCAGGAACACGCTGAAAAAACTCGGCGGTGAAGGTGCGTTCGCTACAGCGCTTCTATTGATGGACCTTTTACTGACAGATTGGATACAGGACTTATTTGGGCCGAGGGAGCTGTTCATAAGCGCCAACGACGAGTAGTCCTTAACGCCTTCAATAACAATAATGTCCGGCAGTTGACCGAAGTCATCTGGGAGAAAGCTTTGGAGCTCCGCGATGTGTGGTTTTCACGCATTGGAAAATCCGCTGCCGCCGCCAGAGCTTCTGGTCAAAAGTTCGCCATGGGAGAGGCTCCTTCGATGACAGTCGATGGTCTCGACTGGATAGCCAAGCTCACGTTCGATATCATGGGTCTCACTGGATTTGGATTCGACTTCAACTACATCAACATCGATAATCTCGACGCTGAGGAACAAGACGCAGACGAGCTTGTGAAAGCGATCAAGCAGGCAGTCGAAAGTGGTGATAATCCCTCATTCCTCGCCTTTATCGGTGCTATGCTTCCGAGAAGTAAAATGTTGTTACGCCTGGTATGTTTCTTTTGATGAGTGTCGTTTCCGGCTGCCTGCTCATTGCCTGTAACGCGCAGCCTTTCATCTCGAAGAAAGAGAAGATTGCCGCCGAAGCCCATGATACGATGCACGCGCTAGGACTAAAGCTTCTGCAGGAGAAGAAAGAAGAGATATTGAAGCTCGGCCCCAATGAAGAGCAGCGAAGTGATCTCTGCAGCCTTCTCGTGCGCGCCAACATGTCGCCCGACGTGCCCGAAAGCTTGAGATTATCCGATGAAGATGTCGTCGCTCGTACGTTCCCCTTATTATTCTTCCTCATTTCATCAAGCTTTAATTCTCATCACAGAAATCCCCACCTTCCTGATCGCCGGTCACGAAACCACAACGACAACAGTCGCATGGGCACTCTACATCATCGCCACCAATCCCGAAATACAGAACAAAATCCGCAGAGAAATCATCACGTCCCTTCCCGGCTCCTCGATGTCCGCGGTCCCTTTCACCCCTTTCACACCATTCTCTCCATTCCACGGCCGAGAATCCCATCCTGAATTCGAAGCGCTAAACGATCATCCCTATCTTGATGCATTTATCAAAGAGGTCCTCCGGCTCTATCCTGCGCTTCCCGTTAGCCGGAGAGTAGCTACCAAGGACTGCGTAATTCCTCTTTCACCCGAATTTCCCGGGATAAAATGTAAAGACGGGAGCATCGCGCATCAGATCCGGGTGCAGAAAGGCGACGGGATCGATATCGCCACAGCTTCCATCAATCTCTCCAAAACATTCTTCGGCGAAGACGCGGCAGAATTCAAGCCCGAGAGATGGCTAGGTGCTAACCAGGAAAAGCTACACACAATGCTCCCGTCGATCATGCCCAACCTCATGACTTTCTTGGGAGGATCGAGAGCGTGCGTGGGCTACAAATTTGCAATGGCCGAGTGAGTCCTGCAGAATTATTATAAGAGTGGCCCAAGCTGATCGCGTCCAATAGGATCAAAATCGTGATCTATACCATCATACGAAATTTCAGAATCGAATTGCCGGATCCTGACATGGAGATCATACGCAAAAACGATGCTATTGTGTCCCGACCTCTCGTTAAAGGTCAATCCGGTAATCAATTACCCCTTAGAATTCGTCGAGTCTAGTCTGGATATCGTCCAAGAACATTTCGTCTGGCCACATTTCTCCCTTGCATTTCTGTCAGTTGTTGTACTATTGTAGCCGCTTTTTATATTCTCTGCGAAGTTCAATCTGAATATTATACCCAGGAGATACATGTAGTAATTCATAGTAATGCACTACTCGCTATCTGCGTATCTTGATTTGAGTAAACACCAAGGTAAACACGCCATGTCTCGTCGTGCTCTTGGTTGTGCATTGCGAAGGCCGGGACTCGGCTTGCATCGGCCGGAGATTACGCTTGACCCGCCGAATACGTACCATTGGTAGAGTCAGTAACGAGGACTGAGCAAGGGACTGAGCAGTGCAAAGGTTCAAAGTTTATGCACATTTATGGCCTCCTGCGAATCGCCTATAAATCACTCAGCGATCAGCCACGATGCAAAATGATCAGAAGTTGCTTCGGCGTTAGCGTCTTCATCCCCCGCAGCGCACCAATATCCTTGTCGGCATCGTCGGCAGCCGCAGTCGAAAATATTTGAAGTGCCTCGCTGATAGCATGGCAACTTTCGAGATAAGAGGCGCACTGGACAACTTCTACCTCTCGATTGTGGGAGGGGATGAACAGTTTAATTCTTGCCCTCGTCTTCAATGTTCTCGGTTATCACGTCGGCTCTGCTGCGTCGACGCCGTTGAGTGCCAGCACACAACACATCTTCCACTCCCCCAGCTTAGACTCTGCGGCTCACAACACTTGGAGCCTGCCACCACCAACCAACTCAACGGCGAATCATATCTTCAGTAGTGTCGACTCGTTGCTCAAACATTGGCACAACACCATTTATCGCAATGGCCACGCGTTCGTCGTTGGCACAGTGCCGTCTGGTACGGTGTTATACCACGGCCGATCAGCAGAAATCCCGCCGTATACACCGGAGTGGCTCGCATTCGACTTCGAGCACTCTTTTGTGTTTTCTACATGGGGACAAACTGCTTGGATGGTCACATATGTGGTCGATACACCCTTAAAAATCGGTTACTATGATGGGAACTCGGCAGCAAAGCTCCCCAACGGATCGATGGATGTACAAGACCTGCTTATATGGGGTGTGGCGGAAGCCAACAATACCTGGAGAGAGTGGGAGCGTATAGTGGATATGTGTGAATGGGGTGAACCCTTGGGACTGCATGGCTTTGTGAGGTGTGTCATATCTTAATTTTCGTCCTCGACATGAATTTTGACTGCGATTCAAATAGAATGGAAGTCTCCTTGTATGTCGTGATATTCCTGACTCGACGATAGCACCTGAATTACCATCAAGTGAACTCATGCTTTGCGACTTCAGCAAGAATGTTCGCATCATCTCGCATTCAGAGCTCGTCCCATCCAACCTCACTATGCCACGTCGACCACCACGCAACGACTCTGAAGAATCGGATCATTTCGGTCTTGAAACGGGTTACCACCTACCATCGATGGGTGAACGTCAGCTCGACGGGCCTGGCAAACGACCTATGCCACCTCCGGGGCCATTCCCTCCTGATAAGCGCGAGCCTCCTGTGGGTTGGAGGGGGACTCTCCGGAACTCAGAATCAGTCAGAATTGAAGCGTTCAGGGCTGGTTCATGGCATAACCTCTTCGCAGAATCGAGGGTCCACCTCGACCTGACGCGTTACGTCACCCTCTTCGACCCAAAATACTCCTCTCTCTTTTCGACCAGGACCAACCAAACACGCATGACGATGCGGGGAGGAGGAGCGTCGGTGGCCGATATCGCCCAATTCCGTGCCGATGTCGAATACGCCTTGACTCGCCCCGATAATATCAGCACCAGCGGCGTAAATTGGCAAGATCTGGCGCGTGTCATTGTCGAGAGATTCGGGGACAGACTCGACTATCTCAACTATACTCTGAATCTAATCGATACGACTATGGATGAAAGAATCATCGCCGCACGAGTCAGAACACAGGTTCTAGCTCTTCTGGCGCCGTACCTTTTGACTAGCGCGCTTCCCTTCAACACATCCTATCCAGACATCGACATCTCCTGGGCTAAACCCATACACGAGAAATGTTCTCAGACCCTCATTCCAGACTATCCCGATTCTTCATTCCTTCCAAACGAATTGGTTCTTCGGAATAGCTTCCTTGGTGTCACAACTGAAATCTGTCGGGTCGTGACGCTAATCTGGACCGGGGCTTTAGACATCGAAGCTCAAGATAAGTCTGTTGTCATTCAAAAGCTGCATAAATGGCGAATGTATACGAACGATCTCCTTGATTGGTTAGGATGGGCTCATCTCATTCGATGTAAACCTGCATGCAAAGACGACGTCGGTCTATTTCTTTCCTTTATCTTTCTCGCAAGCTAATTGATTTTGCGCCTTAGGCTTTCTGCTATGTCCCCACATGGTCGGTGCAGCGAGATCTCAGTGATATGACCCCACGTTGTATGCATCGAGACGATCCTTGGGATACTCTTCCCTTAGACCTATAACGTACTACCTGGATTCACTACGCCTTACGACATGATTTGCCACATAACGCTCGTGTCAATTAAAATGGTTCAATGCAACGCCTAGCTTGCTGGGGCTTCGATCAAAGCTCGTCCGATTTCGGCTATCTTCGTTTGACTCCCCTCTTCAGTGCGAAATTCGGAAAAGAAGGACGGATGTATTGCGAGGTCACGGATTCAAGGGGGTGGCGTGGTGGGCTGCTATTACTCTGAACGACGTGAAGAAGTATGCTACAGATATAAAATAACTATATGTCAATTCTAAATGCGAGAAATTTGAACCAAGATAAGGATTGAGGACATGAACCAACAAGCTACGACAAGTAGTGCGATCACCATACGGAGACATATGGCGGTCTAACAACAATCGTCGTCGTGCTTGAGGGTATGGTGCTCGGGTATCGGAGGTACCCCGACCATCTGCACCTATGCAGATAACCAGCTCAAAGCGAGGGACCTCCGTTGATTTCGGATGCGGCAGGTTCCCTGGAAAGATATAACTTCCCGAATAAGCTCGTGATCTGCATTGCAGATCATCGCGCTATCGATGCAGTTTCATGGCTTCAAGAGGAATCCCTCGCGATCGCGGACTTCCACGCCGCGACTTCGCCACTTTTGACAGTAACGGGTCCACCATTTTCGTTCGCGACGCTTCATGGGAGTATCGACGCATTTGTAAGATGGTGTGAGGGAGATGTAGCTGGATCCCGGTACACAGCAGTCGGGTCCGAGCGTGTCGAAATACATGTATTGAAGTCGAATTTCGCGCAGCGCAGGTACACTGTCGGGTCGCAGAAGAGCCGCTTGACGTTCGAGATCCTGGGACTCGACGACCCCTGAATCTCTGGAGTCGAATGTCCATCCGATCTCTTTCAGATTCTTCATTGTGAGGCCGTCTGGCATGAGAGGATGAATACTGAAAGGGTACGCCAGGGAGGCGAGATTGGAAAAGGAGCGGAGAATTAGAGTGAGGAGCGTCGAGGAGTGTTCCGGTTCATAAATGTGGCATGAAATGAGGCGTGGACCGTGCGCACGGAAGAACGGTTGGAAAGTCGTAAATTGTGCTTCGGTCGGTGCGATGAGGGCCAAATGTTCCAACGACGGGAGACTCCAAGCTCGAATTGAGTCCGGGAGACAATTCGCATCGATATTAGTACTCATCATGGAGACATGCTGGGACCTGAGGATGAGTCGCTCTGACCCCACAGCGCTCATACGTAATCGTAGAGCCTTGAGCTTGGGAAGACGCGGAAGAAGATGGCTGAATTGAATAGCATCCTCTCTCGTGATAATGGGGACCCCAATCCTCTCGAGTGCGGATAGGTTCAAGCAGGGCATGAGATGAGTAGGGACTTGCGGCAACACCAAGAGGGTGTCGCCGCATAGGATGCGCAAGTTGAGACACCGATACACCAAGTAGGACAGCACTTCGCCAGTAGCGACAGGATTCAAACGAAGTGAATCGTGTTCTCGAATTTCCAATCGTCGGATTAATGGGCCGACTGGAGTTGCAGAATCTAGAGGATTCCCAACCTGCAGCGCTAGCGCGAGTAGCATGGGAGCATCTTCGATATTGATGAGCTCATATAGATATGACTTCGCAATGTCGCGAAATCCTCGAGATACGAGGGTTAAGTTACGCTTCGTTTGCAAAGCGGCCCTGTACCCATCTGTGATCTCCCATTTGACAGTGTGAAAGTCGATGAACGATGAATAATCCATGGTCAAACCACCAGGAATTATCGTGGTCAATCGTAATATCATTCTCCACAACTCAACCGGCATCCTTTTCACTGCCGAATTTTCCTGGATCATGGCCCTGGATGGGAAATTGGATGACCAGCTGGGGGACTTCTGGCTCCTCGGACTGATCGTGATCCTGAGACGCGTGGATGGGTCCATGTAGAGTGACGAGGATGTCGGTGGTGTCCCACCAGCCATGGAGTGGCTGAGTGAACGTGGATCAACAAACTGTCGAGCTTGATATGGATGTGGCGCGTTCTTAGAAGGATTGATTTACGAGGATCAACGGTTACAGTAAAGAGACCGTGGGAGTCTCTGAAAAGCGCTCATCTACTTCGACTCCGCTCAATTTCCGGTTTAATTTCCTACTCCGGGTCCTAGCTAACTCTTCCTGAAACATGTACAGCTGCACCGAGGCTTCAATTGTAGGCTATCGATGCCTTTGAATCTCATTGAACAGACCAAAACATTCAACGGTCTTGTTTCTGAACATCAGGAAACCTGGAAACTGGCTTGGTGACACTGATTCCGAAATGTGCATCGCTGGCATGATAGCGGCATATCGATATCTGTTCGACAGAACAAACTCTTGTATTTCGCATTCTATAGAATCGTGGCCGCCGATTACCCACTGACATCAAAATAGGTCGCTCCCGCGTCAATCGTGGAATAGAATGTAAGCATATTTGTCCGAAAATTTGCTTTTACCATATCACCGATAATAAGCCCTGATCGGTCCATCAGATAGAACGTCGCTAATAACTCCTGATCACATAAGAGAACTCTTGTCGATACCTTCAGACTCCTCGGTGAAAACGATAGGTGATATCAGATGCACGGCACAAGCAGATAATGAGTTGTCAGTCAAGTTCAGATACGCGGCGAAAGTTGATCGGACGAATCATGGTCACTACCTTGTGCTGTCAGACCTGATTCGGAACTGATCAGGACACCTGCTATGTCTGATAGAGCGCGTCAGAAGAGTTATGGGACATGATCAGTACCTGGCCAGGTCAATCAGGCAAAGCCCGGAACCTGGATGCGGCCACCAGCTCACCTCAAAACCTTGGCCAGTTCCTATCATGCCTTCGCCTCTGACTGATCAGCCAGGTCAGGCTCTGATCAGGGGTTAGAATAAAATATGATAAAAAAGGTATTTCCACGCGGGGACCCGACACCCCCGTCCTCCCCTCTACCAGTACTTGTAAGGGCAACCGCGTGCTTATTACACTTTCTATTACACTACTGTAATCAACTTGTGCTATTGAACTGACCTGAAGCTAATCTTGTGCGGGCACATTAGCAGAAGTATTTATATTCGAGGCTAACTACTACAGAACCAAATTCCTTTGTAGTGTAATGCACTATTATCTATCACTACAACTCATCTAATCGTGGGAAATCATATATTTATTTCGTGTAAGAATGCCCTTGCGGGAGTCGAACCCTGTAACAGGTGACTCGCGCGTGTGATGTACCAACTACGCTAAACAGCAACTTTGAAGTCAACACCCAGAAGAGCTGAAGTATGGCATTGGCGCCTCCACAGGTGCACAGTGCCGGATGTAGTCAAATTAATACCCATTCTAGTGAAAGAAACCTCAAGAGCTAGCAGAGAACCATTATTCAAAATATGATACAAATTATTCGGAATCAGAATCATCATCATCTTGAATCCCAATCAGCTTCCGATAATACATATCTTCGGTGTCTGCAATCTCCTGATACAACTTCTCGGCATATCCGGTAACCATGGCGGAGGTACAGAAAACTTGCGCGACCATTGCGGGTGCGTGCCGTCCGTATGTCTTGAGGTTGGGTGGAATCACAAAGGGAGGAATATCCTTTTCTTTGTCTTTCTTGCCGGCCTCGTATGCTTTGTATTCCGTGGTTTGAACGATTAGGTTGAAGCGCTCTTGTACGCAAGCACGGACGTACAAGGGACCCTGCAAAGTGGGGTTAGATCGATTCAAGAAGCACGCAAGGGCCGAAGCACATACCCAAGATTTCTCTCGCTTTTGAAGCCACCCGATAAGTTCAGCAAACTACGGAGAGTCATCAGACGCGAGCGCAACGTTCAAAACAAAACCAACATACCTCGGGATTAAGCTCTGGACGAAGACCAAGCATTTCACGAATCTTGAAGAATGATTCCGTGCGAGAACGGTGCTCGAGCTGGTTGATCGGTCCGGAAGACTTGTAGTCGCTGGGGATCCAGTTGGGCCTCTCAACCGAGCCGGAACTGTCCCAACTTGGTAGAATGAGGATTGGGCTGACGCTGGAAGAGCCCATGAGAGATGCGATGAGCGCGGTGGGATCGCGGCGGTCATCGTCCGAGCGAGGGAAAACGGGTTTGGCGAACCAGGGGTCAATCAACATCATAGCCGCAAGATAAATGCTCTGCGGCGCTGTAAGAACAGGAAAGAATAAGAAGAGCTGATGGCGCACCGTATGCTTCATTCTAATCACCAACAACTGCACTACAAGACAATCCTCCGGTGCCGTAGTGCACGCTCCAAGAAGTCGAGAGCTGATAAAATCAAGATCTTCGTAACCGCATGCCTTTCCTATGACGATTGGAGTGGTGCTAGAGTTGAGGGGGAGGTCCGCTGCGAAAAAGATCCGGCGATAGAGTTTGCCTGGGGCTGACAAGATCGACATGAGAGGTTCGCCGCTTGTCTTAGGAGTCACTTTAGCTTTCTGTGTGCATCATTCAGTAGAGTTCAAGAGCTCATTTCAGCTACAGTACGCACCATCCCGTATCGACCGATAACCATTCGTGCTCTTGTACGCTTCCCGTAACCGCTGTACCGAATTCGTTCCTTGATGAGAGCCTTGATGCGTGCACTGCGAGGAATTTTGGACTTGGTGGGGGTCGTCCGACTCAATTCATAGATGTGGATGGATGGGGAAGAAGATTGCGTTGCGGACTCGGTCCGCGCTTTGTCCATCCAGGCCTGATTACCCTCGCCCGAGGGCAGCCTACTGCAGAGTCGCACTTGAGCTGAGGCGAGAAACAAATAAGGCAATGACTTACTCTTCAGACCAAGGGAAGCCTGTGAGGGATTTCCGCCGTTCTGGCGTAACGTTTGCAACGGGCGGTGGGTTTTCGCAGGACATGGTAAGATGCGGGGATGGGGTCAAGTTGCAGAGGGTATGGACCGGGTTGACTTCAGTTGCTGCTCTTTATACTGATATCAATCCGTAGGCGCGGGATTCGATAGCCTTTGAAGTCCTAGTTGATCAGTCAGTGTTCAGTCTCACGAATTTCCGTGGCGACATACTTTAGCTCCGGCACCACTGCACTTCCGTCTCTCACGCATTCATAGATCTCGATTTCAGCTAGACTTGGTACGAGATCGAAAAGGCCGGCAGCTACGGCGAGAAGCGTCAGTGTCAAGAATTAATGTGAGGGCCGTGAATTCTACTCACCAAGGCATGCCTAACCATATCATCGGCATCACTGAGTTACCGTGCTTCTAGGGCTCTCCAGAGGTCGCACTTTGAGCTTGGTTGTGAAGGAAAGAATTTTCGCCGCTGCCAGCGGGATGGTGAGGTCAACGTTTTCGTAAACGTCGCATCATCCTCCCCGATCCCACTATTCGTGTAAGCCGCTGATAGGCTCGCAGGTTTCATTGATCCGCTAACGAACTAGCCCAAAGACAAGTGACGGCACCTGGGGAGATGTAGTCAAGCCCAGAGATGCGCCACGTATTGAAAAAAGGAGCTCACATACGTCGGACACTGAGACCAGCCGTTCTGCGGATACAATATAGAGGCGAGTTTTCTCATACTAAGCTCAGATTTGCGTTTAGTTTCACTGTTGCCAGGGGCAGATAATCATAACGTACTGTCAGATCTGAGCGTAAGAAAAGCTATCGGCCGGCTGTGGAGCAAAGTACATGTTCCGCCCTTGTTTCTTCATGAGAGTGGCATCAGACAGCGTATCCCATTGATTAAAGTGAGCTGCAACGTTGAACGTAAGTGTGGTTCGAGTGCGCTACGGTCGACTGTTGAGGTGCAAGTCAAAGTCTTCAACTCGGCATCGGATCTCGGCGTAGATCTGCTTCCGCGCACTGACGACTGCCAGAGTGCTCTAGAGGTCGGGCCAAGGCTCTCGATATTCGGCCCATATCAATTCCCAGCAAACCTCTACACTCTCCTCGACCTACGAATGATGTAACAACTGCTGTGACGTGGCCGCCTCCTCGCTCGAAATATAAGAAGTCAAATGCACGAAATCTAAGTCGCCAACTCTGCCCCTTCCCGTCACAACATTGCATCCTATCCCATTCCAGTCACTAGCATTGCCAAATTATGCCTCGAAGCTGGGAGAATGATGAAGACTTGACGCGGCTTTCGCAGGAGCAGCTCATCGATGTACGCACGGCCAATGTTCTCTTGATTTCACTTGACATCTGACTTGAATTCTCAGAGAATCTCACTCGAAAGAGCTAGGGGCAACAAGTACAAGGAGCGCTGTCGTAGGATTCCCCTAGGAGATGCCACTAATCGCTCTGGAAATGAGGATGGTGGCGGTTCCAACGACGACGACGGTGCAGCGTCAGCGCCTCCTGCGAAGAAGAGAAAGAAAGCAGCAAGTTACGAGGACATAGATCTCAGTGTTCGAGAGACTATCAAGAGTGCTGGTCGGAAATTCTCTGTTATGTCTTCACTCTGGCTCGAGCAGCCTTCAGTCACCTTCTCTGTGCCCTTCGAGTCTGACTTCGATCCCGACACTCGCTTTGATTCGCCTGAGAATCGCATCCAGGGTCAGCTGCAGGATCTCTACGCTAACATCGACACGACTCTGCACTCCTACTTTGAAAAAAAGGGCTTTCAAGCGCTTGTAAGTCAGATTCCAGTTTTGATCAGAAGTCTTTGTCGAAGCTCAAGCTCCCTCTTTAGCTAATCGAAGGTATAAACGAGCAAAGATCCAACTCCGTCTCGCGAATCAGACTTCTCTGTGGTCCGGAAATCTTCGATGTTAAGCCCAAGGTCATGAAGTCGGCTGCTCTGCGCAACGACGCGTTCCGGGTTCTCATCGGGTGGAAGCCTGACGCTATTCGTGAAGGCATCGCATCCAAACCGGGTTACGTGACAATGGCGCCGATCTTATACAAAGATCACGAGAACGGTCTATTGCATAAGAACTTATTCATGAATCCAGAATTACTCGCAGTACGTCACTTTTTGATATCGCACTCTATGATGCTCATTTCGCTTAGGTGGCTCAAGCCGTGCTATGGGGTCCTAGCTCCGTCTATACAGACGCACCAGGTGCGACGCCGCACAAGACTGTAGCGTCTTTGTGGGGACTGCGCTGTGCTACCCCCGGTTTGGTCGCATTCTGTTGCGTGCTGGTATGTTTCCTTTGGATTTCATTCTCATCAATGCCTTGACGCTAATAATATTGAAGGCAATCTTTTCTCTTTCGCACGACCTGCATTTCGATCCTACGGGCGCTGCGACTGGCATCGAGTACTTCGACAACTTTCAATTTTATCTGAAGATCATTTCTGACGGGGTACGTCATCGCAAGAAGGCCATGCTTGCGGTGATGCAATTTTGGAACAAGACACTCTTTAGTCATACTCTCCCGCGTTCTCAGAAAGGAGGTCTTGATCTAACTCGTCAGGCCGCGTTGCTCGCTCAGGAGGGTGACGAGACTGCTTCGGAGTCGGAGCATGAAGACGAGGATCAGGGAGAACAGGAGGGCGAGAATGGAGGTTTTGATGACCATGGTCATAATGGAGCTCCTACCGACGGCGACCAGCTAAATGCTCAGGATATGGACGCCGAGTAAACTCTCCAAGTCCGTTAGTTCAATCACGAATGGATTATAGTCTGTCTTAATCTGTGACCTTCCTTATTGTACATATTGCTATAATTTGAACTTGCAATAGATGTCCTGATTGTCATATATGTGCCAGATCAAGAATGCCCAGCAGATCTTGACTCGAAATCTTCCTCGAAACTGTATGCCAGCAGATTCGCGTGACGTCACGCCATGTTGACTATTCCGCTCGACCTTCAATCTTGGTTCCGCCATGCCTCCTGAACGCCCCAAACGAGCATCTCATCGACTCCAAGCGAAGGTGTCTTGTCAACTGTGTCAGAAAGAATTCAGCTCTCAAGGGATTACCGCTCACGAAAGAGCCTGTCGTCGGAAAGATGAACATCGGCAGCATGACCTGGCACTGCAACGTCGAGAACAGGATATCGAATCGGAGAGCAGTAGCAACGACGAGGAACAAGGAGTGCAATCCTTTGTTAGGGCACATAATGAAGGGCAGCTTCGTACGTCAACCTAGTTCTGCAGTCAGTTTGTTGCAATCGTTAACGACCTACGCGTGAATCCTGCTCAGCGTTTGATGGAACCGGGCTTCTACCGCTTTCTGCGAATGATGATGGCAGCGTAAATGAGGCAATTGAGGTCAATGGTGAGCTCTTCCATGCATTTCTATAGTGTTGACCCATTTCCTTGGTTTGCGTCACCCCACAGACTCGTCTCAACCTCATCCTCCGACGGATGAACCTCCTGCATGGCCTGCTCCTTTCTTCACAATTCAATATCACCCTTCCTCCTCCCTCCCTCCCTCCACAATTTCGCTCGATAATGCTTCGCAGAGCCTAGACGAACGACTCGTTCCTGCTAGTCGGGCCTACGATTCTGGCAAGCCATGGCTGCCCTTCAAAACGCGAGGAGACTTTGAGTTCTGCCACTTCGTTGTGTCGAGTAGGCTGAGTGTTCAAGAAACCAACACCCTCCTTCGTGGCATGCATCAAAATCGAGGTTGGACAAGTAAATGCACCTTGTCATTCAAGACCTGGGCCGACATTCAAGATGCTCTTGCTCAAGCTCGGCCATTCTTTCCTCAGGTGAGTCGGTGTTTGGAGTTCTGCAGATTCACCGTTGACCTAGAAGTTAGTTTCGGCACGAGATCGTGAAATACGATTTTGAAGGCAAACAATATTCCTTCACGCTAACTTTCCGGGATCCGTGGGAATGGATAGAAAGCATAGTTTGTGATCCGACATTGGCGCATGAAATCCAGTGGTATCCCTATCAAAAATTTTATCATGAGCACGGAAAAATAACCCGAGTGTACGATGAGCTTATGTCTGGAGACGCATGTTGGGCGGCACAAGTACGCATTTGGCAATTGGAGCTGTGTTGTGTAGAACTGATAGAGCAATTATGATGCAGGATTCAATCTCAACTGTGAAGACAAGCATTCCAAGGTGTTATCTTCCCATTCACTATTGGTCTGATAAAGGCAAAGTCTCTGGACGTGTTTCAAAATATCCGGTTGTTCTGCGGCCTGGGTTTTTGCCAGCCTCTATTCGAAATGGATCGGGCAATGGTGGTGGTGTCATCATTGCTTACATTCCTGTGGTATGTACAATAACATGATAAAAATGAATGATTAAACTTAATTGATTTGTATAGCCTGTCGAGTACACTGAAACAAAACAAATGTCAAGCAGTGAACAAACAAAACACGCAACAAGAAAACGGACAATGGTGCATGCAGCTTTGGAACATCTATTCCGATCTCTTGTGAAGAAATCTCATCAAGGGGAGCCTATTGAATGTGGAGATACGGTTGTTAGGATCTTGTTCCCAGGCATCCCAATCATCTCTGCAGACTATGAGGAAGCCACAACAGTGTTAATTAATCGTGGGGTCAGAGCAAAGCATCCAGATGGGTCGTGTGATGTGTTGAGGACACAGTTGCATGACTGTCAGCATCCAGTACGCCGGCGGACAGTCCGTGAGATGATGAATGCATTATCAGCTGCTCTGAGTGCATCTACCATCACTGCAAGGGATGAGATTCTCAAAGAATTTGGCACATACATTGTGAAGGTACTGTTTTCTTTCCTTAGAGTAAAAATTGGTGTATGGGAAACTGACATTCCAATAGAATGCCTTTTGGCCTCTCAAGAATTCAGATCCTTATCTTGCATTTTGTCTGGAAATTTTGCATGTTCTTGATCTTGGTCTTGCAAAGAGAATATTTTCCCTATTGATTGAGTACATCACTGGTAAAGATGTGAAACTTGCTGAGAGATTGAATGAGATGTGAGTATCCTTATTGTTCTCTGATCTGCAATTGTTCTGAGCAATGTGGGGTCAGATTTGCATCCTTGCCAATATACCCTGATTTGAAGAAAATGCACAATGTGACTGGAATTGAATTCACAGATGGGAACACTATGCTGCATATCATGAAAGTGAGATGTACTGTCATTTCTGCACTTGGGAGCTTTGACTGACACAGGCCCAGTGCCTTGTCTACTGCCTGGCAAATTTACTGCCTAAAAACTCCCCATGGGTTCATCTTGTTCGAGCTTACAGTTGCCTTCGACTTGTTCTTGGTTTCAAGGTGATGACAGAGGGCCGTCTTGCATTGGCAGAGCAGTTGCTCACTGACTACCAGAAATGCACTGAAGTAATTCACCCCCCCTGTTCTACTTCTACTCCCAAGCAATGCTAATTGCAATCTCTCCAGGCTATCCCAGCACCAGCCACATGGGATTTTTTTAAACAGCACATCTTAAGCCATGCACTTGCTGATGTAAGGCTCAAAGGAGCAACTCATAATTACTCTGCAAGACCAGGCGAAGGGATGATACAGGAAGTCAAGCAAGCATATGAAGACTCTAACGGTAAAAATGTGGAAGTCCGGGTACGTTATTGCCCATCACCTACCCTGCATTCACATTTTGATGAGCTTGTATCTTCTCAGATGGCACTCATTGACCAAGATCAGGAGATTATGGCACAAATGAACGAGTGGCTCAAGCTCTATGACAAGCAATCTCAAATGGAAGACACAGATTCTGATGAGGAACCGGAGATTGAGTCAAAATTATCAAAATCTACAAAGGACAAAG
Organism: Sistotremastrum suecicum HHB10207 ss-3; assembly: GCA_001632355.1. Classification (NCBI taxonomy): domain Eukaryota; kingdom Fungi; phylum Basidiomycota; class Agaricomycetes; order Sistotremastrales; family Sistotremastraceae; genus Sistotremastrum; species Sistotremastrum suecicum. The sequence continues at coordinate 82,177 of KV428014.1, forward strand.
TTGACCTTTCTCCAACTACCGATCATCATGCCCTTGGTTCCCCTATCAGAGCTGGCCGTATAGTTGGACACATTGAACGAGAACATCCCAATCAACCAGAATATTCTAATTTTCTTCGAAAGCTTTCAGACTTCATTGCCCTTGGTCACCATAACTTGGATGACTGCCCACCACTCCAGGGTCAATTCTTTGTAAGAAAGAATCTCACTTTTAGCAACAGTGCTAACATCTTGACAGGTCCACTTTTGGAAATGTGCCTATATCAACTACATCTCCTGTGAGGACTGGCTCCCACGAAGGGACATCATTCGTTGCAATCCAAACTTTCAAGGGAACAAGAGATTTGACACAGTGTTGGTCAATGATACTCCACTACGGTTTGCACGTGTTCTTGCTCTTTTCACATGGCGATACCATCCAGCCAAAAAACCAATTTCATTTGCCTTGGTGAGATACTTCCAAGACTCAACATGGAAGCCAAAAACCCCATTCAAAGGCATGAGGATATTGAAGGAACGCAAGGAGTCACATTTCATTTATGTGGCTTCAATAATTCGTAGCTGTCATATGCCACAAGTCCCTGACCATGCAGAACATTATTTTATGAATGACACAATTGATGCTGACATGTACCTCCGCATGAATAGCTGTAACTTGTAATTCTAGAATTTCTAGTGTATCCAAATTCTATTTGACTTGCAATCATACATACATGCAGCCTCACACACTGTTCAGTTGGGGTTATACTGGTTGACATTGTGAATGCTAAGTTTCCGCATATTCCTGATCACAGGCAAATCATACATATCAGAGAGGTGCAGTGAAATGATGGGTCATGCTCAGTTCCCAATCAGAAAACCAGCCACTGATTACTTTGATTGAGGTTTGTCAGATACACTCCAAAACCTGAAGCCCTCTGATATGCTCCTGGTCAACCTATTTGAACACTCTGACAGCTTCTGATATTGTGTTTCAGAAACTATAAATGTCCTGGTTGTGTCTGATGATCTCTGATGCACTTCTGACCAATGCATTGCTAACCACTGACCACCACTATTCATGCACAAGCTCTCTGATTGGACTGATTATACTTGATCGGGCTCTGAACAGATACTTTACACAATCTGAAAACCCCTGGTGCCACCATTAGTCGCTTCAGCCCCTGACCAGCCAAAAGCTATTTTTCGGACATTCTTCAAGCTGCCCTTTTTTGCTCATCTGAAAATGGTTGAAGAAACCTTTTCAGGGAATCTTTCATCAAAGAACTTCGCTAGACTTCAAACGAAGAACGTCAGTTTATCCAAGTACAAGAGTCGACCCCTGAAAAGTCGCTTACGACGCTATTCGGAAGCAAATCAAGAACAACCGGTGTTCTCGGGGACTCCCCCGACGCAACGACCGAGCTGCCCGACTGTCGTTCCCGCGCCCTTTCAAGCTGATTTCAGGGGCTGTTCTTGTTGTCCTTTGAAACCTGTCTTGTAGTCGGTACGCGACCTTGTATTTTTGTCGCATCTTGACCTTGATTGCTTGTCAAAGGCGGACGATGTCGGTTGACGTTTCGGGATGTCTTGTTCAGCAAATCATCTATATAATTGGGTCGGTTGAGCGACGAACTGGCAACACACCTCGACATCGCATCTATTTCTACATCTCTGCTCATTTCCTGCAGGCAGGCTATATACCAACTTAGACGTATCCACTTCATCGGTACGGCGCACGATCATCGCATTTTACTTTCCACTGACGGAATCCTTGCAGAAACTATACCAGTCACATACTCAGAAACCACTTTCGTTTCCTCGCAATATCAACACAATCATGATGGTACGTCTTCTCCTCCTCCTCTCCATAAATGGTTATCATAAGGGTACCCTTGCACAGATGAACTCCAAGCTCCCCCGCGAACTTCGTTCCAAAGTCGTTAACGAGCTCGTTGATCACAACGACCCTCCCTTCAATCCCCGCCATAACTCCGGAGATATTTACGGCTGGCGTTATCAGCAATATCATCGTAATCCCGATTTCCTTTCCCTCCGCGAAGTCTCCCGCGACTGGAACGAGACTCTCGAAGCCGATGCCCATCTCTGGACCAACATCCAAATCTCCTCCGACCGCGACCTTGTCGTTGCCAAAAGTGCCATCCAAAGATCTGCACATCGTCCGTTGTCGATCTTCATCGGGATGAAGCACGGCGTTTCCGTCTATGTCGACGAACCGTGGATCGAAGACACCATCCAATTCATCGCAACATGCATCCACCGCTGCGTCCGCCTCACCCTTCATCTCCATTGGCAGAAGATTGCGATGGCTCTTCAATATTGGTCGAATATCCCCGCTCCATGTCTTCGGCTTCTCTACCTCAGAGATTCGCTCGACAAGGAAGATGCTATTTCGGGAGGCTATAGGGATCTCAATATCCGAGGATCAACGATCAAACGACTTCCTAATCTCTTCGCAGGCTATATGCCTCTGCTCGAAGTCGTCGCATTGGATTACGTAAACATCAACTGGGACCCCATGCCCTTCGTCACCCCGAAGGTCTCGAACTTCACTCTCTGGCTTCCCGAAGGGACGACAGGTCTCAATGGACGTCAGTTTCAGAAGATCTTGATGGGTCTTCCAGAAGTGGCCAAGCTCGTCGTTCGGGCGAAGGGACCTGAATTCATGTTGAACGAGCTGTTCAACTTGCCCAAGCTGGACTATATCGAGCTTCGCGATTTCCGCTCGTTCTATCTCAATCCTCAACTCAACATGCGATACCCTCGCATCACCACTCTCGTTCTCAACGGCCCTATCCATATCAACGGATCACCCGACGGGTTATTAGATCTGCTCTCGGTATTACCGAACTTACGCACCTTAGAGCTAGCCATGTCGAATTTCACTGCGGACCCTAACTTCCATCTTCCTCCGCTGCAGCGCAGAGGTGCCTTGGAACAGCTCACCTGCCTCAGCATTACGTCATCGAACTTCATCCCATTCCGCATCCTCGCCGCATTCTCATTCCCTTCCCTCCGTCAAACATTCATCAAATATAAAACCTCACGACGCGAAGCCATCTTCATCGATCCCAGCCTATCCGAGATATTCGGCTCAATGGATCTACTCCCCTGCCTCACAATCCTCCAACTCCACGTACCCTCCGACGCTCGCGACGTGGTCAAACTCCTCCATCTCGCTCCCAATCTCAAGACGCTCGAAACGATGGGATTGGCGAATTACAGAGATCTATTCCAGGTCCTCGCTCATAGTAGCGGATCTAAGAAGATGGGAGTCGTGGTTCCGAATTTGAGACGATTTAGATCGACGCTTGCAATGGCCGATAAAGAGTATCCGCATTGGCATCAAGCGCTAGTGATGGCTCGGAATGATCTCTTTGCAAGGGGGATTTGTGCACCGCTGAAGGTTAGCACGTTGAAGAAGAGGAAGTATGGTTCTGGAGAGCTCTTCCAGTCTGACGTCGAGAGCGATTCCGAGAATCGACACTATTATTGAATGTCGGTCGTTGTTTTATGTTCATGGACTGCTTCTCAGACGTGTATATATTTGCGATCTTTGGTCTTTACTATAATTCTTCTTTGTTTTCTAATTTGTAGCCTGTTGATAGTCCATGACGTGTCAATGATATTTAATAATGTCGAGAATTGTCTGTGATATATGGCTTGAGGGACTGAAGAGGGGCATCAGCAGCTCTTATCGTCAATCCGACAACATTATTCGTACAACTCTGATCGTATAAATGAGATAATATTTTACGGCGGAGAATACAAAGTTCAAATATAGAATAACAGAGTTACACTGAATGGAAAACATGTTTCGACAAAAAGGGAAGAACGTTCACAAGCGCTAACGAAGACAGAAGAAAGGGAGCAGAAGCAATACAATGATTTGAAAACGGTGACAAGAGAACAGCGAACTCGACAAAAATTACGATTTGACCGAACCTACGAAACCGAAGAAACAGAGAACAGATCCCATTATCGTGCTTGTAGGATGAAGAGTCACCAAGAATAACAAGGAAACTGGGACGACTTCTGTGGACGCAGGGCGTCTCTATTCCAAGGAAATATTGTCACGAGGCCGTGACGCTTCGCGTTGTCACCGGCGGTCAACGGAGAACGAGGTGCATGAAACGCGCCCGGTCGTGATGCAGAAAGCGCAGTGATGGTACATCCAATCAAGGTCTGGGATATGCCCGAGCTGATCCTCGAACTTCCAACCCGCTCGCAGTCCATTCGCTAACCCAATGATCCCACCACGGTCGACATCTCTCTGACAGATCTAAGAATCCGGCGTGGAAGTCGAATTGGACGCTTTTGAGCACGCTACTAAGTGATCCGATGAATAGGTCAAAGTATCGTTCGTGAACGCGGAGCGCAGTCAGTGCGGCTTCGAGATCTTCGGGCTCGCCTCCATCTGGGAAGAACTCCCACTGTGCGAAACATAAGTGTCTGAGGTTCTTCGGTATGTCTGTTATGGGCTGTCCGCTGATTTGGGGGACAGCGGTGAATGAGTTGAATGGGATGCGAAGTTCTTGGAGGTTGGGGCAGAGTTGGAGGACGCGGTTGTATGATATGGGGAAACCGTCTAGACGGCCTGAGTCCGTAAGGCTTAGCTTCTGGAGCTTGGAACCGTGCGCCGAAAGGAATGTCATAAGCTCGTCGATGGACGTACGCGCGTCGACATCAATAGATACGGAGACGAGGGCTGGGAGGATCCAGGAAGATGCTTCAAGGAGATGATAATTGAAGCGACAGGTCATTCCGTCCTCGGAGTTTCCGAAATGAAGAGAACGTAGTTTGTGGAAGCGAAATTCCTGGGAAGGGGTAAAGGAAGGTGGGGCGAAGGTACATCCAACGGCAAGATGTTGTAAAGACGGGGACGTCTCTAGGAGGTGGCGCAAGTCGTCTATGTTCACGCCGCCCCAGTCCAGCTGGAACCGGCGCAGAGATTTGCCGCAATGGGCCGTCAACGCGGTGACGACGCTCGTGGGAAGGGGCCCGTTGAAGTCGTGGATGTGCATGAACGTCGTCAAACGCGGACAGCATTGCAATATGGAGTCGATGGTCGAGCTGAAGACGTCGAGGTCGTCTCCAAAATGAAAACGCGTGTGCAGGGAGCGTATCCACCAGCCCAGCTTCGGGTTTGCGCTGGAAGATCGAAGCAGCTTCGAGATATAGACCAGTTGGGCTTGGTCTTTGTTGCCGATGAATTCGAACAGAAATTCAGTGCCGATAGCTCTCCATACCCGACAAACTTGCACTGTGGCAAGCTTGGTCTTTAAGGCACGGGTAGGGAGCGCTTCGGGATGGGTCTGAAGTTCTGGGCTGTTGCAGTCGTCATCCGTCGCAAATCTTATTATCTGTCCCATTTCATCAATATTTGAACGCGAAGTGAGCAACTGCGTACGCACCTTATGCCACAGCTCTGTGGGCAACGCAGGCAGGGCGACTTGAGACATTTTCATCGCGGCTGCAGAAAAGCAGCCTGATCAACAGCGACGGCGAGTTACTGAGACACCGGGGACGGGAAGTCAGACGCTGAAGGCAGACAAGGAGGGCGGGTATGTATACGTGCTCACCAAAGTTTTATTGACATCCTCCAAATGGCACTCCTCTTGTGCGCTGACGCTTGACAAAGGGCTGCACTTGCCAAATTGGGAAGGCGCGGATCATGAAACGCCGGATTTGGAACTCCGATAGGACGGCATGAACATTGTTATCAAGGTGAGACTCGACGATTAGGAAAACATTGACCGACGTTCTGTCTCCTGTGGAGGGATCCATACCGCACCAACCATCCCGCCGCGGGGGCGCATGCCGGTCCGCACAGCCTACATGACTCGGGCACAGCTCGCCCGGTCTGGATATCGCGCCATGAGCCGGTGTGCTGTGCTCGACGACATGATCGACCGTCTCCTCGAGCTTGGGTTACTTTCTAGATGACGCGTAGGGACTCGGTCAAACGGAACTTCATCAGGAATGCCTTGACGATGACGAAGTGGCTCCAAAGCTTCCCAAAAAGTCCGAGATAAGGGTCAGACCCTCACTCTTTTGTTCTGCACAAGAAGGCGAAAGCAAACCAGCTTCAGGATTCTCACTAAGCTTTTGGCGTACTGGGGAATGCCGCCCTTCTCGGACCTCGTCGACATAGGGAGCAAGACCTGGTTCTGACAGTTTATCGATCACTTCGAAATTTCATTTCTTTCAAGAGCTGGGGTCATTGCCGCGAATTCTGACCAATCATGTCGAGGTCTGAATTTATTGAACAAGAGCGATCTCTTGCATTCAACTCGGTTCAAACAACGATTCGAGGACAAGCTTCGACCCTTCACGAGAAAGCTATAGACAGCAATTTCCGCACGGGAACCATGTCTTGTTGGTACTCAGACCTCGACATTCCTTTGTCTTATTTTTATTGAATGGCTCTCCTGATGACTTGACGCTGATTTGCCTCCTCTGCATGAAAGCGGTTAATCGCTTCTTCATTTCCGTTTGAATCGTCTAGTGCATTCCAGGGAGACTCCGTCTGTTCGTGCATGCTAGCGATTCTTCCCTTCAAGTAGGTCTGTAACTGAGCTCGTTACAGTCTGATCCGACACGAATATTCTGTAGAATCTCACGTTATCTCAAAACTCGTCGGTAAGGGATGTTATCCGAATGTCATCTCTGACAGCATCCTCGTTTCAGAAATAGAGCAGAAGCCCATCACTATAACGCTAGGACTCTTTTTACCGTCCACTTTCTCACTCCCAATCTCGCGGCTCGATCTGGTGAGATTGGGGGATGCGTCTCAGCCCCCCGTCCATTGAGTAATTTTTCCTGGTCTGTCAGGAAAGGCTTCTTCGAAACTGTACGGATCAATCACACAATCAACAGGGCTCAAAAGAACTGTCAAGAACCCACTTCCCTATCAATCCATTTACTCAGGCTGTCGACATCGCGACCCTTTTCGAAGCTTTCTGATCCCGAATTTCAACATTGCATCTACAATCAGGAACTCCCTAGATCTCGTCTACGCGGACCACTCATGGTACACAATAATCCCGAAAACAGATTCGCTTGAGAGAGTCCGGTCCGCATTCCAAGCGTCAACATTCTCTGCTTTTACACGCATGGGAAAAGGCTGTATCGGCCGTTTATAGCCGGATTCGGAAGTAAATTTTCTGTTCTCCCACGGCTCATTTCTTCCGACCGAGCTGCAGCTCAGTACTCAGTCTGTGCTTCTCATGTCAAGCAATCAAGCCCTGCTTTTCAATTCCTGGTGTCTAAACGATGGTCCTCAATCCGGGATAGGAAGGGTAAACTGAATTGCAGGCTTCGTTCCTGTGTTCCTGACTAGACTCGGAATTCTATTCAGATCGTTCTTTGAGTTGCGGCTTATTTTGAACCCCTAGGGTCCGGGGAATTCGTACCTCTCTCTCGAGACATAACCTTGTCAAGATTTCGATACGTACAGGCGGAACATTCTTCTGCGGACCCGTTTCTTATGGTATCTCGCCGAAGAACGATAGGATCTCGGCCGTCTCGGTCTTGCGGCCCTGATCGAATTTATCCATCGTCCGGCTAAGATTCCGCGATGCAAATCCCTCTCATTTCTGAGATTAATTGTAGCTAAAAGTGCCCCGGAAAAATTGGAATAGATTCATTCGAACAATTCTTGTTTCGACTCGTCCAACCTGCCTCGGGATTTCGAACGCAAACTCCGTCCTGAGAAACGTGACGGGGTTCGGGTCATTGTCACGCTCATGCTGCGCCTTCCAGTTGTCGCGTTGTCGCTGCGTGTTGTCTGCGCTCACGATCGTGCTAATCGCTCTTGACGTTCCTCAAGCAGTCTTAAGTCAATCATCAGCGCAGGTGGCTCCTTTGGATCGTGCTACCCATAATAGCTGAATATTTTGCACAGAGCGCGTCGGTCATCCCGGATACAGCTGCGCAGAGCATCAAAGCGAGTGAGTGAACGATTGCAATCGATGCAACACGATGATCATGCTAGCACTAATCAATAGTCACATAGAGTCCTAAAGCTCCATCGGACGCGGTTGTTCCTCGTAGGATGCCGCAACAAAGGGCTCCCATATTTCGATTGCCTGAAGAGCTGCTGTTAAGGATAATCAAAGAATATGCAGATCAAGATCTGAGACCAGCGGGCAATCATCCGGTCTGGTACAAATCATATTATGATAGGAGATGGGCGATACTCAGAACAGTGTACGTAGCTTTGCCTTGATAACGAATATCCGGCCTGAAGCAGGTTTAGATGCAGAAAATGGGACATTATTCTGCTCAATGCAACCTACCTGTGGAGCTTCATAGAGTTATCATGGCCGAAACGAATGGTTGATTCTCATCTAAGTCGTCGAAAATCTGCCCTACTCCACATCTCGTGGAATCCCCGTTATGATCATTTAGAGGATCAGTCAGCCCCAGCTTGGCAAAATTGGATTGGAGAAAATCTACCAATAATAGAGGAACTTCATCTGGGTGTTATTGGGGACAAGCCATCAGATCATAAACAAAGCTCCACGAATTTGCTAGCGGCATGTCTGACTTCGTCGAGTCAGAGCTTGAAATGCCTAGGTATCAAAATTTCCACAGCCGATCTTTTTAGGAAGACGCTTTCGGGCCACCTACCAACTCTCTTGACTCCGAATCTCGTGAGATTGGAATTAAGTGACTGCGGTTGTGCGAATCTTTCGCTCGCTTCATTACAGAGCGTAGATGTCGTCGGGAGCTCTGCATCAGCCAACGAAATATTCGGTTTACTCTCCGGAAACCAAGCACTGCGGTCATGCATATTCCATATACATCACCTCAAAGATTTACCTAACTCATCTCTTACCGATCCCCAATCCTCTCCTTTACCTCTGGTCCATCTCCGCCATCTTGATATTGGTCCCCTACCTCCCGATCAGTTGACTTGGCTATTCCAAAGAATTAAGCCAGAAGCTGTGTCGTCATGTTCCATCTTGTTGAAGATGGATATACGAACCCAATCCGGATTCACTTTGCCGTCGGCTCTTCATTCCTATGCTACTCGCGCCACCATTCTGAAAGTGAAGGACGGCGATTTGATATACTCCCTCCCTGATCAATTTGAGCATTTGATCAGCATCCGTACATACCACTCGACAGACTCGGGAGTAGCCCAACTTAATCTCTTTCCATCTTTCACTTCCCTCACACATCTATATATCGAACAATATGATCAAGCTTTGGGCTCACGTTGGCTCACAGCCCTCCGGTCTTGCATTCATCTCGAATGTCTCCACATCGAGGGTGGTATCGACTTCGCGGGTGGTCTCGGGGGTGGCCAGATCAGTTTTATCCCCTTTCTCCGTGCCTTGAGCGAAGAAGCCCCCAGTTTCTGTCCGAAGCTTCTTACATTATCTTTGTATGACAGTCACCGTCGCTCATGGATCGGCAGACAGACCTCTCCTTGGGATAAAGACGACACAAAGGACAAACGAATGGCCCTTGACACAATGGAGATGATGTTGAAAGTCCGAGCAGGCCTTGGGATCGGCATTCAAAAGTTGATTCTTTCTTTCAATACTTGGTGGTCTGAAGATGTGGCGAAGTGGGAAGAGTATGTTGGAGTTGTCGAGGTTGAGACCGATCCCGCCGAAGAACCCGAGGAGACCGAAGAACAGGAACAGTGGTAGAGTGTCGGTTCGTTCTATTTCTTCTGTTGGATCCCCAAGGCTGAGACGCATAGTGACATTAGATTCTATGTTGTTCGTGCCCAATTGGTGGCAACGAATTTGCGTCGTACACCCGTCGGAAGAGATAATCCGTGTCAACTAATATAACATGTACACAAGGTGTGAATAATTTGGAACTTCCGACATTACATGTACAAGTTCAGAAGCTGCCCGCCCATTGAGGGATCCGCCTATGTATTTACCATGTCTCGTGAGCAGGGCGGACTATCAACCCAAAAATCAGTAAATAAATCCGGGCGGGATGTATGTGATCCAACTTACGATCAATCTCCCAGGTCCACGCAGACCGATCCTGGTGTGCCAAATATACATATGACTAAAAGAGCCTTCGTCAACGAGCTATCCTTCGGAGTGATATAGACCAAGTTACCTTAGCGATGCTCTCCGGTCTCAAAAGAGTATCCAGATCGTCCTTGATCTTCTCATATGCTACCGGATCCCTCTCCCTCCTCCTATCAGTCAATATACCTCCATCGATGACGGAGTGCGCGACATGAATATTCTCCTTGCCGAATTCTTTATTCAGGGATTGAGAGAGTGATCGTAAGGCGAATTTGCCGCTGGAGAATGAAGATGTCGTCTTGTTTCCGCGGATCGACGCAGTTGCTCCTGTGAAGAGGAGGGTGCCACGTTTTCCTTCGGCATTGAGCCTATCCGACGAATGAGCACAGACACGGAAAATGGAGGATCGGATAGACGTACTCGTTCTCCTTGAATGCGAGGATGGATTCTTTGGCGAAAGCGACAGCAGCCAGTACGTTGATTTCGACGGATTGCTTCCAGTCGTCCTCGGATACGCTCAAGAACGGCTTCCATACTCCGAAGGCTGCATTATACAGGGTAACCTGAATTGGTTCATTGGGCCAGCGTTTCTTAATGCCCTCGAAGGCGGAATGGATGGCTGAGGAGTCGTAGGATGCAATGGGGAAAGGTGCGGCCTAATTCATGAAGTTATGAGCATCGATAAGGGACACGAATGACTTCGGACGACGCACCTCTCCGCCTGCTTTGATTATTTCGTCCGCACCCTTCTGAAGTGCGTCTGCTCCCGCAACTCCTCTGGCAATCAATGCGACTTTGTATCCTGCTTTGGCGAATTCGCGACTGCCAAAGCGTCATCTCAGTCATATAGATAGGTGATCGGCATTAGTATCATGAAATGGCACTCACGCTGATGCCCCTCCAGTACCTACACGTGCCACAATCAATGAGCCGTTGATTGATTTACATGACGAATATGCACTGACCAGACCCGTTGCCGTATCCAGCAACGACGAAGATTCCTCGACGAGTAGCGGCAGTCATTCTTGAACTTGAGTTGGTAGTGCTGTTGGGTTAAGTTGTGAAGCTGGCTGATCGAGCTTCACAGGCTCCTTATTATATTGGCTTTGGGACCCCTCACATGGCCGACGTCGAGCCAGATCGAGTCTTGCGATCGCGTCATTGTGGGATCTTTTTGGGTATGGATGACTAAGGGACTGATGGTGGGAGAGGGATGTTACAAAGACTATTCAAGGGTCTCGAGAAAAAAGGACTGTAGATTCAATGCCACAGACAGCGAAGAGAACGGCGAGGATGTCGTCGACGCTGGCAGAGAGAAAATGGTATCCGTGATTACGTCAGCTAATAGTTGGGGTAAATTCGCGCACAAAATGAATTCGATAAAATATCTGAATACGCAAAGAAACTATGCCCGATACAATATGAGACCATAAAGGTGAATTATGATGCAAGACTTCATCTCTGTATGTGGGAGTAACGGCGTACACGTCTGAAACCGCGTCCCGGAAAATGCACAAAACTGCCGCTGCTATAACTCTCGAATAATCAATAATCCCAACTCGGTTTCTACATCCAGAAAAGAGACAACGGAGATCCTTCAACTGTACGAACTATATGAGTAGGGTCTCATTGAACATCCGAGATAGAGATCATAAGCACTGGACGAGTTATCAATATCTTGCTTGACTAGGAAATTCATCAAGCTTACTTGAGAGTAGAACGAGTTCAAGACCGTGCACGTTGTACCAGTTGTACAGACGGTAGGACCCTACAACGAAATCAGATTTGTTGTCGACCCGTTCCAAAAACGCGAAATACTCACTGTCCATCCTGTGCCGCCGCTGGATATGAAGAACATGTCAAACACTTCACTGTCAGAATCTCTGAGAACTTACCATTGACCATATTTTGTCTGGGTAGCGGTCGGGGCTGTCGTTGTACTGGTACTGGAGTGGCTCACTGAAGACGAAGAACTCGTTGTAGATGTCGACGTGGTAGTCGACGATATAGTGGTTGTCGAAGAAGTCGAGGTCGTGCTTGTGTAGTTAGTAGCCACAAGGACACAGACAGCTTCTCCAACAGGGAGCGAGTCACAGCCTGCCGCAACGGTTGGATTCCATTGTTGGAATTGAGTCGAGGTGATATTGAACCTGAAGATGTTATCGGATAAGTAGGACTTGAAATGCGGCTCAAAGGACTTACGCAGTTTCTACCGACGGACACGTATCGTTGCTAACGACGGTGTAGAAATAACTGCAGCCTGTAATCGTACCGGGTGCAGCATTCGACGGAACCTATTATTATTAGAGAGAAGTCAACTATCGCGAAATGAGTGAGAGAAATTCATGACTTACCGGAACATAAGCAGTAGGATAAGGTATGTAGGAGACGTCGGAAGATGTTGGGGTGGGCAACGCTGAGCTGTAGATAGTTGCGGAAGTATAATTAGCCGTAAGCGTGGGAACTGCACCCCCGGCCGAGCTCAACGGCGGATATGGAGCAACTGAATTCAGCGTTCAGGTTGATGGTATATTTTATATCGATGATCACATACCACAGTAGTTAGATCTATGTTATATATTCAGGAATCCATATGAATCGAATGAATCAGAAGACGTACCCAGTGACAAGATTCGAACAATTATAATTGACCTGTGTCTCAAGAATGAGTGTGTTGAAGGGAGGGAAGAATAACCGTCAACGAACCCCGGTGTTGATCGCAAGGAAATCATCCAAAGTTATGGCATCTGAGACGCGTTTTATGAGTTTCAGTATTGCTTGGTGTATGTGAGAAAACTGACTATTTAACAGAACCCTGTTGCATTGATCACCGGACTTGACAGCATACCAAGCAGCGCAAGCAGATGTCGAACCAGAAGCGGTAGGGCTTGGTGGCGCACTGAATTAAACTTAGCGAAAATTGGCTGGAAACAGTGCGAAAAGAACAAACACTGAGGCGGTATAGATAGGATCAGGTCTGACAATGTTAAAAGGCGCAGTAGCCAATGGCGGGAAACCTCCGTGAGGACTTCAAAGGGATCAGCAATTTCACAAGATAAGAGTGGGAGAACTGACCTGACACAAATCGTCGTGCCGACACGACTGCCGATATTCGAACAGCCGGAGCCGAGTTCGGGATTGAAGCTAGAATTACCTAAGCAGTCGTTCCGTGATTTTCCTTTTTAAGGCACACCTTAGCAGTTGCCCCACGGTTATGTTCTGTCCCGCGATTCCCTGCGTGTTGACAGTATTCACGACGGAAGAGCAGGTAGATTTTGACGGGACCGTGAAAATAACGCATTTCTGTGACCAGAGAAACAACGTTAGTATATTATATGGCATCTGCGTAGGAGGAAATTGAATTCTCACCTGAGGTAAACAAAGTGAAGTTCCGCTTGCGATACCCGTATTGCAATTTGTCGAAGTGATAGTGGGATTATTAATCTGAATATCCGCTTGGCTCACAGAGTATTGACCCGCGATGGATGAGCACGTCGCAGAACCGGATAAACTGACGGTGCGCCCGTTGATATTAGAGCAAGCGAAGGCGGAGGTGGCGTTTGAAGATATGTCCACGAAGTTTGAACCTCGCGAAAACATTGTGCTAGAACTTGGCACACTGACGTTATACGAGGAAAATGATCTTCATCCTGTTCAGTCTGTGTAGAATGAGCGGTCTCGAGGAGAACGTACGAGCCACATGATGCGATTACGCTTTGGAAGGTACTGAGGAGCGACGTAGAATAAGTGAGAGGACTGAGAAGAACGTTGCCGAGAGTGCTGATCAAGCAAGATGTACACCTCTGAGTCGAAGAATATCCCAGGATACCACTTTGAGATGAGTAGGTGCTCAGTGTCGGCCCGCAGTAATTCCCGGACGTTCTTGATGATGGTCTCATTAAAAGAAATACATATTCAAGCGAAGAACCTACGTATCAGTGACGCATTGTGCGTGGTATGGGCCAGATATGGTGTCCACGGCCAAGGTGGCTTGGAAGATTTTGTGAGCGCTAAGTCGGATATTTACATCGGATTCGCTTACGAGCATAAGAAACATTATTTGGGCCAGGAATCTGATAACCACCGCAAGCGGAGACCACATTTGAACGATATGCGGCCAACGACGCGTTGCAGATTGGGGTACAAATGGACGAGAGTGTTCCGAGATCTGTGGCCGGATAACGCCTGACGAAAGGGATAAATCATTTCGATCTCGATGCGGAGGGAGAAAATGATGCACCCTAGCAGCTGGATAGTCGCATTGCAGCCAACTCCAGCGGTCAAAGCGTTCGCACAAGCTGTAGGAGGTGCCGGGGCCGTTGGTAAATTTGATGGTTGATAGATCTGAAACGAAACTGTAGCGGAGGGCAACGGGGCACTGCCGAAAGCCAGCGGCGTGGCGACTGAAGCTGGAACAGACGACACTGTTGACTTATAAGTCAGCATCATGTTTCTGAGAACGAAAGCTGAGGAGTCATCCGACCTGCTGCTGCCAAATCAGCCAGTCGCTGGGCTGCTCCTGATATTTGTTGCCCTTGCTGGATTTCATAGATCGAATTTCGGAAGCTAGCCTCAACCTGGAGAGTCAACCAGGAGAACACGCAAAGCACGATGAAGGCGGAGACCATTTGCGTGGATATGGTCGGGTTGATCGGTGATAATCCTTGATACAAGTTCTTAAGACAGCTCAAGACGAATTTCTGAACATGTTCCTCTGTGACATCGAGAGACGGAAAAAATGCAAAAGAACTCACCGAGGTGTCGGAAATACTGTCAATTTAAAGAATTGGCGAACAATCTCGGATCTCTTCAGTCTGGAGGAACGTTCGACGGAATGCTCTGGATCATCATGAGCTTCTCTGAGACTTGATGAGGATCAACCACCCGGATCAGCAAATCACATACTATCATATTCCTCATTGCGAATCGCGTTCAAGATCTTTCCGATAGCTCTAGCACGCATTATCGTTGTCGGTCCCTCGTGACTATCAAAGGAAGATGATTTCGACTCCGATGTGTAGAGAACGCTGATGGCGCTCACAGCGACGACTCCTTCTCGCTTGCCAGCGTGTCAATGGCGATTGGACTGGACGGCGGGAACAAACGGAAGAAGCTTCGTGGACGAGACTCAAAGTGGTAGAGTCTGCATGGCAAACGAAGAGACGGAGTGAAATGCGACTGTTTCGATGAGAAGTTGGCGGCGTAGGGATGGAGAGCTAGCAGGGTGAGACGTGGCACGAATAGAGGAGTGGTGACATTGCCTTCGAGAAGAGTAAGAAACTAGAGCTTCGGTAGAGAGCCGTTGGTCGGCACAGGAACAGAACCTAGAGGTTTTCATCCGGAATAAGTGCTTGAATTCGATTGACGATGATAGTCAGACGACTTCTCAATTGGAACGAGTGTAACGAGGCGCTACGGCTCGGCGCCGGAGTCTTCGGGACCGACGGCATTCTGCTGCCGGACGATATCGATCGGATTCCTCCGAACCTGCTACGAGACCAAACATTCACTTTCGTCCACATCGTGATCACTGGAAGATAGGACAGCGATACTCAAGAGTGTTTCAGACGGATGACTTTCGGATCGTTCGCTATCGTCGTCTCTCGTCCGAAAATCTTGCATTTATTCCGCCCGATGAGCGTGGAATGAACTCTCGACGTTGGTCTCGTCGACGCAGAACATTATGCGTGCCAGTTTCAACGAGCTTTGGGTCTCTCGTGACTAATATATTCCATTTGCTTATGATCTATAAGCATCATCTATAAGCAAAGGAGAATTCTGGTGACAGCCCACTGCTCGTACCCCAATCCCTCGCTTCATCTGGATCGCCATGGTCATACGAGCACACTATTCATCAGAACATAGACGTCGAGATCGAATATCGCTGGGATGGCTGGATGTCATCAAGCAAATTCTATGGGGTCTCGTTATGTCGACCCTACTCACTGGCGTTTCTGCCAGCGCGCCGTCTTGTAGTCAGTGACTTTCGAATTTCCCCGTTGGCTGGCGATGACTCATGGACAATAAATTTTCAGACGGAACCTCTAGCACCGGGCGCACCGTAGCGTATTATCAAGGCAGTGCTGCCTCAAGGTGAGCGTCTCAATCAAGCGATGCCTTCAACCAGCAAAAAAATCTGACAAGGATTGCAGGTCATGCATGCTGTACACCCCAGAAGATATTCCAACTAGCTCTCTTACCCATATAAACTATGCCTCGGCATACATATCCAGCGGGTTCCAAATCGAGGCCATGAACTCCGGGGATCAGTCGCTATGGCTCCGAACGACTGGTCTGAAAGCTACTTCTCCAGAGCTTCGGGTGTTTTTGTCTATAGGCGGTTGGGAATTCAATGTGAGAGATAAGACTATCCAACTGAAGTTCTCTCGTAGTTCATCGCATTTCTATAGAACGGGGCTTCCCAAGAAGTATTTTCGACGCTTGTTAGGTCTGAAGCCTCCACGAAAGTTTTCATCGCCTCAGCGTTGGAAATACTTGAAACCTATGGATTTGACGGAATAGATATAGACTGGCAAGTAGGTAGCATTTGCCACCCTATAAATCGCCTCCGTGACCATTCAATTATTTTGTTATCAGTTCCCAGGCGCTACGGATCGAGGAGGGAGTTCTACCGACAGGGCAAACTTCGTCACATTTATGGGAGCCGTCAAGAGCGCATTCCAAAACTATGGTTATGGCCTGACATTGTGAGTTCGATAACACTCATTGTGCGGAGATTTCTGACAGCTTCGGATCAAGCACTGTTCCATCTTCCACGTATTATCTTCCAGGCTACGATCTAGCTGGTCTTCTGAACTCTGCCGACTGGGTCAATATTTTGTGAGTTGCCCCAGAATTTTGCAGGTCACCCGATCTCACTAGAGACTACCAGAGCATTTGATTTGCACGGTGAGGGTGATCTTTCATCTCGTTCGCCTCCGGCACTCATTTTTTCTCTAAGGCACTTGGGATGGTACTGACGTGAGTTCTCCCAAAATTTATCAACATTTCAAAGAGAAATCAATGACATAAAATCTGCCCAGCCGTCTATTGGGTACGTTGATGATGTTGCGTCTCCGGTGATACGCTTTTAATATTTTCTGCTATACAGGCCTGGAATGATGGTCCACTCGAATCGTACGAAAATTTGTCTTCACTCTTTCACATTAAGAACTGACGAAGCAAAATCCAGTGACTTTGATCGATGCTGGTCTCCAACCATTTTGGCAAGCGGGTGTAAACCCGTCACAAATTGTGAGTCAAAGAATATCAGTTTATTAATTAATACACATCACTGATCTGACGTCCAAAGACATTGGGTCTTGCTTTGTACGGACGCACTTTCACCCTGGCTGACACAGAGTGTTTCTTCCCCGGCTGTCCTTGGTTATCGGGAGGAGGAGCTGGACCATGCAGTCACAACTCCGGTACTCTGATGTTTGCCGAGCTCGATGCAACGATCGACAATCCAATCGGTGTTGCCTCTTTGGATGAAGACGCAGCCATCAATTTCATTGGATATAACGAGTAAGATTTTAATGTTGTATTTTATGAGTGTGTTATTTATGCATATATCAGCAATCAATGGGCCAGCTACGACGATTCCGAAACATTCGGAATCAAAATTGACTAGTGCGTCCACTCAGTACGTCTTATATTTTGGCCTCATTGCTTTTCTGAAGCGCGAACCAACATTGCCTTGGTGGTATTGCGATCTGGTCGATCGATCAAGATGACCAGAACGCGAGTGGTCTTCAAGCTATATTCCCCAATGCGCTGTCGACACCGGGACCGACTGGAGTAACAGTAAAGGACCAGTGTTCCATCACTGGCTGTGGTGCCAAGTCATGTGCTGCAGGTTCAATGTGCGTACCTATAGCTTTTACCTTTTGGTGATGAGTTGCTGATCGCTGAGATTAGAGCCGTGAGTACGTTGACCACGAATCTAGAAGCGCCGGGGGTCCTCTGTCCGGCCAATAGTCCCGCTTTACTATGCTGTCCCAATGATAGTGTTCCGAGCAACTGTACATGGAGAGGCGGACAGAGCACTCCATGTAGCCCGACATGTAACGCCGGAGAAACCATCTTCGCCACAGATCCGGCAGGAAACGGCAACCAATGTCTGTATGGAACACAAGCGCTCTGTTGTCAGACGGAAACACCAATATCGAACTCGACTTGTTCGTATCTAGGTCAGAATTTTGAATTGCTGCGTAGTTATGGAAAACAACTAAACGGAGAGCAGGATGTTCCAGCAGCGCCATCTGTCCGAGCACGGTTGAAAGTCCAAGTACCCTCCAAACAGTTCTTCTTCAGGGACCTAGCCCGGCACAAGCATGCCCTCTTGGAGAAACTGAAGCTCTCTGCTGTTCGGCTCCTCGTGCGTTTCCGTTATTACTGAGTTGCTGAGTTCATAAAGAGTGCTGATCTCGAAACTAGTCCCGTATGAAAATTGTGCCTGGGTCGGAACTCCACCTCTCTGTATGTATCGCTGAAGATATTTGACTTGATTCATCGCTGATTTTTTGGACCATATAACAGGTTTTGACAACGCATGCGCCCCAGGACAAATACAGCTACGTAAGTGCCGTGATTGTTCATCGATTTTCTTATTTTTTGAGAAATATGCATTCAGTGACCGATCCGCAAGGCGACTCGTCTCAACCATGCTCTGGAACTGCCAATCGAGCGTATTGTTGCGATCCTGCTGGTGAGTGCACAGTTCGTCGGAGTTTGAGCTTACATAATCACCTATGCCCTCCCTCAGGCTCAAACTTCGAGTCCATCCCTCTCGACTGGATCTGGAATACGACTGAGTTCACTCCTGGCCCAGAGAGCGTAACCATCCAGCTTGATTCAGATAGCGTTGAAGTCAGCGACGCTGGAAATGGGCAAGGAGACGCGTTTTCCACCTGGAGCGGCGTGGACGATGGCTCACCCAACGATGAACCGTTTGGTGCTATATTCCTTGATAGCCCTAACGCGGCCTCATTGTCATCGATGACTGCAGCATCAGACTGGGTCATCACGTCCTGCGATAAGACAAGTGATCAAGCTCAACAGGTACCGTTCTATTTGTGGCTCGCTTGCCCACCTATCGACTCATGAAACCACGCGATAGGTGTTGGCATACTGCTCAAAGCCAATGGACGATCCATCATCTGGATGCGGGCACGTATTCCTCGGTCAGGCAGAACATACGATCATCAAGCTACCGGGGAGCTGTGGCGCTGGGCCATACGCACGCATTTCTAGTCTATCTGTGCATCCAGATCAAGACGTGCTTTCGGCATATCACACCTCAAAGAAGCCTTCAACGGAGCCAGTCTACCTCTTATCGTTTGACTACCAGTTCACCGAGATTCCCGAATCGAATGGCCCCGTTTACTTCCGCGTGAGTTTGAAGTTCTTATCCCGAAAAGCGCACCTTGATTGATGCTGTGGCTTAGGTTGATGCTTCAGATATTCCTGGCTACTGGTGAGTTGACTCTTCACTTCAATAACCTCCAACTAACGAAAGGAATGTAGGGATGGCATTGTCAATTCGCCTACCTCCCAGAAACGGGACGTCGAAAGGAGCGAACTGTGGAATGAGAGGCATTGGGACGAGAAAAGAGGCTTGTGGGACGACTTCAAGAGCTGGGTCAGCGAAGTGACCACTATCACTGCTGAATCGAGTGACTCGCGTACTTTCGAGTGGTCGGATACGTATACAATCTTCTCGCAACGCGAGTCTTGTCCTGGTACGTGCCTCGAATACCCACTTATTTCATCCTCGCTCACAGAACTATAGGCCCTCCTGCAATGCAGAGCAGTATGGACATCTCCGTCTCAGGCCGAGCAGGTACGATCTGCCATCTGAGGCTGTTACGTCGTAACCCACTCTCCACCCGTTGGTCACAGCTTTGAACACAAGATATGGATTCTACGCGAAGGGATCCATCCTTCCTCCCGAGGTGGATACGGCTTACATCTATTTCTGTGAGTCTCGCCATATTCGGCCCGAGTTCTCTGTCTTTACTTATATCGCAGCGGCCGACGCTCTTGCCCGAGCAACATTTACAATCCAGGGCCAGGCTTCGATTTCATATGACTCCACGAAAGTAAAATTGTTGACCATCGGTTTCCCTGGTTTGTTTCACTTTCTTCGTCGGCAATCATATAATTGACTGGTCCTTCGAAGGCTTACAATATCCTGGCTTGATAACGTGAAACATTCGCTGTTGATATCTTATTTCATCCTGATCATCTTGATAGTGTTGGACCTTCATTAGTCATCACTGGATATATTACAGGCTCCCTCTCATTGGGAGGGTAAGTTGTTTCATTCGTGTAACGAAACCTTTGATTCACTAGGCGATAGGAAATTCGAGGTCACATCTCAATATCAGTTCCCTCAGGTGCGTTGTCATCGCAATGCACTTTTCTATTTATTAGATCTGAGTGCTTCCTTAGTCCCAAATCGTTCTAGGCAAGAGTGCCAACGATCAAATTCCCAAATCAATTGCACCATCCTTCCCGCCGCTCAGTACCGCCATTCCTACAATCAACTGGGAAATAGACCTGAATGGCAATCTTGCGCTCCACCTCGTGCCTCAGTTGCAGCTTGGAATATCCATTCTAGAAGGCAAACTGATAGATGCTCAGGTACGGTTTCCGAATTAGTGCATGGCCAATGTTTGACATGTCGTCATCGATAGGCCTACCTCGCCGCGGGTATGTCAGCAGTTATCAAAGTCCTCACGGCTAATCTCGCTCGACAGATATCTACGGAGGCGTCAGTATTACTGGTTCAGTGTCAAGCACTCAAGCCGCCTCATTCTGCATAAACCCGTATATCGGAGTTTCATTGTAAGCCCGTTTCGGTCTAATTGAAACTCCGCCAAACGCGCTAACTTTTCATCAGGGTCGCTGGACTGCAGGGCTCGTACGTCGACGCACTTGTTTCTTGGCTGTCATCTGACCATATTCCAGCTTGGCCTATTGGGAGACCGGTGCGCTTTCATGGCCCCTTTACAGCAACCAGATCAACATCCCTGCGAATGGATGGGTATGCAAACAGTCTGTCACCAGGAGCCTTACTGACGGAACGCTCAGTGCTGGGGTTCGCAATCTGAGCGAGATCTCATGAAACGAATCAGCAACATGACGGACTTCTCGCCATTCCCGCATTCCATGCTCGGCATTAGCGAAGTGATACCCGAGATACCCGACCAGCCTGTCGCTCAGATCGTGGAAAAAGTAAATGGTGTCTCGCGCGTCATATACCCCGAAACTATCAGTTCCATTGCTGATCATGGACACGGATCAAGTACGCTGGATAAACGAGGGAAAGTTCCATTCCTTCCAGGTTTGTTCATCTACGGTTCTTTTAGCTTCTTCTCATCGCTCATTGCGACATTAGGCAACCTCTTTTGCCCCAATACCGGCAAGAACGTGGGCCTCAACAATACTGACTACGACCCTTATTCTGATCGTACGTATCCGCCTCCCCTCAGTGTACTGAATGACCAATTAGCTTTGTGCAGTCGATGACGTCACCCTCGAGGACGCCTACATGCGAAGAGATCTGCCCGACGACAGTTTGATCGCGAACTTGACAGATATAGCTGAATCTCTTGCCGGACCCTCTAGTAAACTCGTGTCTCCAGTCAGCTTGAGAACTGTCGCCTCGGCCGTCTGTCCCAAGATCAAGATCACACTTCCCAACTATGACTCAACGACCGTCTTGGGTTACTGGGATCTCGCCAACCCGGGCAGCTTCGACAACAAAGTCGCGCTGTATACTGGCCCCGTTACCGGGGGTAAATATGCTCGAGAGCATGTCTACGAAGCACAGATGTGTATGGTTTATTCTTATCGCGTTTCTTCCCAGCCTAATCGATTCGACAGTGACCGCATTTATCGATAGCTTGCAGAGCAACACTGGGTTATGGACCGACAGCAAGAAGAAAGTCACATTCTGTTCATGGGCTGAGGAATATATCAATTCTCCCTATTACGAAACCAAGTACTCTGTTGCTCAGAGATTGGGTCGCTGCCTCCCGGCTAACTCGGCCAGTGGAACTGATCTCACTGGAGCGACCGCAACGCAAATGTACATGCTCGAGTCGCTCGAGGTAAGTCTTATACCTTGTATCAGAGATCGCAAACTGATTGTTTGAACTCAGAACGGAGTCAAGGCACAAGTGAGTTTTTTGAAAGTATGATTCAGGATAAGCGCTGACATTTTCGATTCCAAGGCCGTCGCCAAGCACTCACTTCGAAGAAAAGACGCATATGGTAAATATGCGAAGCAGAAAATGATCAGTGTTGCCCGTGCAGTGAGTATTGATAAAGATGCACAAAGTTGTTAAACTCGCACTGACGATTATCAGTCCAGCGCGGTGGCTCCGTATATCAACCAACCCACAGTCAAGAAGCACTTCCAGCAAACACACGTGTGTGTCAATAAAGTCTGGTATGTGCACAACCCATACGAAACTCCAATATGTCATTAATTTGACATATAGGTTGGCGTGGGCCGATGAGTATTTCACGGTACATCCGTCTCCAAAAATTGAAGAGCCCATCTTAATCTTTTTATAGGATACGAACGTCGATGCTCCAAACAAAGGGTCATGGGGTTCCAGCACCTCCAATCTTTACAGCACTTGGGCACAATCGACTATGAACGCCGCTATCGCTCAGATCAAGAGCAGCTTGAGCGATTTCGGTACTTGGTTCGGAACAAGCTCAGTCATGGTTCCTCTTGACTTTGCGGGGAAACTGTCTAGTGCGACAGCTAAAGGAGCTGGACAGAAGTCGATCTCTGGGACGGATGTGGCTAATCTTGCTAGTTCTGTTACATCCGTCGACCTCAGTGGAATGTTGACGTAGTTATTTATTGAGAATATTGCTGTATCTAATATATTACGGTACTACAAGTGACAGGTCTTCGACGCTACTATATGTTCATAGAAAAGGCTCTTAAGCACAGGTAACCGCGGCCGCTCAGCGCGATCTCGGATACCCAGCTGTCTACTCATACATCTGTGCTCCTACATATGCCTCCCTGTCCTAATCTGCTTCTCGAGTGTAATAGCAACGGGAACATTAGAAAGAGACCGCTAATTTATTGATAAGAAGCTCTTCGGCTATGATCTTGTCCTTGTGTTTGTTCACATCATCCAAATCCCAGTTCGCAGAGACATATCTATCCGTTTCGTATTCGTCGGCGATATCCAATAAATATAGGAGGAAAATCAGTTCAGACCTTCCACTGAGCCAATCTTCTGTCCCCGATGTCAATCGCAACAAAACACTTGCTGGAAGGGCGATCTCATCGATCTCTATAGCTCCAGCATCTACCATGGCCACGAATTGCGGGGAGCAAGAAGCTAGTTCGGTCATCATACACCCCGGGTGTAGAGCGAATGATTTGACTCCCTGTTCTCCATATTCTAAAGCCACATTGTCAAATCCATAGATGAGACAGGAAAGCTTGAACAAGGATGCTTACCTGCGTTGATAAACTCAGCAAATCTGTTCAAGGCGTGTTTGCCGTTCATATATGCGCTTCCTCCTGGGATCCTCATCTGAGCGCCGACGGAGGTTATCACCACGATATGTCCTTTGGATTTTACCAAATGTGGTAGCGTAGAGTGAGCCACGTTGAATGTTCCTCCTGATACGCATTCACTATCGTTAGCTACCGAGCCTTCAAACATAAATTCATACTCACGAATATTGACTTCCTTAAATCCCAGTCAATGTTCGCTCTCCGCGAAATGGCGCCGAATATTTAACTCACCCATGTCTTCCACCAAGTCTCAGGATCGTGCTCGACAATTGGGATCCACGAAGTCATATATCCAGCATTACAAATCACAACATCCAACCTCCCGAACGCCTCTATACCTTTCTTTACCGTCTCTTGAACCTGAGCAACCAAAGTGACGTCCGTCTCGCATAATTCGACTTGTAGTTCGGGATGAAAGTCGGAAGGCCTCCTAGACTTGTTCTGAAGGATTTCGTTCTTTAGGGCTTCGAGGTTTGAGATGGTGCGTGCGGCGAGAATGAGGCCTTTAGCGCCTGCTTGAGCGTATTTTCTGGCTGTTTCCGCTCCGATGCCTTTGCTGGACTGTTCGATTGAGTTAATTGAAATTATGCTGAGCATGTGAGAAACGAGAAATAGGGACTTACACCGGTGATCAAGACGACTTTTCCTCTAGCGCCCTCTTTCAAGGCACCGTTGATGTCGATGCCGGGGTATACGTCGTGGTGTTGAGTGAAGGGAACGATAGTTTCAGGCCAGCCTACGTAGGGTGCCATTGATAATGTGGAATTGTGCAGAGAGTGAGGAGATGTGGGGAAGATTTGATACAGTACTAAGGGGTGCGAGCTCTCCGTTTCTTTTATGTGGGCCGAAGACCACTGGTATAATTATGACTGGATGAGAAATGACCATGAGGCCAGACAATGAAACTCGGCGCGTCGCTAGTCCGTGTTTTGCGATGATTTGCCCGTGGAGTGCCCGTATTCCCTGACTCTGACTCCCTGAACGCGCCCGGCCGCGACTTGTTTCTCGCCGAGATGTCCCCCGATTTACGTTGGGTAAGAATGGTTCGGGGTTTTGATTTGATTTCCACCTGATTTTTGGTCGATTATTAGTCCTCAATCCAAGAAAGCTCAAGCTACTCACCATATTTGCAAAGATCAACGTTAGCAATGATTGGAAGAGTTCACCTATGACTCAAATGTGCTCCAAAACACGACATTTGGAGACTCGGAGTACGAAGGCCATAGACTCCACGTGTACAAACATGGCGGAACCAAAGAATGCGCGCCGGGTACGGTTGCCCCTGAGTCCTTAGTAGAAAATTTCAAAATACAATTTTCGTTTTTATTTCTCACGATAGGTTACCCGATGAGTTTCGCCGACGCCTAGTCCTGGGATTTCGGTATGAATTAATATTGCACTCGGGTAGCTCGGAGAAGAACATGCCCTGCCGGCGGAGTTTGAACGCCAACGAAATTATTTCCGTGCTATGTTACCAGCTCTACTGTCAGCCTTCTATCTTCAACCTCCAAAGCGGGTTCAACTTCGAATTCCTGCCGACAGCCAGCCGGCGTCACTGAACTGAGGTCCAGTACTGTCAACTCGAACGGAATCTTGAAGCGCCCATATCTGCACGAACCCAACGACGACTGGCATCGGCCTAGCCTAGTAGGTGCGGTCCTTCGGCAGGCTACGACGTATCTCATCCGAATTGTACTTGAATCGTAAGTACCATGATCATGATTGACACGTTTCTTTCCCACTGACTTCAGCTCCGCAGTTACTATAAAGGTGTATCTCGGTAAATGGCCCTCAGTGACATGACGAGCGCTGACCCGAATCCACACAACAGCTTCAACAGCAACAGCACCATCTGAACATGATCAACTGAGAATTTTGGCTAAAGAGACAGCACCATGAGAAGTTGGACAAACGTTTGTGCGTTGGCTCTGAAATTGGAGGCGTAGATGTCGAGAGCGATGCGGATGCGAATGAGGACAATGACTACGGTGAGGCACTTCATATGAGTTTCCGCGACGTCCATTCTTTCCCGATACTCGACCTCCCAGCCATCATGAGCTCTCATAGCTGACTGTGCTAATACATTCCATCTCGTCAACCGATATGCTGTTTTGTAACTATGCTCCTGAACGACTCAGCGTGCTCCTACCTCTCCACATCTTCACCTCCGTTCCGCGTCTCACTGGCAACTATGGTACCAAGTCCACTGCATCCAACTGTCCAGTTAAGTTTCCCAATTTACTCTAGAATGCCTCTGTAATGCCGCTCTCCAACAGTCAGTGCAATATGCATCATTGGAGGTGGGACACCGACGGCTTGGATATGGGATCGCCAATACAAGCGCTGCAAAACCCTCCTTATCTACGCCATATGATGCTTCATTGGATCCGAGGCCTCAAGTGCACACTTTCGTCGAGTCACTTGTGCCGTGCAGTCGAGTTCTCCTCCGACACAATGTGATTTTCCTCCCCTATTCCAATGTGAGGAACAGGCGTGTATTCAGTGAATTTTTAAGCTATGCTGCTTGCAATTGAACCAACTTGAACTCTGCTGCGAGCAAAATAGGTCGACGGAATATTTTCGTATGATAGGCTGTGCATCTCGTAGCTCTTTCGGAACACATGGAATGTATGACACATCACGTCACATTCGGGTTGGCAGGTCGCAAATGCAACGAAGTTGAACTCAGCGAACCAGGCTGGGACCGCTGGGTGAATAAAGCGAAAATGACGAGTTGGGAGATTCGGAGGCTAATGATAGACTTCCCGCAAGCGGATGGCGAATTCACTAACACTGTAAGACGTTCTCAGATGACCTAGATAACCATGAACTCGAACAAGATGTAACGTAGATATTCGCACGGAGAGCAGTGATGCGTTGGGGCTCCAAGTACTGTACAGTACGAGCCTTACTGGTAACTCCGTCAAGTCCGCGTCTTGGACGTCATAGAAAAACCTCGAGTAAATTCAAAGAAGCCAAAGTGGCGACTCACATGTAACGTACTATACGAGAGAGCCGTATACTAGTCTACTCTCGCCAGATCGACATGATCTCTCCCAGTCACTAGGCTGACGGAACCGAAAAAATGGCGTCGGCGAAACTCACCGGGTAACCTATCGTGAGAATTGAAAACGTAAATTGTATTTTGAATTTTTCTTCTAAGGACTCAGGGGCAACCGTAGCCGGGATTACTGGCGCAGGCGCTCGTCATGGCAATCTCCAAATTGTGGGAAACCAGTAAAATGAGGCCTCAGATCTCAGAGGACTTGTATAACTGGGCAAGAGTTCATTCATATCGTTTGGCCGTAATAAACGGAGATTCAAAGAACCACTACGAGCATCGACTATTGCCGGAGTCATGATCATAAGTTTAGGTGCCGGTGTCTTTGATGGCCGGCTTCGGGAAGGCTAGACGTTCGAAGTGATCAAGAATAACATGAGCAGAAGAGCTCAGCATCGATGAGCGAGACTGAAGGTGTGAGCATTTTGTTCTTGCATTTTGAAATAAAATGGTTTTACTGCGAATCGATCGCGCGTCGTCACGGCAGCGATTGGTTCCATCACGTAAGCGAAGTCATACGTCAACTGCCCTGATATGGGAATACCCTCGCGCCGCATCCCCTCCAGGCTCCCGCCCTCTCATCGCCCACAAGACAGCTTGCGTATGCCCTACACTTTTCTTGCTTGAACAGCCATGTCAGTACCATCATCAAGGGATGCATTGGTGAGCTTTCTGTATGATGCCTCGAAGCCTGGAGGTTCAATTGACTATTATATTCTCTTCGTTCTATAGTGGGCACACGGCCAGGACGAACAGGTCGAAGTGAACCAAAGGGCGCTCATTGATAAGGTCCTTGCGCGTTACAGTGCTGAATTCACTGTATTTCGAGAGCTACTACAAAATTCCGATGATGCTCAGTCGAAGAGGGTCAGAATTCACTTCGAAACCGAAGAATACGTGAAGGCGGTGCAAGGGCAGAGGGTGCCAGCGGAGGGGACGTCTAACGGGGAGAGCAGCAGACAGATGAAGGTGCCTGATTTGAACAAGACGAATGTGGCACGATGGGTCTTCAAGAACGATGGGTTTGCCTTCAGGGACGAAGATTGGAATCGACTGAAGAAGATCGGTGAGTGCCTTCAGTCTTGGTTATTTCCAGTTTAATGCTGAGAATAACTTGCGAACAGCTGAAGGTAACCCGGATGAAGATAAGATTGGCGCATTCGGTGTTGGTATGTGATACTCCGATAGAGCGTTGGCACATCCACGAACTCATCTATAGGATTCTACAGTCTATTCTCCGTGACCGAAGAACCATTCGTACAATCGGGAGGTGTGTCTCATTCTTCTGATGCTCAACCGTATCGATATCCATGTCATGATCAGATCAATGGATGGGCTTTTATTGGAAGGGAGATCAATTGGTTGCTCGACGCGGTCGGCCTCAATCCGCGGAGGCTTCAGAGGGTCAGACACCATCTCCGAATCCTTGGACCTCTTTTGAAATGAGCCTACGTGAACCTGGACCTATCCCGAAGGCTTTCGATTTCATCCGCTTCTTGACCTCCTCGATCACCTTCATGGCACATCTATCTTCAGTCGAAGTTTACCTCAACGACGTGGGATTAGCGGGTATTTCTAAGGATTCAGGAGCTGCCAAGCGACTGGTGCTTCCAAAGGAATTGAATCCGAGAACAAGTGGTGGGATGATGACAGTCAGCGGGGCAGAGTCGACCAGTAAGTGGATGTCTGATCATTCGTACCATCCATTCTCATCGCTTTGTTCGTGTCTAGCCCTTACTATCACGACCGAAATCATTCGCGCCGTATTCACTGGAGGCACCGAGAAGCCTCCGGTGAAGGTGGCGCGTCCAGAACCTACGAAGCAGGGACAATCTTCCTTCTTCTCATCCCTTTTCTCATCTTTTGCTAATTCCCCCGCTCCGCGTACACCATCGCCTCTACCTCCGGTTCAAGCACCTCCCGAACCCTCAAACCTTCTTGACATCCTCAAGGCTTCAATTACCCTGACCGTCTTCGTAGCACATGTAGATGTGTCGCTTGATCAGAAGCTCATTTCTGAATTGCATCGTTCGACGAAGAAGAACCCGCCGTCAAAATTGAAGTACAGCCTGATATATGTGGGTACCCTCATTATGGAGCGCGAGTATAATTTCCTAATAAGCATGATTTAGACCGGAAAGGACGCATATGACATCTCTTTGAAAGAAGAGAAGGAACATCCGCAGACGAATGGTAGCGTCTTCCAAGGCCTTCGAGCTGATCTGGATGGGTGAGACTATCCTCTCGACTTCCTATCGTCGTCGCTGATTGAATATACAGCACTGGGGCTGGGCGAATATTCATTGTATGTCATCTGCTTTTCCGCTGTTTGTCGCACTGATTAACCCGAATACGAAGGGTCATGCAACTGGGCAGACGACTGGATTGGGAGGTCACATGGCAGCGCGATTTATCCCTACGGTAGAGCGGGAATCGATTGATCTGGTGTAAGCTGAGTTCAGCCGCCCTTTGTGAGTTGATACCTACTCAATCTACAGAGACCGACACGTTGCAGGTATGTGACGTCACGCGTCAAAGCCTTCAAAGCGGCCTCACTCACGCTCGCTCAGTCTGGAACAAGGAATTACTCTACGTCGGCGGCTTCTTAGCACGTACAGCCTATCATCTCGAACTCGCGGACGTTAAAGCTCTATGGGATGCAGCTGCGCAAAGTTCGTCCCCGAACCAACCAGGAATAGACCCGGAGCTACGAACATGGTTGCAGAATCGATGTCTGCATGCTCTGCGCTTCTTCACGTTCCATCTCAATGCTGCAAATGACGCTCCTGCTTTGATGTCCGCAGCGTTCTTCCAGTGCTCCAGGGACGGCGCATTCCCTATCATCTCAAGCAAGGGAATTATGGATGCCCGAAAAGTCCGACTTTTCGACCAGAGCTTCTCAGGCTTTATCAAGGACTTGGCCGTGCTCCCCATCGAAGTTGCAGATGAAGCTCTGCTAATGGTGACAACGTTGCGGTCGAAAGGGATGATCAACAGCATCACTTTCGGGGACGTTCTGGAGGAATTAAGACACCGACCACTTTCGGAGACCGAGATGATAGAATGTCTAAAGTGGCTCTTCGCACTAGACACGCGCGAAGTCCACTCTCACAAACAAGAGATCCGCTATCAATTCTTAGAAGCCGCCATCCTCGCGATCAACGGACCTGATAAAGACGAACGGATCGTTCTCTTGTCCACAATCAGCACGTACAGCAATACCCGTACAGCCGGCTCCATCATCCCTCTCGACACCCCCCTTCCTAGCACCACATTCCCATTTTCGATATCAAAGCACCTCCCGTCTGATCAATTCAGCGCCTTCTTCGGCTGGAACGAATTCACCATTCTCGACTGGCTCCGATATATCATATCGCCTGAAGTCGCATCGAAAGGGCCAGAGACAGACCTGACGCTATCGGCTACCTTCGCCGAACGTGTCATCCAGGTACTGAGCAAATCGTGGGGCTCAATGAACAAGCATTCGCAGGAGCAAACCATTACGATGCTTTCGTCGAAACCGTTCATTCCTACCCGGTCTGGTTTGAAGGTGGCTTCGGAGGCATACTTCTCGAATGTGGATATATTCCCCGATCTTCCGATCGTCACGTTATCGAAGGGAACGGCTGTGAAAGGTGCCGTCGAAAAGCTGCTGGCCGACTTGGGAGTAAGAAGACACGTGGAGCTGCAGCTGATTTTCTCTCGGTAATCAATTCCCTTCATTGCGCAGTTGTTCCGTAATTGACGGAATCGTCTAGGATGTTCCAAACAGGGGACTGGAGCACAGTCGACCTCGTCAAATATCTTGCATCTATTCATTCAACCTTATCCGATTTAGAGGTGGAGAAGCTGAGACAGACATCAGCTTTTCTTCCGGAAGGAGGCCCTGTGACTCGAGACCCGAAAGCGAAGCGTCAACGCATGAAGGCCAGCGAACTGTACGAACCCGTCGACGCAATGCGCGAACTTGGGCTACCAGTCCTTGAATGGGGAACGCAGCCCAAATGGAGAAGCGGCTCGGATGAAGGTATGTGTTCTTCCACTTGAACGTATGGGAAGCAAGAACTCATTGCTGCTAGCTAAATTTCTCTTCCAAATCGGCTTGCGTCGATTCCCGACACTGCCCGTCATCCTGGACCTCGCTGCAAACTCCAATCTTACCATTCGGCCGAGGGCTTTGAAGTACTTCTTGGATCATGTACACGTCCATTATACGCACTACAAGCTTTCAAATTCAGGCCACATTCCTTTTGTGCCTGCTGTTGAGGCGGGCGGCGGAACATTCTTGGGGCCTCCGAATGACGTCAGTAATCTAGCATCGTGATGTTCCTTGTCCCGAGGAGGCTAACTAACGTCTCTAGGTGTTCATCGATCCGGAGAGTGCTATATTCGGCTTCTCCGTTGTGGATCCCAGCTTGAGAGATATAGCGGCGTCGAAATTGCAGTTGCATAAATTTCCGCCAACGGCTTTGATTATGAAGCTGATTCTTCAAGAGCCGGCGCGCAGTGTAAACCAAGCACGGAATTGGTTCGAGGCGTTTGCCGGTCGCGTTGCCGGTACGCTGTTCATTAATCGCAGAATGTGACGTCTGACCATTGGCGCCAGATTTCTCGACTCAGGAATTCGCTACGCTCGCGAATACGGCATTCATACCTAAAGAGGTCGAAGTCGTGAGCAAAGGAGGGCGGACCGTAGAGCT
This sequence comes from Sistotremastrum suecicum HHB10207 ss-3, assembly GCA_001632355.1. Classification (NCBI taxonomy): domain Eukaryota; kingdom Fungi; phylum Basidiomycota; class Agaricomycetes; order Sistotremastrales; family Sistotremastraceae; genus Sistotremastrum; species Sistotremastrum suecicum. Next base: position 113,505 of record KV428014.1, read on the forward strand.
CAGGCTGTATAAACCATTCGATTGCTACCTCGGTGGTGATCAATCAGCCGAATATCACTCGGAGCTTTTCGTCTTCGTGGATTTCGGTACTAAAGCGGCACATTTCCTGAGAGCGTGTGGAGTTCGCAATAGTCCTAGTGTTGAAGAGATCGCGCAGATCCTCGTCGCCGATCCCCAAACGTTCTTCCAGAAGACGGGCGGGAGAGAAGGGTATGTCTCCTTTCGACTAATTTCGAGCGCTTGTTGAGGAATTGCTTATCAGGTTCTCGGCGGAGCTTAGAAAGCTTGCTGTCAACAAACATCAGATAAGCGGTGCTACGCGGAGGAAGATGTCCAAGACTGCTTGCCTATTGTCCTTCCGTCGAAAACCTCGCCCGGAACGAAAGTCAAAGGATAAGGCGTACACAGACGATGATTATGAGGACGATGATGCGTGGGAGGAAACACCCGAGCTGGCTCTTCCTGAGAAGGTACGACAACGCCCCAACCTTGAGTCCATGCAGTGCCGAATATTATTAATTTTTAGATCATCGTTGTTGACGATACTACATCTTATTCGCTTTTCGGCGATTCTCTATTAGCTGCACCTCAGGAAGATCTACTAGAGGAGTAAGTGACGATCCCCGCTCAGTTGATCTCACATTGATGGCCCTTCAGTTTCTACCTATATCTCGGTTCAAGACGACTGAGCACACTAATACGAGAAGAATACACGCGTTCGGGAGCTGCGAAGGATCAGCAAACCGCCAAAGAACTGCGATCATTAATTCTCAGTCGACTGCCGCTATTCCTCTACGAACGAGGCAACACTGAGCCCGTTCTCAGCTATTCATGGCTTAACAAGGAAGGCCATTTCCGCGTGGAGAATGTGAATAAAATTCATCTCGTCAAGCACCTTCGGCTGGGCAACGCTACTACTTCTCGCAGTCATGAAACTTCAGCTGCGGCCCTCCGAGAACCCCGCACCGGACCACTGATATTATGGATTTCGGGGATGGTGGATATGTATGAGTGAGTGAAGGTCTCGATTGATACAGCGAGTACCTGTCCTAATATTGCTCCAGGGTTTCCAATACACTGCTCGCCTCCATCTTCAAATCACATAAAGTCAACGATGCCCTGTTATTCTCCACAATTCTCTCGACCGATCTGAGAGCATTGCGTCGCCGAGGCTATAATGGTGCGTCAATCATACTACGATCCGTTGACCGCGTTCTCATTCGATATTATCTAGTTGATCGGATTCTGAAGCAACAGAGGGATGAACGACGACTAGCTGAGGAAGCTGCTGCACGAGCCGAAGCAAGTCGAAGAGAAGCAGGTCCTGCTCCCCCTCCAGCATTCTCCCCTGCAGATCCCAATGGACCGCCTTCATTCCCATCTCCCATCGCACAACCACCCGGATACGACGATCCCGATCAAAAGCGCCAACCTGGCCTATTCCAGAATCTCAAATCTCGATTTGGAGGCACTTCGACGCCTCCGATACCTAATTACGGGACTCGCCCGGATTCGCAGAGTAATGGTACTTCGAAAGCTCCCGTGCCGAATGGACAGGCACCTTTGCCACAGCGGCCGCTTTCTACGCAGCCGAATGAGGGACGGGGAGGCGTATCGTCGCCGGAGAATATCCAGCGGAACGTGCAGCAGGCGATTAAGGCATGTAGAGAGGAGAACGCGTCGTTGTTGCGCAATAGGCAAGAGATGACGGTATGTTATCTCCACAGTTACTTGTTCATCAGGATCTCTGATCGGCTTCTAGATGGTTCGAGAGTCGACAGAGGAGTCGTACTGTGACGTTTCCGGGCACGATCAAGACCTCGAACGAGTCGGTGAGTACCGCGCTGCAGTCTTCGGCTACAATATCTCATTAAATTCGACTTTTGATTAGGTCTAATCACCGGCGTGAATGTCTACGTGTCGAAAGGTGAGACTGATATCAGCTGATTGGTATATCACAGACTGATCCGCTGCCTCTAGACGTTCCCAACAAGTCCCTATTCATTCGATACAACAGACTACAACTGGAGCGGTTCTTAACTATCATCAGACCTCTTGAGGGGCTATACAAGATTCCAGCGACATCTGTGAACATATTCTATGATACTTCAGGGCAGCTTATCGCTTTCAATCGGAACGGGAGTATCTTCTTGAACCTCCGATACTACGAGGCTTGGCGTGAGTTTGATCGATCGTATTCGATCTCTTGCTGATGAGGATGATTCTTGTAGATGATGCTCAGGTGTTGGATGGGAATCGGAGTCAGGCGTTCGTATCATGGTAAGATTCACTGCCCTCCATCATTGAACTGTTATTCACATTGCGATTAGGTATTTCACCCTAGCCCACGAGATAGCGGTAAGCTTCTTTTCAGACTTCCACATGCAATGAATACTCATATCATCCCAGCATAATCTCGTGCAGCTTCATAACGCGGAACAGTGAGCCCCAGCTTCTTTACTGTTTGCCGCCGCTGACTGTTCTTTCAGTGAATTTTATTTCTCGTCGATTTGTGAGGCGCATATGAAGGATTTCGCGAAGTTGGTTCAATGATGATCTTGATCTTGAGGATGCTTTTAGAGGATGAGGAGGATTAGGACTATTGATTGATTGTATATATTATTACACAGGATTCATGCTCGGAGATGGGGTTTGGAGTGGACTGTACACCGGATGGAACCTAATAAATCGCTAAAGACAGGATGAGGATGACTGACTACGTATTTGAAGATCCAAGCACACCTTTGCTGCCGTGGTTAGAGTCTACAATCGCATGCTCCTTCATGAAGTACATCCAAGATCAGTGTTTAGTCGGTTTCGTACCTACATTCGGGTTATTTCGGACAACTCAAAAGACACGACGATGCTCACCATCAACGAACATATTGCGAGTCGCAGAAGGTAGCGTCGCCGTAATTCCATCCAAGTCCTTCGTCAGCTTCACTTGGCAACCCAATCGCGACCTAAACGACCCAGATGCGGCGTTAAGGAAGAAGAGGCTTCGGCGTGGAAGGGAGAACTCACGTATCAGTTAATCCAAAAGCCATATCCAGCATGTCGTTTTCGTCATCTTCTGGTTCGGGGAGGAGGTCGTAATATTCGGGTGGGAGGATGACGTGACATGTTGAACAAGCTACGGAGCCCTCGCAGGCACCTTTTCGGATTCGTCGTCAGACATGATGGTCTCTGAGAATGGAGGGAAGGGTAGTACCTTCGAGGTCGATGTCATATTCGTGTGCGATGTCGAGTATGCTATCTCCTTCATTCGCTTCGACTGTTTTTAATAGGGTTCCTTTTGCATCTTTGAAATGAACTGTGATCCTGTGTCGGATTAGTCGATGATTATGAGGAGGAGGAAAGAGGATGCTTACCCGGATCCAGGCTCTGGTCTTTTGACCTCATTATGACGCGTAGCTGCAAAGACAGAAGTTAGAAATGATCATTCCAAGACGATGACGATGGCAAGCGTACGAGGAGACGAATGAAAGCTTCTTCTCGGCGTCGCTCGCTCCCATGTAGCTAGACTGCCCAGACGATTTGTTGGGCGTAACAGTGGCGATGGATTTGATGGTGATGGCCACGAGTGAAAGTGAGCCGAACATATTGAGGCAACAGTTCGTACTGAACGTCGACATTCGGCAGAGCTCATGACGAACGACCGGAGGGCATGATAGGGCATTTAATTCAAAGCGCAGTTCTTCCAAGCAACGACGAAGTTGTTATTTAGAGTTGGATGGGATGGAGTAGTTGACGGAATCAAACAGAGCTGGTGTCTTCTAAGGCAGAGCTTGTCTTGCTTGAGGTACCACAGACGGACGAGAAAAAATAAGCGAGAAATGCCGACAATGCCGAGCGCTTGCGTCTTCGGCTTTCGGAATTCGTTCGGTCTTCGGCATCAACTTTTGCTTGCGATTTTTTGGATCAATTTGCTCTACGGCCATCTCGTTATTCGGACAGTTCTAAGATGCCCCATAGCCATCATTCTCACTCTGGGCAGTTCTGTCGACACGCGAAGGGTACGCTGGAGGATGTCCTGAAGGCTGCGATCAATCAAAAATTTCGCGTATTTGGCATCTCCGAGCACGTTCCTCGATATCGGAAAGTGGACTTATATCCTGAGGAGGTGGGTTCCGATTGCTACATCACTTGGACGTTCGTATCATACTGTTGACCGGTGCCCAGGATGGCCTAGAGATAGAAGAGCTCTCAGATACCTTCGAGAAATATTTCGACGAAGCACATCGTCTAAAAAAGGCTTATTCTCAAGAGATATCCATTCTTGTCGGTCTAGAAACCGAATTCATCACACAGTTGGATCTGGAGCACTTATCGAGTGCCATCCAGCGACATGGCTGTGTGATCGACTATCTCGTCGGCTCGATACATCACGTCAATGGCATCCCCATCGATTTCGACCGTGTCACCTATGATCGGGCCGTTGCCTCGTTTGCTTCCGCCTCCAACTCGTCTTCAACGCCGGACATCCTGGATCGGTTCTACGAAGCGTATTTCGACGCGCAGGTTGAATTGATGGAGAAATTTCATCCCGAGATAATCGGCCACTTTGATCTTTGTCGCCTTTACGAGCCCTCAATACAATTCCGCTCCCGGCCCAATATTTGGTCAAAAATCGAAAGAAATGTTACATTCGGAATCTCATACGGTGCTCTCTTTGAACTTAACGCGGCTGCGTTTCGAAAAGGGTGGAGAACACCTTACCCTGGAGAAGACATCTTCGAGGTATATCGGCTTTTGATATTCCCTAAAATCCGTCTCTCAATCATCTCAGCTCATCAGACACAAAGGAGGCCGATTTGCTCTGTCTGATGACTCGCACGGACCCCTTGTGGTAGGACAGAACTACGATCGACTCTTCCGCTTTCTCCGGGAAGTCGGTCTTCAAGAAATATGGTACCTCAAACAAAGCGATAGAGAGAACGTGGGTGGACGCAGGGTCGAGGCCATCAAAATGACGGGTGATGAATGGTTGAACGATGAGTTCTGGAACTTTGCTGCGGGCACTTCAGAATAGACGCCTCGGCATGCTATAGTCTAAACGCGTTACGTAATCCGCTGCGTGTTCCCTGATCAGCCATGCTATGCTGCGCTTCACTTTTTGGGCGACCGGAGCGATTTTTTTGCTGTGTGGAGATATCCACGTCCACGACGGAGTGTCCATTCCCCTCTCCGGAGACCACGTTCCGGAACTGCGATGACGTCGAATTATATTCGTGGAAACACTCAGGACTCGAGGGTTCGCACGAGTCATTCCTCATTGGCTGCTGCGGGTTTTGTTGTTTACTCAAACGAGAGAGTTCACGGAATGCCAATGTCTAGATCTGCTTTCAGACTCGTCTCTAAATTCCATGTTTGCATCTTACAGTTGCTACGACACACTGTTAACATGGCATCGATATCAGATAGCCTCGCAGCGGCTACCATTTCCAGTCAGTGAGCACAGCCACACTGATCGCGGACTCGGGAGTCCCGCTCAGGGTAAACTAACCCTCGCTTCTCCCCCTTAGAGTCATTCCAACAAAAGCTGACTACGACACAGTATATAATGCTCGCAATTCCCACTCCATCGACATTATCCAATTTTCATCATGTCTCTCATGTTCCACGTTCTGTTCTCGGCTTCAACTTTTTTGGCGTTTATTTGCTTAGTAGCATTTTATCATATCTGGTTCAGGCCTCGTTTTTCTCCTCTGTTGTCATTACCGGGTCCCAAATCACCTAGCTTTATATGGGGAAATCTTGGTGAGATTCTGGTATCGGGACCTGGAGAACTTCACGCTCGATGGCTTCAACAATTCGGAGCGGTCTTAACTTATAAGGTAAGTTTCTCGCCTCGAAGAAGTTTGTTTACTGACATAGACTCAGGGCTTCTTGAACACGAATCGGCTTTTCACACATGACACTCGGGCCATCGCACATGTACTTTCCCATCCGGATGACTTCCCGAAGCCCCCAGAGGTTCGGAGTGCACTGGCTCGCATTCTGGGTCGAGGTAAGCTATTCATATGAGTATCACTACGTTCCTCATCTGTGTGATTATTCAAGGACTTTTATCATCAGAGGGTCGCGATCATCGGAAACAGGTCAGTCTGATCCTCAAAATTACGGAGAGCTTGACTGACGTGACCCTTACCTGGAAGCGCAAAATACTAGTATGTACTCTCATTTCCTTCCGGAACTCGTCTAAAGAGTTTTTGTTTTCAGAACGTTGCCTTCAGCAGCCAGAACATCCGTGATTTCACGGAATTATTCTTCGAGAGCGCGCTTGAGCTGAGGGACACCTGGCTCGAGATGATCTCAGAGTCCACGGATTCGCCTGATTCGGTCAAATTGGATGCGTTGGATTGGCTCGCTCGAGTGACTCTCGATGTCATTGGAATCGCAGGATTCGGATATCGATTCAATGCTGTTAGATCTCCTGATGAGGATAAAGATGCTATGGCCGCAGCATTTTATCTTGGGGCAGAAAGCGGACGTCCGATGCCCATTTTGAGATCACTTATCCCCATTCTGAGGATCTGGGTAAGAGCATTTTCTCTCCAGATTGAATATACACTGATGAAACTATTCTGCAAAGCCGTCTGAACGGGAGGTTCGCGTTCAAAACTCGTTGAAAGTCCTTCGGGATATAGGCCGAAAATTGATTACCGCGAAAAAAGACGCACTTCACAAGTCAGTAGAAGGAGGAAAGCTCGAGAAAGAATCCTTCCAGGGACGAGACGTGCTGACTCTACTCCTGCGAGCCAATATGTCGTCACATGTACCTCACGGAACTCGCCTAAGTGACGAGGAAGTCTTGTGTCGTAAGTTTCCCTTCACACACACGCCCATATCGCAATTACTGATTAATGATTATGGTATATTCAGAAGTCCCGACGTTCATGGTTGCCGGCCATGAAACGACCAGCTCGGCCACTTCATGGTGTTTATATTCTCTCGCCACCAATCCAGAAGTTCAGCGAAAGCTACGAGAAGAACTATGTCGAGTAGAAACGGACAGACCATCGATCGACGTCCTCAATTCTCTCCAATACTTGGACTGGGTCTTAAGAGAAACTTTACGCTTGCATGCTCACGTCCCTTCTTCGATGAGAATAGCTGTGAAAGACACCGTCATTCCACTCGGAGCCCCAATGACCGATAGAAACGGGACAGAAATTTCAGAAGTCAGGTAAGGACGCGGTTTACAAAGTCCGAATACAGATGTCGGATCCTGACCAGATGAACATATCAGAGTTCAAAGGGGCGATGGCATCAATATCCCGATTATTACTCTGAATCGATCTACCGAGTTCTGGGGCGAAGACGCCATGCAATTCAGGTACGACTTATTGCTCCACGTCGTAATTTCTCATCTTATCATTCACTCGGTAGACCGGAAAGGTGGGCGGATCTTCCAGAAGCAGTCATGAACATACCTGGCGTGTGGGGTGGATTGATGACATTTCTCGGTGGGTCGAGATCTTGCATCGGATATAAATTTGCCATCGCAGAGTGAGTTGTGGTATTTCTTGGTCCAACCGACATCATTCTAACACCTCGTGCTGATAGAATGAAAGCCCTCATCTTCACCATGGTCAGAACCTTTGCATTCGAGATGGCCGATACAGATATCGAAATTGTCAAAAGAAGCGGGATTGTTACAAGGCCTTTTGTGAAGTCACAATTAGAGAAGGGAAATCAGATGCCGCTCAAGGTATCGATTCTGCGTGAATAGAAGGTATCGAATTTAGATTTAGTAAGCGTGAGAGTTTGCGAGCACTTCACCGGCGGAAGGCAGAATAATTTATTTTCTTGGTTCCAATTTTTTTAGATTGTCGTTAGTAAATAGTTGCATTTAATTCTCACAGTTCGCAATTACTAGTGCTACAATGGGTATATTGTGTAGCTTACTGCCAACTCCTTCCTTTCAGTAGAACTCAATGTCAGCGTTCCGAAAAGGTCCTCATCGATATCGTTGTAGCCAGAAATAGACGCCCACGTCATGACTCCGCGAAATTAGCACTCGGGCATGTCTTCGAATGGTACTACTACAGTTATTATGCTATGCTGACGGTACTCGTAGTTCGCTCAGTAAAGCATCGACAGACTGCTGGCGCTCGAAAATTTCTAGGCTCTAAAGCCCTGCAGCACTATACAACGCTTCCTTGTCCGAACTTTCGTCCACCAGGCCTTTGAAGAAACTTCCCTGTCGTTTTAGTAACGCTTTCGGAGAGTCCAACTCTTTTATTTCGCCAGCATCAAGGACCAACTAAGACCAGAATCAGCTTTGCTTCGCCAGAAAGATACGAATGGACGCGTTGACATACGATTTTATCGGAGCCCATGATTGTCTGCAAGCGATGCGCAACGGTAATGACGGTGGCATCCTTGAACTCTGTTTTGAGGGATTCTTGTATCACCCGATCAGTCTCGTAATCTGAAACGTTTCAATCAACATCTGACAGGCAAGGAACGGCAGTCGAAGGAGCGTACCAATTGCGGCTGTAGCCTCGTCCAGGATGACGACACGACTTCGCCGCAGGATTGCGCGTGCGAGAGCGATGATTTGACGTTGGCCTTGAGAGAAGTTTGATCCTCCAGATGCAACTTCCGTATCAAGCCCTATTGTGCCAGACTCCCCGCTCTTCCCTGCGTTATCGACTGGCGCTTCGCCGACATTTGCTCTTTGAGGAGCCCCTGTAGATGGCCCCGCAGTCGCGTTCGATGTTTGCGTCCGATTCAGGCCTGCTGCGTTCAATACTTCGTTCAACAGCGCGTCATCATGATCTCCAAAGGGATCTAAATTCTCCCGCAGTGTGCCAGCGAGTAACTCAGGGTGTTGCGGGATGACAGTCACATTGGACCGGAGAGCAGAAAGATTGATCTTGTCCGTGTCAAGGCCGTCGTAGAGGACGGTGCCAGTGGTAGGGATAGCTCGGAGTAGCGCCAGTGCGACCGTCGATTTTCCGGCTCCTGTTCGTCCAACTAATCGGTTGTGAATTAGATAGTCACTACAACCATAAGGAAACGGAGGCATACCAATGCCCATTCTTTCGCCCGATTTGAGTACAAAGTTGATGTTCTTCAACACCTCTGAACCGTCGAGAGAATATTTGGCGCTTAGATTCTCCACAACCAATTCCCCACTAGCTGGCCAATATGCAGGCGGTGACGCATCCTTAGTCGAAGGAGGTTCATGATCAATGTCTAAGAAGTCCTGAATCCTCTCCAAACTATTCAGGCCGATGTCAATTGCAATACCGAAGGACGAGAAAATAATGCACAAACCTATTACCCTGGACTTCGACTTCATTGAAGAGGCGGATCCACACGAGAAGTTCGAATGAGAATCCGCTCATTAGCGCCAGAGTGAAGCCAACGTTCCCCGATGTCGTGGGTCGACCGTATACGACATATGCCGCAACTATGCCCGTGAAGAGACCTCCGAGAGTGTCCATTCGTACTCCAATCCAACTGACAACAATGAGCGACACTCAGAGAAGAACATGACAAATAAAATACCGGTTGAGATTCCAATATACACGAGCCGCGCGAGTATATCTATCGATTCGGCGGAGAGACTCGTCGTGAAACGCTGCTTGAGCTCCATAAGCACGGATCGAAACTAGCGGTGAACGTTAAGCAGAGCTCTCTCAGTGGTGAACAAAGATGTACTCACCTAAACCATTGAGAGCTGCGCCGACGTGACTCAAAACCGGGCTTCGAGCATTGCTCATGTCCCTCTTGACAGGTAGCTGCGCTGCCATGTACAGCTGACCGCTGAGCATGCCCAACGCAACCACGACAAAGGCCGATATCAGTGCCGTCAACCCGGCTTGAGTTATAACAGCGATGATGGTACATATCAAGCCGGACGTAATATATAAGAAGCCGATGGACATCTCTGCGAGTGGTCCATCAATCATCTGACAATCTTGAGAGCAGCGGGAGAGGACACGAGAGATTGGCGTAGTATCAAGCCAGCTTAATAATCGATGTTACATAGCAATATTTGTGATGAGCTTAGAACGTACCGAAATGTCGATGTGAGAATGGAGTGAACTAGTTTCCGGTGAAGGGCTCTGGAAGCCCTTACAGACCCCCAAGCCCAATACCCATTTGCGAAACCAACAAATATCAGACCTGCCACCAGAATGCCGGCATATATCGCGAGATATCTGTTCATAGTCAGTAAGCGCCCATGTCGTAGAATAAGGGGAAGTGAACATACTTCGGGACGGGCACTTCAGCGTGATCAATGGCGTCGTATTGCATTGCCCAGTATCCGAGGAACCACTTCGCGGCGATACTCATGACACTGTCGGCGAAAATGCCGACCAAGCAAAGGGTGAAAAAGAACGGACCCCCAAATTCGACGAGCCACATTTTCACTGTAAGGACAGGGCGTCCGATGAGCGAGGGGATGATCCATGACAATAATCACGTACTGGCTCTCCAGCTGAGGTGGCCCTGAGCCATCTCCTCGGGGACAATCAGCTTTCCTGCGGCCTTCGACGCGTCCTTATCCTCGTCACTAGCTACACTCTCTTTATGGTCCTCGCCAAGATAACCCTCCTTACGCGCTTGAGCCTCCTCCAATTCGATTTCGGCTCTTAATCGATCATTTTTCTTCAGGGCTTCAGCGACCGTACCCTGGCTAACGATTCTTCCGTCCACACTGAGAGAAATGACGTAGGCTGCGTAGGGCTCGACGAGAAGCACGTTGTGCGTGACGAGTATCGTTGTCCGACCTCTGAGAAGGTCACCGCCGAGGCATTTGTCTGCCACCCATCGGGCAGTGTGGACGTCGAGGGCTGATAAGACGTCGTCGAGTAGTAGAGTCTGCGCGGAGGAGTACACTGCTCGTGCGAGTGTCAGCCGTGCTTTCTGTCCTCCACTAGCGTCACATTTCCATGAGAAAAGGCAAGATTCGGTATGTAGATAGGCCGCTTACCTAAGCGTAATTCCCTTCTCCCCCACTTCGGTGAGGTCGCCAGCTTCGAAGAGACTCAGATCACGCGTCAATGCGCATTGATAGATGACTATAGAACCAATGAACATCATGCGGACGAAGAATCCAGATAGCACAGATACCTTTGTCGAAACGTTCCTTGTCGTACTTGGCTCCGAAAAGTATATTATCCTATCGGCAAAATCAGTCAGGATAGCACTATAGAACGCGAAAGATGTTTACCCGAATAGTCTCATTCAATACCCAACTCTCTTGAGCGGCATAAGCGACGCCTTGTTCCCGCGGAAGACTCCACTGAGAATCCGGCCCCAACGGTTGATAATACATCTCTCCAAGCAACGCCATCAACATGCTCGTCTTTCCAGATCCGGTAGGGCCACAGATGATGTTGAGCTCGCCGTGCTTGAAGACCAGATCTCCATCGATCTGAAGCTTGAAGTTCCGTCTTCCGGTAGATGGTGTCTGGGCTCCGGTGGCAGAATCAGATTGCTTCTCCCAGGTGAAAGCAGACTTGCAGATCTTGATACCAGAGGATTCTTCTCCTGCTCCGGTGGACACAAGAGCTTCTTTGCCACTTTCGCTGTATAGTTCGCCCTATGCAATACGCCGCGTCATAGGTGGACCGACAAGGGAGTACGGAACGTACATTATTGACAAAATCTCCAACGCGATTAAGAGACACGATAGCTGATGCCCAGGTGTCAATAGACAAGTATGTAAGTCGCTTATCTCTGAAATCGGCGCACCTCGAAGCATATTCGGTAAGTAATGGAAGAGACCGAATAGATGCTCTTGAAAGATGTTGAACACCTAGAGGTGGAAGTGAGGAGGACGCTCCATGATCCAACCGAATTGCAGACTTACAGCGATAGAAGAATAGATGGTAGAAGCTGTAAGCGACTTCTTCAGGATGAGCGTCTAAATGACCGGAAGTTCAAGGTGCGCGAAAACCGAGAGAAAGAGGGAGTACGGACGTAGGTGGCATATGTCGCAATCATGGTCATGAGCGGAAAGATCGAGCTGAGTCACACCGAAATCAGAATCCAGATGTATCCGAACGATGGAGGGCGCACGTACTTCAACATCCACGTTCCAGTGCTCAGCCATTGCGTTTTGAGTATGTACCCGAGTTCCTCTATAGATCCAGGTAGATCTCGTCATATCGATACATTATCAAAGAAGATGAAGGACGGACCTTCTCGCTTCTCAGAGAGATGCTTTTCGACTTTATCCTCCCACGCGAAGATCTTGATCATCCGGAGGACATTCATGACTTGATTGATGGCAGCAATACGAGCATCACTCTAGATTGAATGTCAGAAGTCTCGATCTTGTCTTCCTTATCGCAAAGTATGGAAAGAGCCCACCTTCTTCATTTTCGTCGCCTGAAGCTTCATTCCAAGTTTGGCCAACCATCCCGGAACAGGGATCATACAGATGAAGATCGCCATACCGACGAAGGCGCTCCATCCAAGAATGATGTACAACAACGCAATACAGATGCCAAGACGAACAACAAGGAAGACTAGCATAACAAGTACGTGAGTTTATGCTCGACGACGGATACCGAAGCACTAACCAGGTGTCAACCAATCTGCACCTCCCTGGAGGATTCTCAGATCCGACGAGATCATGTTGGTGATCTTCCCGATCTGATCTTGACTCTTCTCTTCAGGCTTCTTCTCCTCGACTCTGAACTCCTCTTTAGGCTTATTGGTCTCCGCAGCTTTGACGGCAACATCGGTCGCAGCGACTGAGCTAGGAGCGGTACCAGCGGGATCTGCACCATCCATCATTTCGACCGGTACTCCAGTGACATGAGCTGCATCTGCTGCGTCGATCGCTTGCGATTCGACAGGAGTAGGCGCCGGTGATTGGATGGCTCCCAAAGGTGCTGCGGGAGCTTTCTTCGTCTTCTTCGAAGAAGGGGCATCTTCTTTCTTGACCGTGGTGCTCAGTCGTACGCGGAGCGAGTGCACGAAGACGAGGTGCGTAATTATCGCTGATCTGCGGATGACGATTTTGGTCTGATATTCATTTGAGAATGAATGGCATAATTGAAATAAGAAGGACCACGTACGGAGAAGTATAGGTAGGTTTGTTGGCAAATAGAGTTGATGATCGGGCCAACTGTGAGCCATACAATCCACACCCAAGGTCTGAGCGCGTCGTGATCGCCTTCCAGATATCTTAGAAATCGCAGTCAGCGTTGAGCGCTGAGTAATAACGAAGGACTCACGATAAGATACGGTTGATGGCGACAGGCGATGCGAATTCATTGATAGCCTGAAGGGAATAGTCGCAATTAGTTAAAGATGTCCCGTCTCAAAGATTTGACAAACGGACTTGAACGATGCTGAGCGCCGACATCACGGCATATTGTTTCTCTACATTCATCGCAAGGATCAGCTAGCGAAAAGGAAGCCGAAGAAGATCATACTGAAATAGAGAATTGTGGCCCAGATGAAACTCCATTGCTTCCGTCCCAATTGAACGGGATCCAAAGTCTAAACTCACGATTAAATCTCGACACGATGAGATAACGACGGGCACGCTCACCTTGAAGCCAGACTTTTCGATATAACCTGCTGTATCGTCATCCGCGAGCGTCGGTAGATCATCGATCGTTAAAGTCGAATTTTTGAAAGCCTTGTAAATGAGCGGATCTAGGTGTGAGAAGAAGGCGAGGGACAGATATGAGGCTGTCTGAGTAATCGTTGGTGGGATAGGATTCTACAGATCGATAAGAATGTCAAATTCGACAATATCGTCCTAGTAAGGATAGCAGTACATACTTCCGGATCCGCAGGGATGTATCTCCGCGGAAGATTAGCGGGAACAAAGAATCCCGTCAGAATCAAGACCGCAAATCGCGTCCAACCTAATGCGCCTTCTTGGTAGTCCAACGGTAGACGGCCAGCGGCGACAGGGGCGATATCGCGGAGGACGTAGATGAATAGAATGATAAGGTGGAGGAAGGAAAGATGCGAAGATACTAGGTATTTCCATTTTGATGTACCGAAGATAGGTACAGGGGAGAGGAGGGCCGTGTAAGCCTACCAGTGGGTAGATGTAAGCCATTATCTCGCATGTGGAGGTGGCAAAGGGCACGTACGAAGAATGCAAGCAACGTTAAATTGATAACGTTAAAGTTTTGATTGATGAGTACTGGTTGGATAGCAAGTAACGCGAGTGAGGCGATTATGCGGACGCTTTGAAGGATAGACCATGCGATGGATTCTTTGTAGACTGGATCTTGCAGTTCTTTGACGCGGTAGCTCACATCTACGAAGAAGGCGTAATATCTCCTCAGTCTCGTTTCTGGTATGATGGCGTGTAGTATGAGTAGGAAGAGAGAGATGGTGGATAGGTAGGCTGGAATTAGGCGGGGGTCAGTCCAGATGCTTTCATTGGTCAAACTGGATGGACGGTCAGCGATTTCGTACGGACGGGGAGAGAATGACGAACGCGGGGTAGTTAGCTTCGAGAAACGGTGAAACTAAATTTTGGGAAAGGAGGATGGGCTGTTGTTCCATATTCGGCGTCGTGAATGTGATATCTATTACGATTTTTTGGTAGAGGAACGGCGCGTGGATCTATGCTGATCTTCAATTGAGATAGAATATGAAAGTAGGTGGAGAGAGTAACGCACTAGCAGAGTCTAAGCAGACGGTAATTCTCAACAACCCTTGCGCGCGCGTCGCCTCACGAAAAGCCAAACGTTTATAACCTTTTCTGAAGACCTGATAAGCCTGTAAGGACGACGTGAAAGGGAACAAGAAACCAAAATCAACCTTCAAGCGCAGCGCTGTCCCCTAAAAGCTCGACGTTGTGCGCAAGAATAGTTCTGCATCCCTTCTCAGGCTTCCGAGTAGCTTATCAACATCAATTGATTCGGCGCCTAATCCGTTCCATGAGGGACGTGAGCTCGCCATTGATCGAATACACAGCCATAGCAACTAACCTGGCTGCGGAAAGGTTGTAATGCGGTCGTAGTGTATTCAAGAGGCGAGTCAAGGCATTTGAACATCAGGTGTCATGCATGTCGGAGCCGCGCTTGCCCGAGAAAGGCAAACCATTCTGTATCACCAACGCTAGTATCTTCTCTTTCGGTCAACAAGCGAAAACGGCTTTTTGCATCCGTGAAACATGGCATCCAGCGGAATAGTCCAGAAGACGAAGCGCAAGTGAGTTCGAGTCGACAGAGGGCCCGCCATGAACAGCATCGGAGTTCTAATATTGAAAGACTAAGTATAGCGCTATAGCATCAAAATTCATGCGAATTCGGACACCAACCGAGACAAAAGCGCCATACAGGTTACTTGGCTGAAGCAATATTTTTCCAGCAAGACCTGTTGAATTTCACTTGCACATTCATTTTTCACACTTATCTATGAACGCGCTGTGTCACGCGTTGTCACATAAAGGGGCAACGAAAAGTATTGTTAGTGCAGAATTGGACAAGGTTTGTGTATATCTCGGACATGAGATAAAGACGTCTCATCCCATCCTGTAAGGCAATCCTGCTGTCCATCCCCAAGTGTGCAACTTATCGCCTTGTTCATGCAGCTAACGGACGTAATTTTTTTTTATCGCCGATCCTTGTTTTGATATCGTGATTACGTGATACTGTCTTCTCGCCTTCAGCGACCAAGCCAGCGACTGTCTATTTGAGACAATTCAGTCAGATTCATCTTTTAAGAGCCACTGTGACTCTATATCAAGGTCGACATTGAGCGATGTCAGGGTGAATTACTCGTGTATTGTGCTCTTGAATTTTGACTTATCCAAAGGTTAATACATCGACGTCGACAGTACTATAGTCTATCCAGGCGAACCGTCCAGTTGTCCCAACGTTCAATGAGGCCATGTCGCTACCAATCAAGCTATTGTATTCAATGTTCATGACGACGATTCAAGATCGGCACCTTCTTGTGGCATTTCCTTCATCTTTTGTCTCGTCTTGTTCCGAAATCCGGGTCTCCAGGCGATAAACGAATACGATGGATACGATGCCACTCACTTTCCACACCATGAATCAATCGCTCTTAAACTCTTCATCGTAAGAACCTTCACTCCCTCTTAGTCCTCCCATTAACCAGCTCTTCAGCTCCCCGTCTTCCCAACACTGGCATCTCGCCTCCTACGCTTTCTCTCCTCATCATAACACATTCCAATGCCTCGCGCACCATCCCATACAAGACTTCAACACCGCGTCACAAATGCAAAGGACTGTCCCCCTTGGCCGCCTCTCCCTGTCCATCTCGCAGAGATCATCCTAAACCCCATCCGAGGCACACTCGCCAACAACGACCTCCACGAATTCCTAGGCGATCGAGTTATGAGAGTATTCGTTGTAAAAATATCGGAACAGTATGCCAAATCCGTCTCTCATCTCACCGTACGTCCCATCCCTATCTCCTCGCCCAACCTCGCGTGTCCTAATGCAAGACTACGTTATGAATAGAGAGTGACGCAGACTTTATGCACGAACGATACTTTCGGACGACTTGCGTACTCGTTGGGCCTCCACACCCACGCAAAGCTCACTCCCTCCCAACAAGAATCCATCAAAGCCTGGAATCCTTCCTCCTGGGAATCCCCTCCAAAAGTCCTCGCAGATCTCTTCGAAGCTCTCATAGGCGGTATATATATCACGTATGGTATGCGTGGCATCCGAGAATGGCTTGAGGCATTCTTCGATTCGCTCGATTCGGATACTTGGAAAGATCTCTCTCTACCCGTTCATGTCGTCCCGGTGCAAGAACCTCGCCCCAAAAGTAGGAAGGAAACATGGATCACCTCCGTTGAACAAGATCTTCTCGTTAATTGGATACGGGCGAACAGCTCTTCTATATGGGTCCAAGCTACGCACTTTCTCGACGAGTTACGTCCCGGATTCTCCGTCCATTCGACTACATATCCTCTAAAGGCCGAAGTGGGAGATGCGCATTTGAGACTCTTCATTTGTAATGAGATCATCCGTCGATATCCTTGGTATTTGCAAGCAGCAAGCGGAGCATCACATCTCGCTACGGTTCGTTCATCCTCTTAAACCTTCTTCGACGACTGTTCACGGAGACGTAGTGCATCACCAACCTTATCATGTCCGACACCGTCCTCGCATCCATAAGCCGTATCCTATCTCTCGACAAGTTCCTTCCCAGAACCCAGTTCTCGACCAAAGACTACGCGACAATTCTAAAAGTCGCCATCGGCAGTCTAGACACCTCCATAACCGACATCACCGGCAAATCAAACATCGTGCAAAAGTTCCTAGGAACGGTCGTAAACCTCGCACATGCAGTAATATACGACACGTACGTCATCACATTTTGTCTTTGTTGCTTTGAACGAGGCTGACGCGGGTTGATCAGAAATTCGCCGTTCATTCCTGCTATAGCGCTTCCGCTAGAATGGAAGCAATACGCTACAACGCGTCGCCAGCTATCCAAACTCTCTACTCCCTCAACCGACTTCTCGTCCTCCTCCCCTCCCCCTCCCTTCTCGACGGAGACAGATGCTCATATTCGCCGAGTCCACTCTCTCCAAACTCCTCATGCACCCCGTCGCATACCTTCCTCCCTCCGAACACCTATCGCTCAACCATCTCCCCTGGCGCACAAATCAAGTCAAAGCTGCAAATCCAATGTCCGGCCTCCTCCAACTCGGACCGCTATGAAGCGAGTCGTGTTCGAGTCTCCCCTCCAGCCTGAGAGCAAGGAGGGACAGGAACCGTCCAATGATTCCGACGACTCCTTTTCTATCAGTTCGACGCCCAGATCAACACACTCTCTAGCTGACGAGCTAGACAAGTTGACCCTCAAAGATCGGCCCGAATCTTCTCCCGCTGTACCCGGCGATCATCTCGAAGGAGACGAATTTGGACCCAGGCCGGCACCTCCGAACTTTACCACCGTCGCCGAAGCCGCATCCAAAATCGCTACAACGAAAACGCGTCAGAACGCGTCAGAAGCGACCATCCGCGAGTCTACAGACCCTCAATCAGAGTCCGAAGCCGATATGGATATATCAGAATCAGAGGCAGAGGAAGTTCCTCCGCTCGATACTCGAGTACGTATTCAGTGGAGAGCCCATTTGAAGGAGAAGACGCATCTCTTTAATGAGCCGCAACCTTTGCGACATGCAATATCTACTGTTGAAATCAGGCGGAATGCGATTCGACGCCTTGCGGGAGGACAGTAGCAATGAGACATTGAGACATGTACTGTACATCGATGAAGTGTACATTCTATTACTATCTATGCTTCTTCGTCTATTTCGTATACGTATCATCATCCTACCACGCTCCACAGTCATCGCTTCCTGAAGCGTCAGGATAGCGTAGTACTATCATGCCATTACGAATGTGAGCTCATGAAGTTCTCAGACAATTGTGCATACTGGACTTCCGACACAATTGTCGCATTGTAAGCATCAGCACGATCGCCAGATAGGAAGGGAACCAGTCCGCTTTCTGTTCTAAATGAGACTCTGTGGAAAGAGCTGTTCTTGTACAGGACTTCGAGCCTATTTGACAGACAGATCAGCCACGAGTCGTGCGAAACCCGAGGAATGAACGCACCTTGAACCTGTCCTTCTTCTTCAGAGTCTCACTGCCAACAACGAGAGCTAATTCGCCTGCGCTCACGCTCGGAACTCCGAAATCTTCTCTCATGTCCTCGTCCTGATCGCTATGAGAGGCCGCGTCCTCGTCCGGATCGTCGCGAAAGGGATTGATATCAGAGCTCCGGGTCCTCAACGGTGAAGCAGGTTTAGCTACGAAACCGGATTGGCTCATGAACTTGTGGGGAACGATCGGAGGAGCTTCGTATGCGGCATAGCGAAGCTGAGTAGTTCGAGGTGAAGTTGGCGGCAATGATGATGACGCGGGAGACGAAGGAGACTTATGTGCGTCGGAGGGTGACCGTGGCGATGGCAAAATGGGTGTAAGGGAATTCGTTCGAGATGCTGAGATGGCAGTAAGTGGTGCCGGTGCCGGAGGTGGTGATTCAAGAGACATGAGGAAGTCGGGTAACTAAGGAAGATCGATGTTAACGGGGTATCAAAGGGGAATGAAGAGTCACGAACAGTTGGCGATTTTGCCGCTTCGATGACAGCGCGCAGATGTGTTCGTTTATTCATACTACTCCATTCGAAATATTGTTCACATCTCTATGAGTCGGTCAGGATTGAGGGATAAAGGTACACATTAGACAGGCTTGCCTTGCGTATGAACCTGCCGGATGATGCTTGCAAATGCCGGATGACGTCTCGTACATACTGCAGCGCCTGATCCGCTTCATCCGCTTCCTCTCCCAACAGTGCAGAGATCCGGATGATGATAAGAACGATCAGCTCTTGTAGAGACGCTAGAGATCATATGACGCGTCAGATGAAGTAGTTCGATGAAAATATGCTATACTGAAACTCCACCTGTCAAGCTTTTGAGCAGAGTCGCGAGGTCCTGCATGATTTCGACACCGTTCAGGGAGGGCGCTATAGAATCGCAACATTCGCAGAGAACAGCACAGATGATAACGATGAATGTTGGCATCGAAGATATCGATGGAGAGTCTGGTGTTCTGAGTTGTACAGATTCGTCCGGTATTGAAGGAGGCGATGGAGGCGATGGACTCTCTGAATCGTCGACGGAGACGAACGGAGAAGAGGCAGATTCCTTGACAGGTATTCCATTGCGAAGGAGATTGCTGGCATGGCTTGACTTGAGGAATTGAAGGGATGCTTGGACGAATGTGGCATGGAAATTGTTATCGCCTTGAGAAGGAGAGAGAATCACACAATCAGATGCTGGCAACAGATCAAGGATAGAGAAAAACACACGGGTTTTCAGATGAATCAATACGGTCTCCACCAGCTTCTCGTCAACGGCATTCACACGTTTCCTATCGACTTCTTTCCCTTTTCCTTTATCTTTCGACCTCGACACCGCAAGCGCAGTCAATACGTCTCTCATTCTCTGCGCATAACCTCCCCCCTCATCCTCCAACACGCCCGCGACCTCTAGTGCTTGATGAAGTCTCCGTTCATCCAACGATTTAGTGATACCATTATTGACGCTGCCCGCAGAGGATCCGGCGCGACTTCCATTTCTGGAGCTGCTTTCGACGACTCTTGGGCGTGACTTTGGAAGTCCGGAGAGCCCTGAAAGACGGCTCGGGGAGTCGGGGAGAGAACGCGCCGGCGACCTTGGCGATCGCACAGTCGGCGTCGAAGAGCGACTTGCAGGAGGACTTGATAGATTTGGAGGGAATATAAGCGACGTGAAATATGTGTCCAGAATACTCGGATCCACCTTTCGCAGTACTATGAAGGTCTGGACGAAACCGACGAGTCAGGATCGGGCAGAAGCGATGAGTAAAGTCTCATTACCTTGTGACGTATCCCAGAATCAGTAGAGTATACGCCTTGCATGATCTTCCCGACCTCCTGCTCGGTGAAGGAGTCCAAGTAGTTAGGCAACACTTCGCCTATGCCTGTTCTCGGGAGCGTGGGTTCGGAGGTTTGTGCGCCTGTCCACAGGGTTGCATCGAGAAGTTGAAGACAGGTCAAGATTGTCCAAGCACTATTTGGGTTCGTGCCGATGGAGGGTAAAAGCGCGCGAAGAGGGACGAGGACGGAAGTCGAGGCACGGAAGAGCATGGCTGTAGGGAGAGCTGAAAGGCATCTGTATAGAGGAACGAATATGACTGAGGGGAGCGGATGCTTGGCGGGTTTGAGGAGGGCGGAAATGTTTCTTGAAAGAATATCTTCCTGGCTAAACATATGTATAAGAGGGAAGAACTCTGCATTGGGGGATAAGGCTGACCTGGATGAGGATATGCGCGGAAGCAATCGAGCCAAGACCTCGAGAGCGCGATGACGTAGAGGCGATTTTGGATCTGACAGATACGGTACGATCGCGTCTACAACCTCTTGACTTGCGAGTGAGCCCGACTGATGAGCGTTAGCCTCGCGATGCAGTGTGAGGGGGTTCAACCTACTTCGACGAGATGAGCAGCCAGGCTGAGAGCGGCTTTGCGTACACCCAGATCCTCCGTAGCCAGTTTGAGGCGTTGAAGAATCTTCGGAGAGGCCCTCATTTCAAGATAGGCGATGATATCTTCGTTTAACCCGTCCTGACTGCTGATTACTATAGTGGAGAGGGCACATATGGCCCGCTTTCGGATTGGTACACTGATATCTTCATATCAGTCACATCGAAACACGATATTTGTCGCATGAGCACGTACGAAGAATGCTTGAGGAGCGACACGAGGATATCTTGAATCGCTGGGAGGGCATCGGTGAGATCATCATGGCGATTGATCAGAAAGGATAACGCTAATGCGATATAGGGAGGATGAGAGCTCTCGAGGTCCTATCGAATGATTAGCCCGATAGCAATGCGTACCCAGACGAAGGCCCGACCTTGCGAAGCATGTTCACCAACATCAAGAATAATCCGCTTCCCTTTGGTAGGACCTCAGTGCAAAACAAGTACTGAACGGAAAAGCAATCAGCCTTGAATGCAAAACTGGTTATTGATGGAAGGATTAACACCGATGCGCTTCTGCTTCGTGGATTGCCCAGCTGACGCAACATCAGCAGCTAGCCTGAGGATGGGATCAAGCATGACCGGGGCCAAAGGTGTCGTTGCATAATTCAAGGCGTAGAGAGTAGAGACCAAGATTTCTGAAGCACTTGACTGGAACGTGTCAGCGAAGTTGCAGGCTACGAGCAAAATGGCATCTCACCAAAGGCGGCGGGCGGTGTGCTAGCCGGTAATTTATCGCGCGTATGTGCTCACGGACTATTGCGTCTTCTTCTTCCGCAGTGTTGGCAGACTCCAGACGATGAGCAAGATTGTACTGAGCTCTGCTCAATGCGCCAGACGACGAGAACGTAACGTTCATCGTAGTTACGGAACTACCATCCGATATCCCCGAAACGCCAAATTCACCTTCCGAGCCGAACGCCGACGATTTCGGTCATCTCTCCTGCTTCACTGCGAAGTTCGTCAGCCGTCACTGCTATTCTGGACCAGTTTTTTCTACTGTTTTTTTCATTTTTTTTTTCGTGACCAGTCAGCAGTGCAATTCTATGCATGGACAGCATGGCTTCAACTTTATTACACCGAATCCGAGGCTTCTAGATGGCAAAACCTAATAATACCCAAAATTACGACTAAGGCAACGAGAGCTTGTCTATCAGTACGTTCTCCTTCAATATTTTTTCTTTCAGCTTGTTGACGTCATCTAAATCCCAGTTCGCCGAAACATATCTGGAAGGATATTCATAAGTATATATTTATGCTTCACCATTTCGACAGATCCTACCGTCCAGTCAACCAGTCTTCAGAACCAGAGGTCAATCGAACCAGGACGCTGGATGGCAGAGCGACAGTGTCTTCTTTCATCACACCTGCATCGACGAAACCTTGAACCTCCGGCGTATTCGTCCCGAGTTCCGTGCTGTTCCAGGGTCATGAATCGAAAACAAAACCACTTTTATATGTAAACTTACAGCAGACAGCCGGGATGAAATGCGAAGGACTTGACCCCTTGGTCACCATACTCTGAGGCAAGAGATGATTTATATTCATTCGGCACTCTCGAAGAAAATAGCTTCTCTCACCGAAATCGATGTACTCCGCAAACCGATTGAGGGCGTGTTTACCTCCTAAATAGGCACTTCCTCCGAGCCATCTCAACTGTGCCCCTATAGAAGATACCACGACGAAGTATCCTTTCGAAGCCACCAATGTCGGCAGAGAATAGTGCGCTAGATTGAAGTTGCCACCTGGTGAATTTATCAACATCTGCTGATTGGATTTGTATGGATGAACTGACGTATGTTGGTTTCCTAGTAGAACACGATGATGATGGAGATGTGAATTATAAACCGAAAAGATCGTACCCAGGTTTTCCACCAAAGCTCGGGGTCGTGTTCTGCAATCGGAGTCCATCGAGATAAAAATCCGGCATTCGAAATGACGATGTCCAGTGTCCCGAATTTTTGAAGACAAAATTCTACCAATGCTTGTATTTGCTTAGGATCGGAGATATCCGCTGCGAAAGTTTCTACTTGTAGCTCGGCGTCATATTGCCCACTTGCGTCCATCTTCGCTTTATCTAAGATATCTTCACGCACGCGAGCCAGGTCTGACAATGTCCTAGAGGTGATGAGTATGCCTTTGGCTCCTGCTTTGGCATATGTCCTTGCGGTTTCTGCTCCGACGCCTTTGCCAGCCTTCATAGCGATCAATCAGCCATTCTGGTGGAAAGAAAGAATGCGTACCCCAGTCACGAGGACGATCTTCCCTTTCGCAGCATCTTTCAATGCTCCATTGACATCGATGGAAGGATACACATCGTGTCTCTCCCTTGCGTCGATGACTGCTTCCGCTGTACCGTTGTAGCGTGACGAAGGGGGCATCGCTAAACCGGGCTGACAGACGTCTTTAGCTGCCTTATAATCCCCTGTGCATGCATTCAATCTCCACGTCGGCAAAATGATCCCGTGGGGAAGATGATGGCGTGAGAGATCTGCATACGTCTACTCGGCCCTTTGCTTGAAAGATAGTCATCGTATTAAATCCCGGCTGTTCTATCTATCGTGCCTTTGCACTCCATGTGGGTGGCGTCTATAATACGGTCCATTGCCCCTAGTTGCAGGAGTTAAGACTGATATCTGATGTCGTAAAGAGACAAAGAGTACGTCTTTAGTTCCATGGTTCAGTAATTCGAAAACATAAATCGTAGTCTTCCAAATATTACTTCTTCATTGACCTCGGCATTCCGTGACGCATTGGCCACGACTTGTTCCTCTCCTCTTCATTTTCTACTAGATTTTTAAGACGCTATCTAATCCAGATCGTTCATTCCAGGCGAAGGCGGTGAGAATCCGGTTGTTTTTCAAGAAGCCTATATGGTCCGATAGTCTGGCGCACTTCAAGAATTCTCCTTTAGGTTATATAGCCTAACCTAGCAGATACTTACAGTCATAACATGGTTATTGCGTGATAGTCTTTGGAGTGGATCGCGACGGCATCTCATCTGGGCTCTCTGCGTCATAGAACCTCATGCCGTGGATTTTTGTGCAGTGAGATCTGCACCAGAGAGCATTATCCAACAAAAGGGCATTTCGTTCTGGAAGTTCGGAATATATCCCGTATATCATGTTGTATTCTTATCGGATCCAATAGGATTATCACTCCCAAGTCATTCTGAGTTCTCAAACAAACAATGGTCTCTTGCTGACTAATCACGCCGCTTCACACCCTCAGCACCAAGCTCAGCACAATGTCGATGCACAGACCCACTTTTCGAAGGAAGATATGCTATCATCGTGACCACTTAACTATCGACTAAGAAGGATGGCTAGGCTAGTTCAACGTTGCATGTTGCTTCCTATTGGCCAAATCCATCAATGTTCAAAGAACAGTAGTATGTTCACATGGGTCATCATCCAATGCTTGCAATCCTGAGGGTGCAAACCGGACACCTGACATTTAGCCTTTGTCGGATTCGATGCTCAACCGGTTGAAGAGGAACCAGAAGAGACTCGGTCGCCCTCCTATTGTTCGGGTCCAGCGGATCATATCCAAGCCATATATATCCGATGCGCCACCATTGCTGAGGATGCACCTAGGAAGGATGCATCAGTTCTTCAAGTAAGATCCGTTGTTCATGTGGTGTACTCGGGACGCTGGAGACTAAGGCGGAAGCAAATGCTGGATGCGGCGATTAAGGTGGATTAGGCGCTAAAGCTGGCGCTGGGAGCTCGCTATCGATGACGTTCTCCAACCCAAAGAGTGAGAATTGTGTAGAAAACAGAACTGAATCGATGAGGAGGCATAACCCCGTACACGCAAGTACACACGAAATAAAAGAGAGCTGTCAGAATTTTTTATTCGTCAGAAATAATACGATATGATAGAATTGTGGTTGTTTAGACAAACATGTCGGATGTAGCTTATGACCAATATTAGAACCCGACGCTAAGTACCAAGCAGATAGAAACCAAACACGAAAAACAAATAAGAGTTACAATATACGAGCCGAAAGCGAAAGCGAACGAAAGATAAAAAAGCACAAAAACCCAAAAGAAAAACTTATGCCCGACGAAGACCCAAATTGCCGCGCTTCACAGTCACCTTCCACCCGTTGACATCTTCCATGTCAAAGTTTCCAGTCGCGTTGTACATAATGTGGACAGGTTTTCGGGCATTGACTTCTTGTAAAACGGCTCGGGCTTCGTCATCGTTGGGGTCGAGAACGCGATCGAGATCATCGGGAGTCATGACAGGACCTTCGGGGGAGAATAGTGAAGGATCGACGCGAGCTCCGACAGCTTCGTGCATCTCGGGGTCGGTAGGAGAAAAGATGTGCTTGCAGAAGTCCATGGTCTTCTGAAGCTCGTTCTCGGTGAGACGTTTGCCGGCGTCGGCAGTGCCTTGGATGACGGGTCGGATGATGCTGAAGGCGCGGTCGAAGTTGTTTTCGTCGACGTCGGCGAGGACGGGTTGAGATTGGGCACGGATTTGTTTGTAAGCACCCATTAC
The DNA here is from genome assembly GCA_001632355.1 of Sistotremastrum suecicum HHB10207 ss-3. Lineage (NCBI taxonomy): Eukaryota > Fungi > Basidiomycota > Agaricomycetes > Sistotremastrales > Sistotremastraceae > Sistotremastrum > Sistotremastrum suecicum. The sequence goes on from KV428014.1 coordinate 139,043, forward strand.
GACGAGAAGGAAACTGGGGATGGGATCAGTTGGGACGTCGAAAGTGAAGAAGTAACCACTACATACCGAGTATACGAGACTCCGACTTTGGCGTCATGATATCCGGCGGCTTCTGCTTCAGTGGTCTGTCCACGGATGGATGAAGCGACCGAAGCGGCAGCGGACATGCCGCCCGTGAACGCCAAATGAACGCCACTTGAGAAGAAGGGATCGATAAAGGCTAAACTAGGTATTCAATATATAATCCATAATGAATTCGGGAAGACGTACCAGCGGCATCACCGACAAGACGGAAGTGGTCACCAGCGTAGGACGTCGCGGCATAGGAATAGTCGGAGGCAGCTTTGACAGCGGGACCATCGTCGGTAACGAGATGAGCCTTCGTCAGGAGTTTGCAGAGATGGGGAGCGAAAGCTTGAAGCTGTTCGTGGTAGTGGTCGGTAAGAGTGAATTCCTTAGGCGCAGCGGCGGCCTTGGACTTGGCTTTCTTGGCGTTACTGATGCTCTGGTCCATGACGATACCGACGGAAACGGTCCCATTATGGAGAGGAATATACCAGGCCCAACCGCTTTCATCTGAGTAGATTATCAGAACCAGAAGTAACTCAGAAACTCGAGAGGTACTGACCAGTCAAAGCTTCGAACCAAGGAGCGTTCTCGCGGGTTGTTCCGGGCATGTACATAGCTCCTCCTCTCCAATAGCCCCAGCAAGCGACATTCTTCAAGCTTTCGTTCATCTTGCGATTCTGAAGATACTTCGTTGACATCATCCCGTTACGTCCGGATGCATCGATGAGATAGTCGAATTCGATGGTGCCAGTAGTGGTAGCACCTCCAGAATGAGTACGAGTATAATGCGCGCGAACAGGACGAGGACCGGTGAGAGTAGCAGGAGGGGAAGGAGGAGGGGAGTCGGGTGCGAAGTCGATGGATGTAACCTTGACTTGTTGGAAGACATTGGCTCCAGACTCGGCGGCATGCTCGAAAATGATGTTGTCAAATTCGGAACGAATCTGATGATTTTCCCTGAGCCAACCACCATTTCACTGAGCAATTCGACTTACGACATTCCAGGCAGCATTGTCAGGGTCAAGCGCTACGAAATCCGTGTCTAAACAATGCACTACGTCAGAAAAGGCTTATCTCCACTCGCTTATCAAAATAGAATACTCACAGCCCTCCTGTTTCCACTGATTGAACTTGACGGCGGCACCGGGCTGGGTCCAAACAATTAGAACATTGAACAATTCAAGCATGGAACCGGAAGTGATCTTACCTTGAGAGTGAACCCATGATCGATAATCTTCTGTTCGCAGCCGATGAACTGCATAAATGGCCGTACAGATGGGAGCATGCTCTCCCCGATATGATACCTGAAGGCATAGACAATAAAGAGTTAGCGAGCGATTCCCGTACTGAGTGTGAGAAAAAGCGGAGCGGGAGTCAGGTACACCAGCGCCGGTATGTCCGACGAGCGACCAACTGGCAACTGTGAAGATGAAAGACGCTCCTTACCGAGGGAAACGCGAAGCTTCGAGCACTGTGACATCAATACCTTCTCTCGCCAACGCACAAGCTGCGTAGCTGCCACCTGGGCCGCCGCCGATGACAAGAACCTTCGTCCTTGAGGGCTAGAAGAATGTCGTTAGAGGACGAAGCATAGGACAAGGAAAGCGTGGGGCTCACGATAGAGTTCTGGGGGTTGGTTGGAACAGGCATGTGGGATTAGGTCAGGAGGGGAGAGGGGTTAGTGTTTAGAAAACGCTGGGGATAGGCAGGGTGGTGTCGATGAGGACAAAGACGATGTGAGCAGGGAGAAGTGCGTTCGTATTTATACACGAACGAGACACAGGCATTAAACGCTTATCGAATAGATCCCCCCTTGACGGGAAACGAGTGGCCTCTCCTTTCGAGACAATAATCCGGGATCTATCTTGTGCTGGCATCTCGTTACCTGTTCCGTAAACCGCAAGATCGATCTGGTGAATGTTCACGAGCCCACCATGGCCTGGCTTGATCGGATGAAATAAGCATATCAATTCTTTATTCTTGTTCTTCTATGCCACCGTTAAATTCTCTGATATAAAGGGTCGCCAAGTTCCAGATCTGAATTCAGGGTTGAGGTGGAATGTTGGCTTTATTGCCCCTGAAAGCGCACCTTTGGGTCTTCTGAACTGCCGATAAGCTGCAGCGACATGCCTCCAGTGATGCAAAAGCGATCCCAGATCTGAGGCGGAGGACGACGTGCGCTTGTTTTTGCTGGAAAATTTCCCCCTTGCCGAATGGAAGCTTCTGCGTCCGAAGCGATTTCAGGGGTCACTTGATCCCTAATATTCTAACTTCCCCCACTTTCTTCCAAGGTTTCCCACGTTCCAGATCTAATCTCATTCATGAATAAACTCAGACAGATCCGCCTCAAAGCGCGAGGAGTTGAAGCTCTTCCACTGCCATCAAATATCATGCATTTGAGGACCGAAAGTTGATGCCGGCTGATAGGAAAGCATTGCGTAAACTTGACGAGAGGAAAGGCTATCTATGATTCTAGGTTCTGTCAATCAGGGAAGCTCTAATTGTTGACAGATGATTCGGCAGCCGTAACGAAAGCCAGAAAACAGGGATGCCATCGAGGAACTGTCAGAAAAATCCAAATTGGTCTCCCATCATACTCGATGCCACCGAGATCCCAGTGGAGATAGACTGCAGACCTGAATGCGATACATTTGCTGCAGGATCGCTTGGCAAGAAGACAAAGCAACGCAACAGCTTCGCTTAGGTCGTTCGCGCCGCCATTCCGGGGCGCGCAGACGACTTCAAGATCGTCGGCTTCGCGATCGTAGAAGTGCAAAGAAGTGAGCAAATCATCCCAGTGTAGAAATCAAGTCCTGCAAGCCCCTGGCGAGTGTGGAGCGTCCTGCCATAATTTCAGGAACCAGAAAAAAAGCACTCGAGATGCGCTTAATAATTGTTCATCAAGAACCGGTGACTCCTTCGCCTAATCTGACTAGAAGCCACCATTTTTGCGAACAGCAGAGAACACGAGAGCCGATGCGGATTTTCTTCACCCCAGTCTTCCCCTCGATCAAGTATTGCTGGAAATTAAATGCTTCCAGGCGCATCAGACCTGCTTCGCATTGATCGGGCTCCATTTGCAATTCACGAGGGAGAATAACGAGAGTTGTCTAGGGCCACGAGAGCAGTCGCCAGAGAAGCACAGTAAGCGAAGCGAAGAATCTCCTCACTGCCCTGAATTTCCAAGAACGGCAAGCGATGTGGCCACCAATCAAGACCGTCGAGACAATGAGAGGGATCATAGATGAAACGGAAAACTGTTCATGCCCTTCTGCTTTCGCCAACGACAGGGCCAACTCGTCCCGAAACCCGTATCAACAAAAAGTGTTCTGTTGTCTCGCTGCGGACTTTCGAAGTAAAATAGATCCGCATCCGCATTATTCGGCAGGCTGCTCGAAAGACTGAACCCGAAAGCACTCGTTATTTCTCGATGATCCGCTTGCATGCTCTGCTCAGCTCTGTGTCAGGATCAAGGGGAGTAAGACGGAGAGTCACTCGTCACGGCTGCGTTTCCGGTCGAGTCAGGAGTGTTTAATCAATCATGCTGATCAGCCAATCCTTCCCTGTATGACGAAATACAATCATAGCGGCATCAGACCCCGAAACACGGCCCTTTTATTGGAAACACGTACCATTTCTTATATTTTGATAGTTTAGGAATATCTCATGTGCTATCATTCAGCCAGAAATAAGCCCCAGATTACAATCTCAGCGTGATAAGCCATGGAAATTGCTGCATCAAATCTTGCACCAATCGCTCGTTCAAAAATCCCCTCAAACGTGTGGAGATATTTTAGCCGAGCCGGGTAGCGTGCTTCGACCTAGACCCTTTTCGCTTAAGTTAGCCGAACCTCCCCAAACTGTTCTCGCGAGGACAAGTGACTGAAAGGCTGTCTGTTTAGATTTCCTTCTTTCTGTCAGTCAGATCATTCTGACCGTATCAGTTGATCATCAGAATCCGGGCTACGCTCCACGCTTTGAAACTTGAAGGTCTAGGTCTCCGGAAACTTGAAGGATGGCCATCATGGCCTTATTGTCTGCTGTCATAATAGGAAGCAATATACCTCGAAATCGAAGTCCTCGATATTCAGGTCTCCAAGCGCTCCTGCTCTAATTCACGGCCATCCGCAGCCTCACGGACTCCAAGTCTCGTTATCAATTTACCTCATGGCTCATGCTCTACGCCGTTAATAAAGTTACTCTTGTCATGCGCTCTCAATAACGAGATGAAATGCTACATGTGAATTGACAACGCGGAATGCCGCTCTCAGCTGTGCCATTCTACACCCCGGGTGTCCTTGCGGTGACAACAGGTGCGGTTCCCGGACGACTTTGGTGGGCTTAGCGTGGTATTCTAATTGTCTAATTAAGCGAACTGCGTCATCAAGTCGACCATCTCTTTTTGTTCTCGGGAGTACGCGGACGATGAAGAGGCGGAACTTACAATCATATGCGCTAGGGCTATAGCTATCCGGATGTCAGCGTTTGTAATAGATTAACTGTCACTCAGAATGAATGCGTTAGTCTACGATTTATTCAGTAAAACGATATAAAGTACGTTAGATCACCAAGAACAAACAAAGGAGAATAGCACCAAGAAAGCCCAAAATTAGATAGCGAAGAGGAATAGAACGAAAACCAGATCCCGACAACGACTTCCTATTGCACAACTAGCATGAGCGCAGCAAAACTCTAGGCCGCAGTAGGCTTAACGTCTTCTGCCACGGTCGATGCTACAACCTGGGGTTCGCCGACCTCGAGTTCCATAATAGACACCCATGACCTCAAATGATGGACTTTCCTCAATTTGAGTCCAGCACCATCGAAGATCTTTTGGAATTCAGAAAGAGTGCGTTCACAAGCTACCAAACCACATTAGCACTGTATTCAATTCGACGGAGAGGAGGTCAAGACGTACCATTCAATGCAGCTTCCATTGATACACCAAGCTGAAGAGGGAACAGACTTGAGACGCCGAAGTTCGCTGGTACGAAAGGTGGAGGTGCGATAGGCGTGTATGTCTTCTTGCCGGATAAAGCTTCGAGCTCTTTCACGATCACGGATTGTTCTTCTTCATCGGAAGAAGAGGAAGCAGGGGTAGCGGATCCGTTTTGCGTGGAGGTGCTGGCGGTGTGGACGGGGGTGACGATGTTGTCGATGACCAAGATACGCGATTTCGGACCGGCTGCTTTGGCGATTTGACTGAGGATTTCGATCTGCGGATGAGAAGGACTGTGAGTGTGTTATTCCGCTACGGAGAGGAATATGTGCGTACACTTTGCTGCTCCGGCCAATCGTGACTGTGAAGGCTCGTGAGCCAATGACAGTGGCAAGACGAATATAAGAACTCACATGACCCATTTCAAAGTATACACATATCCATCTCCCTTGAGAGGCTGCTCGGTGAAGAAATCGTGAGGCATTGCCCTGATACGACCTTGTTGGAAGGCTTCGGGTAACGACTCGGACATGTTAGCAGCGGTGAATTTGACGGTTCCCGGCCGATCTTGAACGACGAATTTGAGAGAAGGAAGTCTATGCGATTTGTTATCAGAAGCGGATCACGAATGATATACTGAGCTTACGATTTAGCGAGTGCGACGGTCATGCCACCACGGCCGCCACCGACATCGACAACGGTAGTGCCAGGTTCCAGGTCGTTCCAAGGATAATCAGCGACAATGGAATCCAAGACAGAAGCTTCGAGGGCCTGCATCAAGAACATGATGAGATTCAATAGCGAATAGAATAATGAGGGAAGCAATATACGTACATGGATCGCATGGGTGAAGCTGTGAAGCATGTCGGGATTGGAGTGAACGAGTTCGAAGAGGTGTTTATCGGTATTGTTGCCAATCTGACATCCGGTGTGTAACGGTGACATGGAATATTTCCATTCGGGTTTGACAACGGCTTCCGCTAAGCCACACGCATTTCGCAAGTAAAGATCGCTAGATGAAGAATGAGATAAGAGAGATACCAGATTTTCGGGAAGACATACGCGTGATATCCAAAGTAGAAAGCAGAGGAATCCTTTCTCAAAACCTGCTCCATCTTCGTATTCTTGAAGCGGGCTTCCTCCGTCTCCTCGAACCATCCGATTGTGCTCAACAATCTCATGGGAGCTGCGAGTTTTCTGGCGTCGACGTCGAGGACTTTTTGGAGTTCGGTGAGGGAAAGACCGCGTTCGGGATTTTCGCATTTGTGCAATGCGTCGACTACGCCTGTGCGAGCGATGACTTGAAGGGAGGCGGTGAGAGTGCCGGCATGGGTGATTTCGGTGAGTCGTTCGAAGGGAGATTGGAAAGTCGATTTGAGAACGCCCTGCAAAGGAAGAAGTCATCAGCTTCAACGATGCCACATCTACGAATGTTATAGAATAATCACCAAGGTTGCTGCGATCGATGTTAGAAAGATAAGATATCCGCATAATCCAATAAGCGCCTACCAAGGATAGTTCTTTTGGCTTCGAAGAGTTTTGGGGAGGGTAGACCGGACGTACTGAAGCAACGACGAAAACGATCAGTTGGCGCTCTGGAATTGAGAAAGAGAGGGTACAACGTACTCCAAGGGGTGAGAATATCTTGCGCTCGGAGGAGGAAGACCGCATTCAGCAGCTTCTGTTCGGAAAATTTTGATGGAGGATTCAAGGGTGTTAAGCAGAGAGTCAAGCTCTGCATCTGCGACCATGTCAAAGTGACCGTTGGGATAAGGTGCCATATTGTACAGTGTAGAGGTGGATAGTCGCAGTGATCACTGGCAACGAGAACCGAGGGAAGGAAGTGGACGAGCGGTGAGATATTGACGTTATAAGGCCTGCGTAGCCGAAACATAGCGGAATTAAGAGAAGGAGCTGGGGATGCTTCTTTTTGCCCTGTTGTTCCCCTGTTGTCAGGGTGAGCGCGTAGTCCGATTTCGTTATGGTTATGCCCGAACATTCGCCTCGTAATCCTGACCCTGAACAAAAAGACATCAAACCACTATTGTCTTTTCCTGACCCAGACGCACAGTTGAATGTTTCAGGAAAACCCCTTCAAGTTCTATGGCTTTGTTCGCTATCTGTTCGCCAGCGATGTTCACGAAATCGTAGAAGTTTGAAGGTGGCGCGTCAGGCACTGAGATTGCCCGGCCCGGCTTCTCGGCTTCAATCTGCTTATATCGATCACATCTTGCCGATCTAGATCTCGGAGATTAGCGTTTTAGGGACTATCCTGGGACAGCGAGACTATCCCAGGCCAGATTCGCTTACTGCAATAGCAGCTGTCATCACCCCAAGAAAGAGACATTCAAAGCATCCTGCACTCGGTATTTCTAACCTCAACGTCGGATTTTGACATTGGCGATTTGGTGAGAAAGAAAGTTTTCGAACGATCTGAATCTCAGATCACTTGCATTGTTCTATGAACAAAAAGAAATCAGGATCGGTCGTTATTCTAAGCGACAACTGTTGAACTGTATACCCACGAATGCGAAAATGACAATGCATCATCGTCAAACTCAGAAACGGAGTACGGCCCAAGATCAACGAGAGTGGCCTTGTGATTACGTAGAGACTAGTAGTGATCGAGTTAACAACGCCGACTTGGCCTCTTTCAATTGTCTGAGCTTGTCTTGTGACGACGCGCAGATTACGTGTGGCGTTCCGCTAACCCTGATCTGCTCTCCGTTAGTTCTTCAACGCGGCCAACGGCGACAGACCTTCCCATTCATAGCGTAGTACGAATATCCAGTGGCTCGATGGTGGCTCGATGCGGCGCCGCCGCAGTTTGGGGAGAACCGGAATGAACGTCGGGTTGGAGAATCAGATAATCGCGTGTCGATCGACGGCCGGGGAGCAGCGTCATGGCATAATGCAAGATAAGCCCAATCGAGCGATGAGGCGGATGCCAGAATAATAAATTGCATGTCAACAACACAGTCATCAGTGTCGAGTGAACAAGGTCAGCAGCAGTGAGAACACCAGTAACCACGGTAGTAAGCCACTTCCGCGCACAAAGTTCAACACGAGAAGCACAAGAATCATGTCTTGTCTTTCGCCGAAATGAGCAGTTCAATTTCCAGAACTACAGATAGAGTTTGATCATGCCACGGCGATCGCGAAGAGTATAGCAATAAATCCCCGAGACACAGGAATTTGACAATCACGCAACAACGCCACAGGAGACACAACGATGTATGAGTACGACGCCACAGGAGTCTCCACGAACGAGGGAGGGGCGGAATGCCGTTATGAACGCTGAGCATAGTCTAGGAAGGTAAAAATGTGGCATTTCTCGGGCAGAACCGTGAATTGCACGCGCGGAGGAATGGCGAGCGACTGGGTAATTTCCGAAAGCGTAACTTCGTTCTCAGTGGCGCAAACCATTCTCGTCCAAATGATGAAAGTGATGGTGGTACGTGCTTGTGTTCCATGACCAGAAGCCCCGTTTCGCTGAGGCGGCTGATTTCGGGCAATACGACTGAAGCATGGATTTCAGAACTGGACGGAATTCCGTAGGAGAAGATTCTACGATTGTGTGAGAGGCTGGGAGTCGCGGAAAGAGGTCAGAGCCGTTGAGGGGAGAGCTAGAAGCACGATGCTATGAGTGTCCTGGTACAGTTGCGTTCAACTTGGCGAATAGTATCATCCACTGTGCTAAGACCAGAACAGCAGTAGTAAGGAGGTGCGGAAGGCGAAAGCTGAAATGTGATGCCAGAACGAAATGCAAGCGCATACTAGTTGACCACGTTCCTAGACTGCGTTCGATGCCATAGGGTGCTAGTAGGGCCTAGTCGAATCTTGTCACTTGCAACTCTTCTAACCAAAACGACGGAGATTACAGGGCACGTGAATAGGCTGTCCAAGTCAGTAGAGAATGATGGGATTCGCTCATTGGTATCGCGCGATGGTGCCAGCGCTCTGACTTGAGCCATGGTTGCGATATCTGAGCAAATAGCCAAGCAAGTGGAAGGACCAAGAGCACTGGTGGATTAATCGGCGACATGAATCCGAAAGAAAGATGAATAATCGATAGTGAATCACGTCTTCAAGGTACGAGATACGCTGGGTCAAGGGTAGAGTCGTGGTCGACTTTGCAGGACCTGGATGCTCACGGAATCGGGAGATGCGAATGAGTCATGTCAATCCCGTCAAGATATTCTTCCGATTTATATCCTTGATAGAGCAGATAGTCGACCAGATGCTTCAGAAACCCAACGAGCCCTGAACGCTGCGACGACGAAAGAAATGATTCCGACATCCGATTCCGAACCAGCTCTCTCCGAACCCCCTTGCTGCAAGCTTGCTGTCAACTTATTGAGGACCAGGTCTTCATTCATCCGTTCGGCTGTCCTTTATGACTTTTTAGATGACTTTGAGCCTCTCTGAATATTTATAAATTTATTGAGGCTCACCGTCGATGTGCGGCTCCCTGCTTGCGTCGAAATCATTCAGCCTATAGTATGTATTCCCGCTATCCATTATGACTGATATGCAAAGAAATAGGTGACTATTTACTATGTAGCTTAAACTCCTGACGCCTCTTCTGAAATGACGACTGGTCATTTTCCCAGCTCGTGAGCTTTCTTCAAAACATTCGTGCTACCAACATATGCATCCCATCGATCCGGAGAGATCCCCTCGTAGTCCACATCATCACCATCACGCGATCAAACCGATTCATCTCTCTTTCTTGACTCCGTCAGAAGATGATCTTCTATGGGCTCGTCTCTCCTCTGGAATCCTATGTCCTCTGAGACAATATTCTCCCGATCGACTAGCAGAGTTCCGTTCACTAAGACTGGCAATAACCAAGACTGTAGCATCTCGCACAACTGATAACCTCCGATCTTGATTCGTATGTCTAGAACACAGCCCCCACCTCTGTCAAGTCCACCTCCACCACCTCCGGTTCCCTGTCCCTTCTCTGCACCCCCAGCTCACACAGGTTAGCTGCGCTAGATCTACACGAATACTCATCAGCTTCCTGGCTGTTATGAGTTTCAGCCAAGCGTTCATCGATTGGTCTCTCAGGCGCTATTCGATGACTCCGCGCTCTTCACTCTACTTGTTCATTCGTCGTCGTCAGATTCTCTGCCAAATCATGTACAAAGGTGCACGGATTGTGCTCCCGAGCCTCTGAATCTCACCTTGTCAATGCGCAAGATTGGATAGAATTTCTGAGTGCCGCTCCTGGAACTAACTGTCGAGTCTCTTTGTCGTCGTCCTTCATACATGCGCAGTTCAAGGCATAATTATGTGACGATGGCTCAATCCGATATCACCAAGGAATCGAGACTGGCATCAACTTGTCCTCTAATTCTCCAACGGCGAAGTACGAATTAAAAAAATGAGATGTTGGCCCCTTCTCCGAACTCTGCACTCGGAGCTTGAGATTCCTTTCGCCTCTGCTGTCCTCCCACTCGCTTCATAACCTACTCCAACATATATTCTCCAACTACGGATCTATATGCATTACAGTAACGACACTGTCAACGACACTCAGACTCTTCTTTCAGGACATTCGCCACTCGGACTCAGATTTTTCATTGACAGTACTGTACTGTATATGCTATCGAGGAAGCTGTTTCTAAATCGGGCCTCCGTACAATTCATCACCCCGTTTTTGCGAGGTCTCAGATCTCAGGCTGAGCATGAGGCTCGAGCGAGTTGAGCTTCTGCCTGAGCCTGAGCCTGAGCCTGATGCATGTATGCTCGACGTTCAATGCTTCCATCCAGCCCTGCGTCGTCGATATCAACACTGGTACACAGTGCTCAGTGTTGAGTCGGATTTCGATCCGAGTTCTAATATGGTCGAATTTTATCGCGTTGAAGACAGCTCTTCCATCATACTCGTCTAAGTAGTCGTCAGCCCTGTCAAATCATTTGTCTCATCTTCTGCTATGGTACTCTAATACTAATAATATATGCGTTGAAAATCCCAACCTCGGAGAACTGTCAAGATAGACGTGTCGTCTCGACGATCCACAAGGCACCAAGCCCGCAAACGAACGATCCCGAACTTCTGAGTTCTGACCCATGCGCCGTCTTCGCCAACAGAACCAATCGAACGAAAAGCGAAGGACGAGAACAGAAGAGAATCCGACGATCAGAACAGGCACAAATCTAACGTCACCCATCGACCCTGGTAGGAACATTCGGCCGAGTCATCCGTCGATTTATTTGTCGATTTCGATTGCGTTTCACATTCTCGTCCCTTTCCCTTTTCCCTTTTCCCTTTTCCCTTTTTCCTTTTCCCTTTTTGGACGTCGCTTGCATGATTGGAAGTCGCTTGCGAGTTTGGAGGAGAGATGGTGGACCTAGATTGATGTATCGAACAGCCGATAAATCGAGCGAGGGATTCGAGATCCGCCAGCACCCTTTTTCTCGATATTGATATCAATACAATAAATCAATTTATTTAGAGTTTTCTGATTGGAAATGTCACCCATTTTAACGAAATCGCGAAATCGCGAAATCGTGGATCGTGGATCGTGGATCGCATGGATGCCGACCGTATGGATTGGAGGGAGGTGGAGCATCGGATGTATCGTATAATTTTTCAGATTAGATCGATAGTGTGGTGAGATCGGATGTATTTTCACCCCACGATTAAGTCGAGATACTCAGATAGGAGTAGATAGGTCCCGACCCCGACTTGACCGACCCCGACCCCCGACTCCTGCCGTACGCGTCGGGCTGTTGTATTATAAATGCCGACGCTATATGACCAACAATGCCGATCCCGCCCTGTGCTACCGACGGGTATTCCCACGCCCCTCGCTCAGGTGCTCGGGAGAATTACACGCCTCAATCGACATCGTTCTTCGGGAGGGATCCGGAGGGTAAGGCGGGCGAAATGAAGAATTACGATTACGATGACACGCTTCACGAAAGTCAGAATGACAGAATTAGAGCAGCTATCGAAGTAGCTGTCATATCTCAGTTGTAATTTCCTAGGAGGCTCGGAAGCACCTTCGGGCGTTCGGCGGATCGGCATGCGGCATCCCACCAGGGCCAGGCTGCTGCGCCACGTTTTCACGACGGAAGTTATTCCGACGTGCCTCATCATCCAAAACTGCTCAGTACTAGCTCAAGCACTCCGAATAAAACATGTACTGTACACGAAGAAGCATGAAGAAGCAATAAAGAGGATAATGCGGTAACTCAAAAGAAGAAAATGCGGCCTTATAGAACGGTGATGTGGCCACGGTGATGGTGATGGTGTGGATGGAAAGGGAAGAAAGGGAGCTTGATTCGGTTAGCGAGTTCCTTTCCTTTATTCCGCCGCTCGCTTGTCTTTCTTTACTTGACTTGATACTTATCAAAGCACTGTACTCACTAACTCTATCACAGTCCATCCTTTCACTTGATCGTCAATCTCTTTACCAGGAGTTTCTTCGTCAAAAACCCAGTGTACGCTCACCGCGATGTCGCCCGACGGGTCTCCTAAATCACAAGAATCAACGACGACGACGATGTGCTCGAAAGAATTATCCAACCTAAAATCCTACCCCCACATAAAATTCCCGCACGCCTACAACACACCCCAAGGTCTCCTCCTCTACCCCCGCTTCACTCTCCCCCCTCTCGACGGCTCAATGGTCATGAACGAATTCATAGACTGGCACATGGATCATTCACCTACTCATACGTTTGCTTTACTTACTCCTGAGGGTGTCGAAGACTCTCCTTTGACGAAGATTACTTATGACGAATGTAAGCCTTGCTTCCTTTTTTTAATTTTTTGAAGGGATGTTGATGGTGTGGTAGTGGGGAGAGCTGTACATGCGCTAGGCGCACAATTCCTCGAACAAATCCCCCGTCCCCCAGACGGACACCCGTTCGAAAATCCGAACGCGAAGCCGCAGATCGTAGGAATACTAGCAAACGTCGATGCCCTCCTATACGATCTCATCATCCTCTCCCTCTGGCGCGCAGGATACACACCATTCCCTCTCTCCCCCCGTAACTCCGTAGCTGCACTCCGCCACTTAATGACAAAGACAGGATGCGACGTTTTAATTGGTAGTATTCCAGATGAGGAGGGAGGGAGGGGAAGTGCGTTGGAGATTACGACTGAGAGATTGGTGGAGAGTTTAGATGTTGATATCACACTTATTCCAATCCCCGATATATTCGACTTCCTCCCTTCTCTCAATCCCTCTCTCACCCCAATCCCATCCCACTCCTCAAATTCTTCTTCTCCGTCTCCCTCCCCTTCTACCGACGCTTCCGTCGCCGGCGATCGAGAAGATGCTATCGAGAGACTTCCACCGATCCCGTATCCCCAGTGTCAAAGCTGGACATCCATAATAATCCACTCCTCAGGATCAACATCATTCCCTAAACCCATCTCATTTCCTCAGAAACATACGTTGCAGTGGTCGCATTTCACGTGGTTCGGTGAACAAGATCTCGGTACTCCGAGTCCTGCTCCTATACTTCGTCAGAAGGATACTGGGGACTCTGTCGGGGACTTTGTCGCCGCAGCCGGCGTCGACGGTGCGAAGAGTACTGGTAGAGGAGAGAAGGGTGCGGATGGAGGGAATGGGGGAGGAGAAGTTGATGAGGGGTGGAGCGGAGGAGAAGTAACGAGCTCTGGGATGAGTTTACCTGGCTTTCATGCGATTGGGGTAGGGTGTCAAATTGGCGTTCCGTTCACTAGTGAGTCGACCGCAGGGAGATTTTCCTTCCCTCCTTTGCTTTCTTTGCTTTCCTTTCCTCCTTTGCTTTCTTCGTCTTCCTTTCCTTTGACTTCAGCGGGGAGATCCCTTCGATCTCTGCGCTTCGATTTTTCTGTTCTTTCGTCTGCCTTTCGTCTGCCTTTCATATGCCTCTCTCTCGCCGATCTCCCCTTCTCGATATTCGATTTTCACTCTCTTTCGTCTCGAAATATCGTCCCTTTCTTCTCTTCTCTTCGCCTGTCCTTTGCTTCATTTCGTTCCTCCATCTCTTCCCTTCTCTCCGATTTGATTTGATTTGACAATATACTAACACCCTATCCCAGCCGGCGCCGTAGTATCCTACTTCCTCCCAACCCATCACAAAACCCCAGTACCCCTAACAGCCCCCAACGTACTCGCAGGCATGGTCAATACGGGTGTCCGATACTCATTCGGTCTGCCTACTCATTTCGAGGTGCGCCTTCCTTTTTTTGTATGGAATGGAGGGGCTGATTGGGTGTGGTGGGAAGGAATGGAGTAATAGTGTTGAATGTATGGATAAGCTTCTTCCTCAAAAGGGAATGGTACGTATTCTTCCTATCTATCTCTCTTCGTCCTCTCCCCCGTCTTTCCATATTCATTCCACCACTTATCCTCCCTATCCCGCTATAATCCCATATCCATGTCCTTCTCCCGCTCTTTCCCCATGTCGGGCCCGCCCTTCATCCTACTTTCATCTTTCATACGCTTCTTCCCTCCTCATTCCGTTCGAGTCCCAATACTGACGACGCAAAATAGATAGTAGGCGGAGGCCCCCTCGCAGCTCCCTCCGGATCCCGCTTAATCCAGCATGGGGTGAACATAATAACAGGCTACGGACTCACCGAAACAGCACTCATATGGACGAAATTCCCTCGTCGAAATCTGGGAGAGGACTGGCAATATGGATCATTTGCATCGTTCGTCAAACCCCGCTTCAGGCTCTTCTCTCAGGCCGAACAGACTTATTTGGTTGATTTGTTCGACGAGACTGAGAGTGGGGATGGATATAGTCCGCCGGTGCTCAACGTCGAAGAGGGTGGAAAGAAAGGATTTTGCACGAATGATCTTTTTGTGAAACATCCCACTAAGGAGGGGTTGTGGAAGATTGTAGGGAGGGCGGATGATCAGATCGGACATGCGAATGGGGAGAAGACGAATCCTGTTCCGATGGGTGAGTATTTTTCTCTACTGTCTCAATTTGTTTGTTTCCTTTCCTTTTCGCCTTTACTTTTCGGTTCTACTTTTCGGTTCTACTCTCCGTGGGTGCGGTGCGCTTTACTTCATTCGTTCAGTCGATATCTTCATTCCTTTTCTCTTCTCCTTTGCCTTTCCCCTTTTCTGAATTCTTCATTCGAACCCTTCAGTTTCACGCTCCGTGCGTTGAGAGTTGTCTTTTCTTCTTTCCATCTCCTTCTTTCCTTCATTCCTTTCGATTTTTCTTGATTGCTTCTGACTCTTCTGGCGACTCTGGACACTGCGTTAAACTCAATTTCGATTTCGATTTCGATTGCGATTGCGATTGCCATTGGGAACTTCATGCAGTCTGATGGGGTCCGACATGCGCAGAGGCTCTCAAGGCTCTGTCTTCGCCCCTATATCTTTGCTTTCCGTTCCTTGTTAGTTGGCAACCTCGCGAGCCGAACTTCTCCCTCTTTCGTCTCTATCTCCCTTTCTACTCGTTTTCGTAGCCCCAAATCGCGAGGATGTTCTTCATATTCGTTATCATACCACTTCACACTCGCCTCTTCCTACATTCCCTTCCTTCCTTCCTTCCTCCCGCCTATCTAAACCGAAACACACGCTAACGAATTCTGTTGATAATTGCAGAAAATATCATACTGGGCCATCCACTCGTAAAAGGCGCAGTAATGTTCGGTGCAGGCCGCAACTCCTGCGGAATAATAATCGAACCTGCATCTCCCCTCCCCTCCTCCTCACGTCCCTCCTCCCCTCCCCTCCCCTCCCCTTACATCCTCTCCCGCCGCCGCGTCATTCCCATCTCGCGCCTCCGCGAATCCAAACCCCGCGCTCGATCCTCTCGCGGATCCCCAATCCGCCCAAAAGCAGGCGTTCTTAAACGAAATATGGTCTCAGATAGACCTCGCAAATACCCACGCACCCTCCCATTCCCGGCTCTTCCCCTCCATGATCCTCATCACCGACCCCACCTCAAAACCATTCGCGAGGACACCTAAAGAAACTGTTCTTCGCGGTCGAGTTCTTGAAGAATTTAAGGGGGAGATAGAAGCTTTGTATGCGAGATTGGATGCGAAAGACGCGATGGCGAAAGAGGGAGATGTAGATGAGAGTGTGGAATGGGGCGAGGAGGAGAGTGTCAAGGCGTTTGTCAGAAGTGTTGTGGAGAGTGTTATGACGCCGAGGGTGGGTGGGGTGGATGAAGAGGGCGATCTGTTCGCTCAGGGATGCGATAGTCTTCAAGCTTCGTTCATCCGGAATAAGATACTCAAAGCTCTCGATGCGTCCTTCTCTGCAGGATCCGCTGGCATTTCCATCAGAGGGAAAGTGGGGACGAACGTCGTATTTGAGTATCCGAGTGTGGGGAAGTTGAGCGCGTACCTCGTTGAAGTCGTCGCTTCCACCGGCGGATATTCTACTGGATCCGCAAATGGTGTTGAGCACGTCAACGGCGACGGTCATCTCAACGGATACGCCGATGGTCATCTCAACGGATACGCCGATGGTCATCTCAACGGATACGCCGATGGTCATCTCAACGGATACGCCGATGGTCACGTCAATGGATCGACGAAGACGAACGGAGCGAATGGCCACGCGAACGGAACGACGAACGGGGTGAACGGCATCAAGAAGGAGAATGCGGGGAGAGAGACAGAAGTTGAGAGACGCGTCCGAGCGATGCGCGCGATGCTCCATAAATATTCTTCAAACTGGCCTCCATCCCCTCCTTCCATCCCTTCCCTTTCCACTCCTCACTCCACCGCGTCCAAGAGCGTATCCGCCACCACTAACGGAGTCCGCACGAAAGTCGGAGAAGCAGTAGGAGCGAGAGGAGGAGGAGGAGCGGGAGGAGGAGAATGCGTCCTGGTGACAGGGACAACGGGCGCACTAGGCACATACATCCTCTCATCACTCATACTCTCTCCTCGTCTCAACATGATATGGGCTCTTAACCGTCCCTCCCCTTCTTCATCTCCGAAAAGCCTGCTGGAGAGACAATCTGAAGCATTCGACGAACGTGGAATCGGACGAGGTGTACTGGAAGACGCGATAAAGACTGGAAAAGTCGTCCTACTCGAAGGTTCCCCTTCCCCGCTCTCTTCTTCCTCCGCTTCGCAATGGGATTTGCCCGCCGCGACCTTTACCGAAGTAAGTCTCTCCCTCCTTTTGATAAGAAATAGAGGCTGATGTGGTGTGCGGTAGATTGTAGGAAGTGTGACGAGCATCATACACAACGCGTGGAAATTGGACTTTAACCAGTCTCTTAGCTCTTTCGAGTCTAACGTAGCGCAGACGAGATATATCCTCGATCTTGCACATCTCGCTTCCACCTCACGCTCTTCCAGTCGTTCTCCCGCTGCCGCTGCCGCGACGCCGAACGGAAAGACGGAGAGGAAGAATGTGCATGTAATGTTCACATCGTCAATCTCGACCGTATCCAATTACACCGCCAACGTCAATGGGAAAGGGAAGGGGAGAGTCCCAGAGGAATTCATCAATGATCCGAGTGTTGCAGTTGGAAGTGGATACGGAGAGTCGAAATGGGTCGCTGATGCTCTCCTTCATCGTATCGCTACCTCCTCCCCCTCTCCTCATATGAAGACCGATGGAGCAATCAAAGTGACGAGTTTCAGGATCGGACAGCTTTGTGGATCTACGATGAACGGAGCGTGGAACGGGAGTGATTGGGTTCCTATCATTCTTCGATCTTGTGTCCCTCCTTCCGGTGCTGGGGCTGGGGCTGGTGAAAGTGGTGTCGTAGTACCTGTATTCGGAGAGGATAAGAGAGTTTGTTGGGTCCCTGTGGACGTTGCTGCGAATTCTGTACGTTTCTTTCTTTCTGATTTGATAAGTACGGAGCTGATTGAGAGTAGATCGTCGATTCAATGTTCGTACCTCATACCGAAGCCGGGGCCGAAGGCGAAGGAGGATATAGGACGTTCAACATCGTTCATCCGAACCCGACGTCATGGAACACCATCTTCCACTCATTCGCCGCGTCACTCTCCCCTCCTTCCTCTCCATTGAAAGCGAAGGGAATCAAGACGGTGGAGATTGGGAAGTGGGTTGAGGAGTTGAAGGAAGATGCTGCAAATGAGGAGGGGGGAGAGGAGATTATGAAGCGCCGACCTGCGATTAAGATCCTCTCTTTCCTCGAACACGGGATCGCATCCACATCTCCCTCCTCAGGCATTCCGAACGGTCCTACCACCACAAAATCCAACGGCCACGTTAACGGCAACACCAATGACCACGCTATCGGAAATGGCAACGGTCACATCAACAGCTCCGCAAAACCGACCATCGACGAACACGAAGAGAAAGAAGCGATGGGAATGGCACGACTCGATACTTCTCGAATGGAGAGCGCGAGCGAGGCGTTTAGGGGTATGAAGAAGATTGACGAAAGGGACGTCGAGAAGTGGGTTGGGTGGTGGAAGGAGAGGGGGATCGTTGGCGCTGGCGCTAGTGGGCTCTAGGGACGTCGTCGACTTCAATCCGCGGTTGGCGGGAGGAGGAGAAGTGGGAAGTGGAACAGCTGGGCTGTTGGTGGCATTTTTGGGTTTGGGTTATTTTGCGATTATTTTTGGGATTTGTGTCGGACTTTGGATTTTGGATTTGAATTTGGATGGGGTATGGATTGGTGGATAGGGTGTGGTATAGCGGTGTGGTCGGATCTGTTGTGCTTTTAGGATTGAGACGGTTGGAATATTTTGTTGTGGAATGATGAAAAATTATCGTCGGATCGGACCTTCGGAGACGTTTTGCTTAAGTGTACTTGCTTAGTCATTGTGCCTCTTCCGACTGGAACAAAGAAGATGTGTTGGAACAAACGATGCATGCTTGTCGAGCGGCTACTCTCTCTTATCTTCATCACACGGAAGAGAGCTACTCAAATTCTATCCCAGCGCAGTACTGGCCGAATAGCGAAACACCTTTTCAAGCGGGCGGTTCAGTGAACTTCAGTGGCTGCTAGACATCGACACAACACTTGTGTTGATTGCATCGGAGACCAGCCCAACCACTGTGCTCTCTCAACTTCTCAGGGAAATCCTCCTAGTACTCCCTGCCAGACCTATATCAACATGGTGTATACATATAGCATGTTTACAAGCAAGAAACAAGAAATCCAAGGATACGTCGAACTTTAGCAGAAAACCAGTCCTTTACATAACACCACTAGGGATTGTGGTCTTCGCGTTTAGAACAAGAAATTCTACGGACCCGAGGACATTGATCCGCCTCGTGTGCCGTCTACGCACGCCAGAGATGGACACGGTTAACGTTGTCACGTATTGTAATTTGTAGTCTATTCGCCAAGTCAGCACAATGTCGTACGATGCGTCTCAAACCCTTTTCAAGGTCAATAAAGTACTTACCAGCTCAGCGGCGATGCCAGTTATAGGAGCTGTTATGGAAGCGATAGTGGTAATGGTAGTAGGAATGTTGATGTCCACGATGCATATGTCCTCCCGAAAATCCGCCACCCATATTAGCCGGGAAGAAAGGGGGCCGAGGAGCGAGAGCTCCATGGTGTGGTCCATAGCCGCCGCCGCCGCCATGATGATGACCATGGTGAGGTCCGTGGTGAGGTCCGTGATGGTGGTTCATGATGAGCAGATGGTACGAATTTATGCGAGTACTTAGTCTGTTGGAGTGGATGTGCTGTGACGATTGTTGGGGATGGACTTGTGGCGAATATCGTATTGCCTTATAACCTTTCTGTTCTCTACGAGTCCCTAGATGGACCGCGCCGTTAAAGCCGGCTTTAGGCGCTCTGTCAGTGGCAGTACCACCTCTCGCTCCCACAGCCACACCCTTTGCACCTACACGTATGGCATTGAATAATACCATAGCATGTGATCCATGCTGCATCATGATGGTCAAGTGAAATCCGAACTCAGTATGCGTTGCAGTACCAGGACGAGAGCAGGGAACGGTACATATTCGCGAGACTTCGGCAATTCGAGAAATCAACAGACGTTATCGAGGCGCCGGACATTCTGACCGATCAGGATACGGCGAGAGGTTCAACAGCGCATATCTTGATTTTTCAACGGCTTTGTTGACTGGATCACGTTCGAAAGAGAAGAGATTGTTCCTGAATGGGGCAGCGTGATTTCCGGAAACAATGCGATTGGATTTCGCACATATGCTTTATTGGTCCCTTGATTTCCATCAATATTCAAATCATCTTCAACTTGAGAACAAAACGATAGAAGCAGCTCACCTGCCAATCACGATCGAGTAGGTATTTTTGCTATCACACTCAATGGCAAACTCCCTACATTCTCATGAGGTTCTACGTGAATCAATATTGAGAATCGATGTCGTTGACATTCGATCGTGATAGCATCAGTAGGGTCGTCGGCCGACCCAACAAGTTTTTGTTCCTGCGTGGCTCTGCTCCTCAACACAGCCAGAAATGAGTCGAGAAAGAGGTACCCACATGAAAACGACGGTGACAAGCTCCTCTAGACTCTAGAGTCATGGAAGCCGAGTTCTGAACCTGTATGTGAAGCTTACCCGCGTGAAGACAACACGTAACATCCCTGAGAGTGATCTCTCGATTGCGCCTCAAGCTCCTGTGTCCGGATGTATAGCTTCCTCTAGAGTTCCAAGAAAATCCGTATCGAGCCCCTTCCCCACCTTATCGGCCTATACTCCAGGGCCCACAAACTGTTAGCGTGATATTTTCGGGACCACGTCCCGAGTCAATATAGTTGGTCGAGGACGTTACCTTCGATCCCCCAAGCTGACTGGGATTCAGATATCCCCACTCAAACGTTCCTCCAGATCTCTAGGTGCCGGGACTCAAGATACACGGACCTGTCGCTCATTCTGATAGGCATGTCATGATGTATGCTTCGGATTCGTGCGTATCACCGGTTTGAAAGCGCATCGCACGTATTTCAGCCTTTCTCCATTTAAGACTCGTATACGACCATCATCTTCGGACCTACTCATTGTTAATGTTACTCAATAAGGGTCGTCTGCTGGATAATATGCGATTATCTGTAGGCGAGGGATATCAGTACCAATGACGAAGCCTGAGTCCACTGTGAGCTCGGGAACCGCACATTTTCGGGGGATATAAGCACACTTATTGTAGGGTTTAACCCCACACATTCGGGGAGTTTGAATAAAAATAATAATTAAAACACACACAGTTGGATCACTAACCCAATCCAAAACCACCGGTATAAACACCTAAGTTGACTGGAATTCTGCGTTCGTTGTGTGGTTTTCGAGCCAGTAAGCGAGCGCACCTTTTGCTTTTTAGCTAGGATCGGTGTATTCGAAATCACACAATTGCGATATTGTCAAGATAATCAGTTTATTGGCAAGTTTACTAGTGATACAGTGCTATCTACTTAAGCCGAACTGAAGGGAATCACCTATTGCACCCTGCTCATTGCCTCACCGTGACGCTCTCTAATCCCGTGACCTGATATCTATCCGTTATCTCTTCTTTGATGCCAGACTGCGGAGCGGAACTAAATCAAGCTGGGGGTGAGTTGAGCACGCTAGGGGTATGTAATGCAACACTGACCTGATGGCGTATCGACGGCAAGCATGCGAAGAAGTGCAAAGGAAGCAACTGATGAAGGAATGTAAGTAGGGACAATGAAGGGACTTTGATGACGACGAACGGAATGTGAACTCTCAAGTGCTATGCACTTGAGACTAAGGGGAAGGCTTGATGAAAGCATCCTAAATCTAATGTGGGCATTGTAATTAATTAGGACGCGACTCGGAAGAGATTTGACATGAGGAGAGGACGTACTCGGGTTTCCTACATCGTTGCCATCCAACCTACAACATCGGAATCCAACCTATTACATCTGGGACTGGGTTCCTGAGATGGCATTCTTGAGACATATGTCTTTGAGCAGAGACAGTCGACGCATTATGTTGCGTTGCGAGAGGGGAACGGCGTGTACATCGACGAGAACGCGGATGGTAGTGGACGGAAGGGCAGAGCGACGAGATGATGCGGAGTTTCAATCGAAACAGATGGCTCGATGCCTGCAACCGAAGGGACTTAGCAAAATTTCTTGACGCGTCGCTTTCCGAAGTCCTGGCTTCCGATCACTTCGGTGGTTTGAATACACCGGTCCTAACCCTAGGTATGCGAAACCCCCGAAAATGTGTGGTTTCCGACCTCACAGTGAGTCAGAGTTTGGACACACCGTTGGGAAAGGCTTGTTTATCTGGAAAATACTCACAAGGAAATATATGATACGCAGGGTTCCGGATTCAGGAATAATCTTAGTATTAGATTGCAAGAATTAGTACGAACATACGATAATTTATTCTTTCTTTCGAGCTGGCTCATGGCGTCTTTGGAAAGAATCGAAATAAGGTTCCGAACATCCGATCCGACCGTTGTCAAGTTCTTGTACAAGCATGTCGAGACCCTGGCTAACAGAACCCCCTAACGGACTAGGTGTGCAGATGGGTATGTGATTATTCACGCCCGAGCGAATACTAGAAGCTCAATTTCGAAAAGTAGGGGATGATCACTAGAAATCCAAGATTACGGCAAACTTTTCGGCGTCCCATCCTCCAACAACCCTCAAGTGCCAATATCGAAGGATGTTGAGACCCTCAAACACGCTGGCACCATCAGAATCACTAGCTTTTGCAATGTATTTCCCTTTCTCTCATCGCCAGCGGCATCCTTGATGCTACTTTCCTCAAACTTCCTCACTGGATCACGCCGTGCAGCTCGCACAGTCGACGTACCCAACGCAGTCCAATCTTCTAGCAGAGGTGCAATCTGGGCAACTCCGCCATCAAGCGCGTAATCTGGATCATCTATCTCGCCAGAACCCATGATTTGAATGATGATTCAAATTCATGCGTGTCGTTTGAGACAAATCGGCTATTGGATCCGACGGACTGGTCAGTTCTTCAAAACCTGAAGGATATCGAGCTTGACTGATGGATACATCGATATGCAGATGGACGTGATGTCGTCGAAGCTCTGAATTAAATATTTAAGCAGTGCTACGTGTCGCATGTGCTCGTTCTTCTAGTAGCAATCACTTCACGCGAAAATCAGATCGGATCATCGCTGGCTTGCTCTAAACTAGGCGTACGAGTTTGGTATAGTTGGAAGCTGTAGTTCAGAGCAGAGGATAGGCAAAGACGACGGCCATGGGATGGGCTACGCTCTATCTTGCACAACAACTGTCTTGAAAGTACAGTGGCCTGGAATATCGTGGATTGCCCGTATGTCGCTTGACTTGCCATCAGAGCTTTCCCGAACTAATCCTCAATTATTCCTGAAGACGGATCTATAGATCATTGCACACGTCGCCGCACGATGTACGACGTTAAGACACTTGCCGAACTGGATGCATTCGTTTGCCTGCAAGCTACTTCTCGCTCGACCTTCGATATCAACGATAGTCTCTTCCTCGCACAAGTCCTTCAAGGCAACTCGTACATTCCTCGTACATTCGAACGGAGTTCCCTCACAACACGGTCGCTGAACTGGAACCATGCATGCGCACGAAGACGTTGCGGAGCAGCGCTACGACTTAGGGCGCAGCCTGTTTTATCTGGAAGCACCATTTCGCATTCTTCCTTACCCTTCCTCAGCCACTATCCCTTGTCATTCCCCGTGCATTCGTGCTTATTTCTGCCTTCCGCGATGCCACGATCGTATCACAGAAGACGACGTGGTAGACCAAGAGAGCTCGTCTTCATTCTCTCCGGCGAGCGAGACCTAGAACATGATCACTAGTGGCGTCGTCCCCCATTCGAACAACGACATCCATAAATGAAGCCGAATCCGGTCTCTGCCATTCGAAATGGGCGCTAGATGTCCTCGAAGTCCAGACTTCACTTCGCACATGACCTTCAATCCTCTTCACGAGCAGCGATCAACTGCCTTCCCACATTATCTTCCTCCCTTTATCAATTCTTGACGAATCCGAAGTCTGTGATTTATGCACTGAGCGGAGACTTAACACATACGTGTGTCGAGGCGTAATCCGTAACCGAGGCTGAAAGGAGCACCCCTTTTCCGTGTCCTCCGCCCCTTTCTCGACCTCGACCTCGACCTCGTTCTCCGTGCATCGCTCATAGGTCTCCAATACCGCTCATAAACTCATGCACATCTGCAGTCGAATCTCCGCCGCTCTTCGATCATGGTCAGAGCCCTGGATACCGTCGCGACGAAAACGCGGATCAACAGTCGATTGTCGATCAAAGAGGATATCCACGGCTCCGCCGAGTCGTTCACGTACAGCAAAGGACTCGTATTGGATGCACATTCGACGACCCTGGATATTAATCGCACATCGGGGATGACCAGGAAATGAGAATGATTGGTCGACAGAGATCCGCCCCAGGGACTCTTCGTGAGGGAGATTGCGAAGCACTAGTTGCTCGAGCTTTGGTTGTCTTACTTCAATACGATTCGTTCCATGATAATGTAGTGGATGAGACATAACGACCGAATGATTCCACGATATACAATTACAATGCGAGTTGAAAAGTAACGATGAACCCCACAATTAGACCCTGTATGAGACTTGAATTACAAAGAAGAGAAGAGAATGACTCCGAGGTGAACTCTATGACAGACGTGATCAATGGATGAATGAAAGAGAATGGAATGACGAGAAACGAAGAACCATGATGAAGTGAATGAATGAATGAAAGGGAAGGAACGTAACGTTAAGCAAGCAATCGGGCATCGCGAATGATCAGGACTCAGTACTCCAGCATCAGAACTCAGCGATAAGCCCCTTTCCTAAGACCTCCAACTCCCTCTCTCTATCTTCCTTATCTTCGTCGAGAACGCCCGTAGCTGTATTTCCGCGTGCATCGTCGCTTCTAAGTTCAGGGCTCAGAGCAACCGAAGCATCATCGTCCCACGTCCGTTTCCAGTCTCCTTCAGCTTTGGCTTTGACAGCTTGTCCGACGAAAGCGTCGTAAAAGTTCTTGTTGAACCCGACACATTGTAGTCCGATGCAAGAGATTTTCAAAGCGCCACAGGCATAAAGTTGGCCGGTCTCGTAGATGTGCTGCGGAGCGGTGTTGCGTCGACCCGCGAGAGTCTCTTTGAGTAGCGCGTTCATGGTCTAAATCAACGTCGGTCAGAGTACAAAAGAAGACTTTGAGAAAGTGACGCACATCTTTCTCGAGACCTTCCCATTCCTTCGGAGAGAGATCGGCGAGTCTGAATGTACGATATTGCCCGGCATAGTACCATTTTCCTTCCTTGTGATAGAAATATTCTATGCGGGTTGAATTAGCGCCGGCGATGACGAAGGCGTAGTTGACATACCAAGAGGCTTAGGGGAGTGTGTAGGGTTATGAAGAACTTCGGTCTCATTCCAACGATGTGTCGTGGCGAGGCGCGGATTAGTCTTGCACTTGAATACAGGTGTGAGCATGTAGCCGTGTTCTTCCGGTTCAGTGCACCAGACGGTCGTAGCATCGGGAAGGATGCGATAACCTGCAAGACTGTTCCGCGTCAGAAGGAATGATTCTCGGAGAGCTTTCAGTAACGTACGTTGCACGATGTACCTGAACGAAATCATGGGTGAGCATCCCGAACCAGTAAAATCAAGGGCAAACGCACTCCGGTAGCTCCTGCGAGATAGTCATAGATAGAGAACGGAGGTGGTATGATGATGGGATTGAGAACTTCGTCGGGTATGCTCTTGGGAACGGGGAGGGCGGATAGTATTTGAAGGCGCGCGGCTTGCATGTCAGAGGGACTTGGATATTCGGTAATCTATGAAGGACATCAGCATATACCTCGAATGAGAAGAGAACATTGCGCACCTTAAGCTGAGGGAGTTTGTTAAGATAAAGCGCCAATGCATTAGGTTTGAGATTCGCTAAATCGGGTACGCCAATGCTGTCTATGCTGTTGGCCGATACGCTGGTAGATGGAGTAACGCAAGAATTCTGTTTGTGACGACCGGGAAAGGAGGAGAGCAATGACAGGTGACGAAAGAACCGCGCATACAAGGGAGGCACAGACCTTCCAATCCTCAAGGCTCGAAAGATCACTGTTAGAAGAGATTGATCCTGTTGCGGTACGTCGAAGAAGCGATAATTCATGCATAGCCCGGTCTCTCTGTTGTTCCGCCTGCTCCGTCCTCTTCATCAAAGCCTGTCGTTCGAAGTCTCTCTGTTCGCTGGCTTTCCTAGTGTCTTCGAGCATTCGACTCAAGTCACGTTTTTCCATCTCGGAGCAGAAGGCGGCTTCTTGAGCTTGATGAACAATGCTGATGTATTCTGCGAGACGTTTAGACGCAAGATGTTGACCTTCCTGAGCATCCTTCAGCTTCAGACGTTCCATCTGCAACTCGAGGCTCAAATGCCGCTCCATCTCCTGGGAAACTGGGCTAGCGCCGGCCGACCTCGGTACACCATCGCCAATAGCACCTAGAGGAGATGAAAGACCGCCTTCGCGAGATACAGGAGAGTTGCGACTGCTGTTGACAAGCGAGGCTGTGGGCGACCTAGCGATCAAGGTTCGGATGCTTTCGAGATGAGGTTTCTGCGTGAGACCGAAAGCGAATCTTTGATCTTCGGAGACGGGAGAAAGGGCAGGAGATACGATTTTATCAGTAGTCAGCGGAATTTTGAAGTCTTGAGTGTTGAACGGCGGCTGCATGAATAGGGGCTTTTCGATTGCCTTTGAGGACGTCATAGGGGATGATGGACGAACAGAAGCAAGAGGCGCCAAACAACGCGTAAACAAATAACGGGCTATGTCACGCGTTTTGGTTTTCCTTTCTTGCAGTCACGGTCACACAGCACCCGGCCATGAAAAGTTCTCTCGTGGTCTAATGTTCTGATAACTTCGGAGGCCTCTCCATCGGCGTTATTCCTGAAAGTCTCTGGTATTCTTGGTCTACATCGACTCTAGTCAACCAGCACATCCACGTCAAACCCGATAGAAAACTACTACTCGGCACACTAAAATGACTGCATCTGAATCCGAGTTGCTCGCTCTAAACATAGCACAATCAAGGGCCTTTCGAATGCATCCACTATCGCTGAGGCCTGAGGGCTTTTAATTGTTACTGAACCTTCTCACACTTCGACTGGCAGGGCGACGGCTCACTAGTACTCCTTTGTGATGCTCCGAGACTGGACCGAGACCCTACCTTTATCACGAGAAGGGTTAGAGAATACAATGACTCGTTATCTCTCCTTTCTAGACCTGGTATCTGATCTACAACTGACGGCTGATATTCCATATCAGTTGCTTTATCTACCGTCTCGAGGGTCCAAGCGATATCGACATTTGGAACTAGGAAAAAATCGCATCGGCTTAGTCGCCCGATAGCGCGAGTAACCTAGGAAAGCCTGCGGCTTACAACTCCCGTTTCTCCCTTGATGCCTCCTAGCCCACTGATTCTCATAACTGTCAAAGGAGATCCACTGACAGCTCAAAAGCTTCCAGAGGGTGCTGTTCGTTGGGGCGGATAAATAAATTCTCTCTCTCGCTCCTCCTGTTTTCTTCAGTTTTTTTTTTGGCGTCGGTTACACTGATGGTCGCACTGTGCAAGGTCCGCCGAACCGTTTGGGATCGGATTCGGCTTGCAATACTAACCCGTTTCCCAGCCCCGAGGAAATATTTGCCGACAGGGACACCCGCCAACCGACGTCGGTCACAGAAAAAAAGGGAATAAATTCAATGCGCTTGGCACGAAGCGCGCCTTACTGAATTGTGATGTCGATTATCTGGCCGAGCGTCCGGTCTCGATTCTCCCGTTCGGAGTGGAATTGACGACAGCGACCCTGATTACAAAGCAATCAGAATTCCGATATCTCTAATTACCGCTCCCCCAGATCTTACGCTTCGTCCTCTCATTCCCGGCGGCGCTATGTCTCTCGCTTGAAAAAAGTCGCATGATGAAGCTTCCGTAGTTCTCAAGTTCCTATGAGATCATGCTTCGTGGCCTCCACAGCTTGAGCCGCTGTCAAAACTCGCGAAGAGTACGCTCAAGCCCATCGTTGTGCTATCTGGCCGTCTTGTTCGAGCCTTGGACCAGTAAGTGCTAGTATAAGGCCTCGGTTCCTAGTACGTTATAACCTTCCGTAATACTAGGTGTACCCCTTTTGCTTCCGGTGCCTGAGAAAAGATCGGATCGGCAACGCTCACACGATTCACGCACTAAACTCTCCACGTGTCGTGGTTTCCCCTTTATATGAAGACAACAAAGCATCCAATCGCTTGCATCGGCAACCACGGCTTAAACGCGAAACGCGAGTCTTCTAGTCTGAAGGACTCATACGAACTTTTCGAGTTTCAGCTTTTTGGTTCCGCTCGTGATACTCCTTCAACTAACTTCTGGACGTGCGGCGGTCCTCCACGGGTTGATAGACCTAGTGTTGTGCTAGAAGGTCGGCGAAAATAGCCGAAAGTAGGTCGTCTGGCGGCGATCTTTTCCGACTAAATCTCGTTCTAGCCGACGCTTTGAGTTTGAAATTACTGACCCTACCCAGGGTCGCAGCGACTTCTCTTCTCCTTTGTACGACACAACACAAAATAAATTAAACGCTTCATATACCGCTCCACTTCTGCTGTCTTCTAGTCCCCACCTCCCGCCTTCCCTTCCTTACACCCCTTCAAACCATCACGTCTCTAAGGCAATGGCGCCCTTTCCTCTCGACAAGGCTGAGCTAGTCTCCCTGTTTGTTGAATCAGTTCTTGCTGGTGAGCACGTTTTGTGAAGCATTGGCGAGATCTGCCAACGCGTAAAGTCGGTACGCTAACTTCCCCGCCTTCCTCAGGTATTTTCGCCGTTCTTTTCGTCACCACCATTTACGTTCTGCTTCAACGGAGATCCAATGGCCGATTGAACAAGCCTATGTTCATCGCCGCCATCGCAATGTTTGTGATTGTCCAATTGGTGAGCAGAGTCCTTTGTCCGCCTTCCCTGACCCCGCCCTCGCCTGGAAGAATTGTGACTCACCCCCGCGCCGTAGCATGTCTCCTTCAACTTCGCTCGCATGGTGGATGCCTTTATTACATACCGCGACAATAATGGTACCATCGCCTACCTCGGCGATCAACCACGCGCGAAGAACATGGTCAAGAGCACGCTTCTGAATATCCAGATCTCATTGGGAGACTCTCTTCTTGTGCGCCGTTCCCTAGATTTTTGTCCGACTACCCTGACGGCGCCGATGTGCTTCTGTAGGCCTATAGATGTTGGATTGTGTGGAGAAGTTGGAAGATCGTTGCCTTACCCGCTGCGCTTGCCGTTGGCTCAGTTGGTACGTGATGATCCGGATGATCCGAACGCTGAGCGCTGACCCTTTACTGTCTTCAGTCACTGGTGTCGGCGTTCTGGTTGGTCTTCACAACTTGGGTAGTGGAGGCGCTGTATTCCGTGTGGACTTGTCGCACTGGATTTACGGAGAACTCATCGTCACATTCCTTAACAACGTCATCTGCACTGGTACGTCGTGTTGCATTGTCTCTCAATGACTCGAACTCACGCTCCTTTCGTGTACTATAGCCCTCATCGCTTACAAGATCTACAGCGTGGAACGTCGTGCACACTCCCGTGTTGAAGGCCGCTCATTGGTTCCCCTTATCAGAATCTTGGTGCGGTCATTTGGTCTACCCGACTGAAACAGTTGTCTGACATTTTGGACAGGCTGAATCGGGTGCTTTGGCCGCCGCTGCCTCTATGACCACCCTAATCTGCTATGCTGCCGGAAGCAATTCTCAGATCATTGTCCTCGATTCGGTGAGTGGAAAAAAAACTTTACAAGACTGATCGTGTCTGACGTCATTTCTCGCATGACTCAAGATGGCGCCTATTTCGGTAAGTAACCTTGACAACCAGGAACGTTCTTCTCTTCACACTCGATCGCACAGGCTATCGCTTTCACTCTCATCATCGTCCGCGCCGGTCTTGTCTCTACTTTCGAGTCCTCGACTGGACCTAGCGGTCGTCACCACCCCATCAGCCGAGGCGCGGATCATACCACCGCCACCGCCGTCTCGCGCAATAACTATCCCTTGCAACCCGTCGCCGTCCAAATCACTCGCGTCCAGCATACCGATACCGGAAGCATGGATAAGATTGAATCACACAGTCCGTCGTCAACCTATGGGGAATCTTTCCTTCCTAACGCTTCAGGCAAAGATTCGCACAAGTGGAATTCCGATTTGGACGATTGAGTTATTTGATATATTATCGTATCATGTGGCATAGCGAACGTGGCATAGCGAAGGGTATTATGGTGGAGGGTGATTATATGGGGTCGTGGTATAGCAGTAAAAGCATTTGTGGGTTCATTGAGAGCGACCTCGAGTTTGCAGGTTGCACAAGTATAACTATTCAGTACATAATTGGTTGGGCTTTTTTGGTGACACGTTCTTTGGATCTGGAGTGTTGTTGTGTAGTTGCATTGGTGACTGTCTCGTTCTTTTCTTCCTCTCATTTGGAATCATTTATAGGAGCGCAGTTTGTTGTTGGTCATTGTATCACTCTTCACTAAAAATATTATCTGGTACTTCTTGGATACTCGTTCGACGGATTACTAGTAATGGGTTCAAGATCACGGTCAAATCAAAGTTATTATACAGTGATGGTACTGGGTCTCGTAGTACACTATGGAAGGGCGAGTTTGTTGATAAGCAGCTCCTCAGACAATATCCTATCCTTCATGGTTTTCAGGTCATCGAGATCCCAAGTAGCTGCAATATATCTGCTGTGTCATCAGCGATTTTCTCTTTGATACTCCAAAAATAAGCCCCACCGGCCACTCAGCCAATCTTCAGTTCCAGACGTTAGCCTCACGAGTGCGTTCGCTGGAAGAGCGAGTTTATCTTCGGCCATGTCGCCATTTTCTATTATCGCCACTACTTCGGATGCGCTACGAGCTAGGTCTGTCAATATGCATCCAGGATGGAATGCAAACGATTTGACGCCTTTTTCGCCGTACTCTGTTGCAGTGGGACGGTCAGAAACGTGACTAAATGGGCGATTATCAAAACATTCGATACCTAAGGTTATGAGTTCGGCCAGCCGATTCGTCACATGTTTGCCGCTCGCATAGGCAGAGCTACCGGACACTCGTAATTGAGCCCCGACCGAAGACAAAAGAACGATATGTCCCTTGGATTCCACTAACTTTGGGAGTGTGTAGTGAGCGATATTAAATGCTCCTCCTGAAATGCATGGTGAACTGAGCGCCCGGAATTCGTATTATAATATTCTGGGGACTCACGGATATTGACTTCCTATTTAGACCTCGAAACGTCCATACACAGATAAGGATGCGAATTTAGTATCAAACTCACATAAGTCTTCCACCACGTTTGGGGATCATGATCAGCAATCGGTGCCCAAGACGACATGTACCCTGCATTGTTTATCACGATATCCAGTCTTCCAAAGACTTCAAAGGCCTGATCGACCATATCTCTGACTTGTGATATCGATGAGACGTCGGTCGTGTACGTCTCGACTCGTAAATCTAGGTTGTATTGATCGCTCAGATCTGACTGGAGCTCCTCCAATATCTCCTGCTTAACCTGCTGTAAGGCAGGAAGTGTGCGGGAAGCCAGGATTAAGCCCCATGCCCCCAGCTCTGGCAAACATTTTCGCTGTTTCTGCGCCGATGCCTCTGCTGGCCTGTGCTCAAGGGATTGCTTAGAGAACTGAAAGACATCGAGGACAATGAGGGTGCTCACACCGGTGATCAAGATAACTTTGCCTTTCGCAGCTCCTCTCAAAGCACCCCTGACATCTATTCCGGGATAAACGTCGTGGTGCTCTTTGATACTCGGAGGAACGGCGATTTCTTTCGATCCGTCATATGGTGGCATATTAATTCGAGTAAGGCTTCCGACAAGAAGGATGTCAGAGTAGTCTAATTTACGGACAATGCAACAGTCTGCTCTGCCAGCAGAGCCGTGCTATTGTGAGAACAAATGATAGCGCTCATGTGAAGAAGAGTCGCTCTACCACTTGAACTCAGTGCAGTGGCCGCCCTGGCCGGGGGTGAAGAATAGATTGGCGCTTCGAATTTTTCTTGGCAACCTGGATCGGCTTTACCTCGATGTTACTACTAGGCCATGACAGGAATGCTAGTCAGAGGAGATGTGGTCACTGATCGGAAATGGGAAGCAAACAAACACGCCCTGATCGGCTCGGCTTCTGCCTTTGGCGCCTGAGAAGACGCCGCCAGCCGCTGCAGCGTCCAAAAATTGATTAAGACTCCGAACGGATAACGGAGCTGAAGCTCGGGTCCATTCATGAAGCTACAACCCATCAAGGAACAGTTAGAGCACACACCGTTACCTCATATAATAGGGATGGCTTTCCACTGGCAGCTTGCTTTCCGGAGATAATTTGTAAACGATTTTCATACAGTCTGACAACTTGGATCCAGTGCACAAGTAGTCGACAGCAGGTTCGAATTACTCGATCCTACTCCCACCAGACCGTGATGGCGGTGGTGTTTACTACCCAAGGCGACAAATGCGGTAGACTGTATGGCTACACTAAGGAACTGCGAGTTTATTGACGAGGAGCTCTTCTGACAATATCCTATCTTTCATCCGGTTCACATCATCAAGATCCCAATTCGCAGCGATATATCTAACATCAAATCAGCGTTGCTCTTCCATGCCCATTAGCACAGTGATTCTTACCGGCCACTCAGCCAATCTTCCGTTCCAGAAGTTAGGCGAACAAGTGCGTTCGCTGGAAGAGCCAGTGTGTCTTCGATCACAAATCGGTTCTCTAACGCGGTCACGATTTCTGTTGAGTTGCGTGCTAATTCTGTCAAGATACACCCCGGATGGAAAGCGAACGATTTGACTCCTTTCTCGGCGTATTCTAGTGGAGTGGTCAAAAGCGACAGCGTTACGAGAGGTTTCATTTCGCCACTTACCGAAGTTGATAAGCTCAGCAAGTCGATTAACGGCATGTTTTCCACTTGTATAGGCAGAACCGCCCACGTTTCGCAACTGGGCTCCGAGGGAAGACAGAAGCACGATGTGCCCTTTTGATTCTGACAACTTTGGGAGAGTGCAATGAGCGACATTGAAGGTTCCTCCTATAATTTATTGTGTTTGAGAGGTGAGAGCATGGAAAATAGGGTCGAGAGGGCTCACTAATGTTGACTTCCTAAGATTCAGGTGAAGTTTTAACTAGTACGCCCTCAGAGTTCACGAATTCGAACTAACAACTCACGTAAGTGTTCCACCACGTTTCCGGGTCATGTTCGGCAATTGGAGCCCAAGAAGACATGTAAGCCGCATTATTGATCACGATGTCCAATCTTCCGAACAGTTCAAAGGCTCGTTCAACAGTCTTTTGAACATCGGATAAGGCGGAGACGTCGGTTTCGTATGTCTCGATTCTCAGGCTTGGGTCATATTGACCGTTGCGATTAGACTGAACCTCTTCCAATATTTCGTTCTTGATCTGTTCCAACTTAGAGACTGTACGGGCGGCAAGAATTAAACCCAGCGCCCCAGCTCGTGCGAAGGTTTTGGCTGTTTCTGCACCAATACCCTTGCTAGCCTATACTCAAAAGACGAATGGTGAGAATGAGCAAACTGTCAAATCAGCGAGGGCACTCACGCCTGTGATAAAGATGACTTTGCCTCTCGCAGCATTTTTGCGAGCGCCATTTACATCAATCCCAGGGTAAACATCGTGGTGTTCTATAAACGGAACCACGAGCTCAGGCTCTCCGTCGTATGGTGGCATTATCTGCGTGACTGCGTCGATTCTGCGAGACGATAATTTGATGGGACGACGTTCAAAGTCAGCGATAAAGTCAACCGTATTAATAGTGGGGATTTCTGAGCACGAGTCACATCGTGCGACTGATAAATCGGATTACAGAAGTTTCAGAACTTGAGAAGGCGTCAGTGATATGGACATCACAACCAAACAACCTTCTTCGGCATGTCTCGGGGTAGGATCCACCCTTTAGCCGTGCCTCACGGAACACCATGCAGAAGTCTATTTCTATGCTAGTACAGTACGGGGAGGGGACAATCGCGAACTTGTATTTCGGGACCGAAACCAGCGCTAGACAATCTGACTCTGATGATTTACTTAGACGCAAGTTCGGAGTGTATCAGTCAGTTACTAGTAATAGACGGATTTGTTCGAAGCACAGTCGTAATACATTAGTAAGAACATGAGAAGGAAAATACGTCAGAGTCATGGTTGACCAGGCGCATTGGTCTGCTGATTTTTCCCCGAGTTTGATCTTCTGCCGTGTTTGTGGCCAGCATCCTTGCTACGTCCATGACCCTTCACTCTTCGTCCCCCCTGCGCTTCAGTCTTCCCCTTCGACTTTTTCTTCTGACCCCTTTTCTTCTGACCTTTCCGGTTGCCTTTCTCTTTGCCTTTCTCTTTCTCTTTCCTACCATTAGTGGGAGCATCGGAGACCCGAGAACCCTTCGTGTTCGAGAAGGAAGGCAAGCCCTCGCCGAATCTAGGGAACTGGAAGGAGGCGAAGCTATGTGACGCCGAGTTCGCTGGCTGATGGAAGATAAGCCCTTTGATGATAGAGGAAGGGCTGCATGAGGTGGGCCGGTTCGGGGAGATCATGAATAAGAGCACAAAAGTGAATATCATTCCGGCGAGGAATGCACTCGCGAGTTCCAGAAATACTGATCGCGAATGACAACCCTTTTTTGCTGCTCCTCGTTTATGGTGGGACGCATCAGATTGGGCGGGATGAGCGGTTACTTCGTTATGCTTGACGTGAGATAAAAGAGTTTGGAATTGCTCTTCCTGAGATTGAGAGCATGCTTTCGAGGGATCACCCACATGTTGAGGGCGAAGATTCATATTTTTAGTCGTGTACCTGCGTTACACTTAGGTCGAAATCGGCTGGTGAGATGTGATGAACGTTAAGAGACTTCGAGATTCCACAACAATGTCTGCGTATTTTCTCTGTTGAATTCGGGTTCCAAATGTTCAATTCATCGCGGGCGACTCACCTCCTATCGTCGATGGGGGACTGGGTGAAAGGAGACGGTGCACCCATCGCATGCCTGAGAGCAGGTGCTTCCATTGATTGGCTCAGCCCAAAGCGCTCGAGGGTTCTTCTTACATCAATATCGAATTCTGGAGCCGCGCGCGGCCGAATTCACGATAAGTTTGGATTAATTTCCAATCCGCTCGCGCTACTTCGAACCAGCGCTGAACCAACACTACTGAATTGGACGAGGTCAGAATATCAATCCGAACCCTTGTCGAGAGAGCTGCCGCTCACCAACCTTCGCCAACGCAGAAAGGTATTAGTCACCATTCCCAAACAAGGCGTATCGGAAGCCCTGCCATTCCGATCGCTCTGCGAAAGATTCGGCATGTTACGTAATTCGACCTGCCGAAAATTAGCTTCGTCGAGATATTAGATAAATGAGGAGTTATATTGTCCACACTTCATGACATGTAAAGTGTCTTCCTCACTCCCATATCTCCACACATTATCAGATTATAATAGGATAGTCTTCGCTTGAAACGTTCTCCCCCAGTATAATGGGAATTTACGCAGTCGGAAGGAGTCTGATCTTTAATGGCAGCTGGCTGCCCTTCTCCTCTTCCCCTGCAACGACCGGCTTCGTGATAAAAGTTGTCTTCTGCAGAATCTCCACATCACTCTCGGAAGGCTCGAAAGAGAATGCGCGGATCAGGGTGAAAATCAACACTTTCATCCTGTAACGACAGGTTGGGTTAGATGTGCGCAAAGAGATAGAGAAGAAGGACTCACTCAATAATAGAGAATTTGTATCCGATGCATGAACGCGGCCCGCCGATGAACGTCATAAGGTCGCTCCATACGCCGGGAACTTCATGTGCCATTTCAGGCACATTCTCCCATCGTTCAGGACTGATGAATCAGTATTAGTCAGATAGAGGAGCATAATGGTGGCCGGGAGTGCGTACCGATATTGGTCTGCATCATCTCCCCATATGTCTTTAGAACGATTCAGAGCGATGATCGGGATATCGATGCCTTCGCCTTTTCGAACCCTAACACAAAGATTCAGCGGTCACAACCAAAGAGAGAAGGGTACAATACGCACCTAATCTCACTTAACGGCCTCCCTCTGTTATCCGTTACCGGGGTTTTAAGTGGTAAATTGACATCTTCGGTAGCGATCCTCATGACCATGGGGACGATAGGAAAGAAACGCAAAGTTTCTCGAACCACGGCATCAAGGTAAGGCAGAGAGTTGAGGAAGTCCATGGTAGGACCATCTGTGTCGACGGTGCCGACTTCGTCACGCAATTTACACTGAATGTCGGGATGTCGAGTCATAGCGTAAAGGCACCAGGCCAGTGCTGCCGCGGTAGTTTCGTGACCTGCCAGTATGAAAGTGGGGATTTCTGATTGACTCCAATCAATTTGGGCACAAGAAGAACGAGCGGTGGCATGCGTACGTGCTAAGATATCCTCGTCGCTCAATCGAGCAGATTCGGGGACTTCTGACGACATATTCGCGCGGATAAGAAGCGAGAGGATATCCTTCCTCTCGACGGTGGTCTTGGTGATCTTTTCGTCTTTATCACTCAAAGACTCCAAGATCGTCTCCTTTTTGTCCGCGAGCAGCTTCGTCCCAAGTCGGCGCATGCTGGTCTGAGCTTCTTGGATGTCACGCTCTCGCTTCGAAGGCTTCCCGACACCGAAAGTCAGCATGACTGTTGACGAATAGGCTGAGCTGATGACGTGACTCACGAGCTTTCGCAAGATAGAAAACCGAGCCGTCAACAAGCTCATCACGCTGAAGTTCATAGCACCATTGAAAGCCGTCTCAAAAGCCTTCTGAAAATCATCTGCGCCACCCCGCGGATTGGTAGCGTTGAATGCATAATCGAACCCTGCTAATCCAATGATGTCGAGCGTGACTCTAGAGAGCCATGACATCGCGTCGATCTCGCAAACAGTAGCATCAACTGCCGATTCTTTCTCGGAAGCCAGTGAACTCCACGAATCGCGCAATTCGAAGGCTTTGGAGAAGAAGGTTGGGGTCATCTGGCGGATATGTAGATTGCTGAAGGCCGGATTCTAGGTAGGGGATGAGTGGAAGCAGGGACGCGATGTGTGAAAGCATACGAGAAGGCGACGCTATCATGATCGTTAGGACATGTATCCAAATGATTGACTAAGACGAACCTGTTGTCGATGAGGGTCTCCATCAGCAAAGATGAGGCCTATAAGCATATCGCCTTGTCAGAAAGTAGGAAACGAGTACGAGCACCATATCCAAACCTTTGCCAAGAACCCGAGCTAGGACAAATTGGAATTGATCTGGCTTGCGGAAGATGTCCGGATGGCTGAGGACGAACGACAAGGCCCGGGTGTCATGAGTGTATAACCGTCCGCTGTTGAAAACACCCTGATAGTGAGAAGCCGAGGTATGGTCAGAATACGATCGTCGTGATTTTAACGCGCGACAGCGTACCGTGTAACTCATAGTCGGCCCATATTCTTCGATCCACTTAGCATGTAGCTCCCCTGGCTTCGAATGCTTGACTTCTTTGAAGTTTCCATAGAGCAGACTCTTTGATTTTGGACCTGGCAATGCTCGTAGATTCGAGAGGCGTGGTTTGATGAAAAGTTGATGAACGAGTCGGATGATCTGGATCGCTACGAAAGCGAGAGTCGCGAAGATGATGACTCGGAGAGACATTGGCTCTAAATTTGAATGGGTCCTTTGGCAATTAGACATCCAATAGGAAGACCTATTTATACGGTTGGTTTTAGATATCTCAATGCAAAGGAGGAACATGCGTGTCGCAGCGGCATCCTCAAGTTCCTTCGCAAAACTGCCGCAGGGCACTTAGATGCCGCAGAGATGCGTCACTCAGGAACAGT
Organism: Sistotremastrum suecicum HHB10207 ss-3; assembly: GCA_001632355.1. Classification (NCBI taxonomy): domain Eukaryota; kingdom Fungi; phylum Basidiomycota; class Agaricomycetes; order Sistotremastrales; family Sistotremastraceae; genus Sistotremastrum; species Sistotremastrum suecicum. The sequence goes on from KV428014.1 coordinate 176,858, forward strand.
GACTGTGGCATGGAACGTGCCAATTCAAAATGCCACAATGATAGCGAAAGAAACCGCAGCCAGCGGCGTAGCTAATTCAAGCTGGCTTGGAAGCCGGACTCTGATGTGAGGATTTGGTAAAAGCATGGAAATAATGTTGCTTAGTAATCAGCACTGCAGTCAAATATTCTTGCAAATATTCGTGATCTTGGATTTGGCGAGTGACTCGACAATGCCATTACTGGTGTGAGACTCAACGAAACAGAACGCTATATTGCACATACTATTTTAAAATAGCCCAGGAAATTGCCCACCTTCGCTCGCTTCCTCCTCGCCCAATATTGTTGTCAATTAAACTCAATTTGTGCGCACTCTCGCCGAGACCAATTAATGACCAGTACTCTGGCGAAACCTTTGGACTCCAGGCTCCTTGAGCCGTGAGGTCTTTCACTATAAACTTGAAAAATGTGGTTTCAAATTGAAAATCGCATGATCTGATACTTCATTATCAGCCTTCGAGCTAAGTCGAACCAGTTTTCCGAGCCCAAGTGGAATGCCATCTATGAATAAATCGCGTTCCAGTCCCCGTGAGCTCAGGAGTTACATTTCTTGCCCACACTTCGATCACGTCTTCAGAGATTCTCTCCAATCCGTCCTAATGAGCGTTTTTGGTCAGGCATATCGAACAACAGGTAGGAAATAGAACGAGCGTACCATGAAATCGAGACTGGCCATCTTCCCCAAGAGTAACCCATCCTCACCATTGTACCCTTCCCACCCAACAGGTACTTCATATAAGGCGGTATCCAGGGTTGTCTGATCAATTTCAGGATTATCCTGTAAAGCATCTCGGATCTTGAATCGAAGAATACTGTCGACGGGGTCTTCTTGGCGAAATAGTTCGCATCTCAAGCGGGCCATCCATGAGACTCTCTTTCCGGAATCATCATTGTCTTGAGCTGCCGGAAGTCTTGTCCTATGCTCGTTCAAGAAGAGTTCATCAAAATCTGAAAGTACGACAAGGCCGCCTGGGATGAGAGCTGTTGTTAACAGAGTATGCAAGATTCAATGAGTACGAGACATACCCGGTCGAAGACATTTGACTAATTCTCGGACCGCCCAATTCTGTTTCGCCGGTTCGACCTGCAAAGGAGCACAGTCTTGTGATAGGGAGCGCAAGACAGCAACTTTTACGCACGTGTATAATAACAGCTCGACAGTGAACTAGGTCGAACTGTCCGTAGAACTCCTCTAAGCCGTCGAGTAGATTGCCTTGAATAAAGCTAGGATGTTGAGAAGAAAATCCAGTCCAACAAATCATAAGGCCATACCTGCAGTTATTCGGCGGATCTCTATCGTAGGCTGTGGGTCAGCTATAGGGGCTAAAAATGATAGAGTAACCGACTTTGGGTCGCATTTCGCCACGTCAAAACCAATCACTTTGGCGAGTGGATACTTTTGACCAATCTCCGAGCACCTTATGAGAGAAATTAATCCTCGCATAATCATCAGAAATACGAGAAGCTCACCAAATCCCAGAACCGCAACCGACATCCAGAATCACAGCTTCGGGCCCAAGCACAGTATCCAGCACACCTTCCGGTATTGGGGTTACACCTCTCATGATCATCTTCCATATCTCATGTTGTAGGTTGAGCCTCTGAAATTCATGCGAGAAGGATCAGAACGACATCGTCCATATATAATCAAATGAGAATTTTACATCGTAGTCGTTTTCGCGCTGATCGGGGGCAACAAAATATTCATCCGTGGTCGGGTTCGCATTGCTGGTCTGATTATCTAAGCTGTGCGGATCTTTGGAATCTGTGTGTGTCGAAGCCATTTCAGCGTCCGTGGTGGATTGTGATGGCAGTGCAGACCATACGTCTCCATATTTCTCCAGTCCTTATCTGCCTGATTTCTCTATCTTTTCAGGCACCCCATCATGACGGCGCACATTGATGGGTTTGTGGGGTAAAGCCCCCGAACCCAAGTTGGGAAGTTGAAGCCTAAGAGCTCAGACCGATAAGCTGAAAGAAGTTAGCTTCAAAATTCGACCGAAAACCCAAGTCCTACCTGATATCGATAAGAAGGATAGCGAAAAAATCATCGGCACTGCGGAAATCATCGCTCATAGCGTTATACGAAGTGTCCAACAGCAAAGCAACGAGAAAGCAGAATTACATGTAAGTTAGACTGAGGTCCGAAGCTTGTTCCGAAGTTCAGCAGACCAGCCTCAGGCGGGCGTCTATTTTCAGTTTCGCCTTCAAGTTAGCGCTCTGCTCTGCTCATCGTCCCTTTTATGCATTGCATCGTTATCGGCGGCTCTTTCTGATACATCTAAGATGCTTTCGGTATGAGTAGTTCTCAGCAGGTGCCCAGACACTTGTACTGCTTGTTTGAATTCTCTATCCACAGATTTTGCGCGGCTCAACTCGTCAACTTGGATACATGAATGTGGTCCAACCCTCACGCTATTATGCATCCTCTTCGTCTCAAGGATCTGTGATAGACAAAATCCTGGATTTACATTGAGCATCACTCGACAGATCTTTACCCCTTTGCGCATGGTACGTGGGCTGAGCTCTTTTCTCAATCTAGATCTTCGCTAAGACATTTCTTTCCATGTCTGCAGGCACTTCGTCCGGTTGCCCGAGGAATAATAATATCCGTCGTTGTCTTTTAACACGGGGTGGGGTCTCTCGACCTCATGAGATTCCGTTTCCCGGCCTGGAAGGTCGTCACCGAGTCCCTACCTCAGACCACACTTCGTTCGGAATCCCGCGCTCTGTAATTCAGCGGTGTCAAGCTACCACTCCAAACCGTCAGTCGCTGCTAATGGGGTTGCAAAATTAATATCTTCGGGTTGCGGGCAGGGCGGGGAGGTTGGGCGAGCGACATTCAACATTTCTCATCAAGTAAGTACGCATCTCTTCTACCATATGCCGGTGTCTTATCTCAGCCGCCTGTCCATAATAGCCCTTAATATCGGAGACATTTGTCCCTTTTGTCCCTAATACAGCAATATCTCTGCTGTACTGTTATTCCGCATTCGCACGATTGCTTCTACGTCTATCTCGTGACTGCATCCGTGTTACATAGTCGACGACAGGAGATGGTCCCCAATAGATATTCACTGAAGAGAAGCACGGGGAGCGGCTTTGCGAAGTCTCACCTGTGAGGCTGGAACGAACTGCGAAGATATGACTTCTTATGATTCGCCAACTGTGGGGTTCTGGCCGCTCTCCACTCCTCCTTCATCCTCCATCTCCCAGCATTCCATCCTCTCTTTAAATTCATCGTCGTAAGAAACGGGGATCCGGCATCTTATTATCTTGAGACTTCGTATACGATCGTGATAGGCATGGGTTTATGGATCCTTGAAGATCGACATCTGTCTCGCGTGCCAGGAACATCGGTGTTCAGCGACGATCCTAACGCCGCGGCGGTCTCTGCGTACGATGGCTTGGATCTCAGCAAGCTGAAGCACGGATCGGGTCGCAATTCTCATATCGTGCTCGTACCCCAACCCAGTGACGACCCGAATGATCCCTTGAACTGGCCACAATGGAAGAAGCACATGGTGAATACTCACTTCATTGTCCTCATATTCCACCATCTGACTGATCACAGGTGTTCTTTGTCCTGTTCGTACCATCTCCTTCGATTAAAGCTTACATTGTCTGACTCGTTATTCACAGAGTCTACGGAAGTAAGCAGAAAGCTTCGGTGATATACCCAAACCCATCCTGACTCTGTCGATCTTCTGCAGCGGTTATCTGCGGTGCTCTTGGACCCCTTGTGTCGGCCGATTTGGTCGGTATTGCAGCAGAGCTCGACCGTTCAATCTCAGCCATCGCGCGAGCACTAGGATCTGCGCTGGTATTAGCTCTAGCATTCGCGACCGTCGCGTGGTCGGTATTGAGCGTCAAGATTGGAAAGCGACCTGTCTTTCTGGCAAGTACATTGCTGATGCTCGCCGGAAGTGTCATATCTGGCTTCAGTTGGTCCCTATTTCTTTACTGTTATCATTGGCTGAGACTTTCTCTCAGCGAATGACTACAATACCCTCGTCGGTATGTTCCGAGGCTACACTTCTGTCCTATGCGCTTACGAAGGACTGCAGGGTCACGTATTTTGCAAGGCGTAGGTCAAGCCGTATTGGAGTTCCTTGTTGGGTATGTCGTCATATCTTTAACGCTACTCTTCTATTCAACTTGGGTTATGATAGAGCTTCTATTGCCGACATCTATTTCACTCACGAGGTACGCACTCTAAAACGAGTCCTTTCAAACTATCTGATCATGTTCATCATAGCGTGGGGTACCAGTCGCTCTATGTCAGTCGGTCCAATAATGGCTAGAATATGACTCTAACATGCGCAACAGGGAACCTGGCACTCCTCGACGGCATCAATGTAACTCCGTGAGTCAATACTTCGCCGAATATGGGCTTTTCAGAATGCTAAGCTCTATTCTGTTCCATCGCAGTCCCATATCTGGTCAAGTGATAACCGCACTGGGATGGAGATGGTGCTTCCGCATCTTTGCCATATCATGCGGGGTGCTTTTCATCCTTCAAGTCTTCTGCAGTACGTATGACGTCATTTTCGTGTTCCGCCATCTTAGTACTTCTCTTCACATAGTGCCCGAGACAACTTATCAAAGAGCACCTATCGCTGCTACCTCCGAACCACTCCGTGATGCGCAATCTACTGAAAGAAAATCAGACGATGACGTCCGAGTCGACGATGGCGAAAAGAGAGAGTCTCCTACTGGATCAGTCATCAATAGCAGCTCAGCTATACCCGCCAAGAAGACCTATCTTCAAGAACTCTCTGTTTGGAATGGCGTGTATCCTGACACGCCTTCCGTTATGACGCTCCTTTGGCGACCAGTGATCGCATGCTTTACGCCGGTCTGCCTATGGGCTGGCCTGTTATATGGGGTCGCCATTACGTGGCTTGTTCTTATCGCAACCAGTGTTGCGCAAATCTTCTCAGCTCCTCGTACGTATTCCTGGCTATGACGTTATCCCATTCTCATATTGTGGACAGCGTATTCGTTCACGCCCAGCTCGATCGGGTTAACATACAGTTCGTCGCCGTGTTCAGTTTCGAAAGATGTGGCTCTGATAATATTTATCATAGTGTCGCCCTTCATCGGAGCTCTCTTGGCGGCGCTCCTGTGTGGTCCCCTGACCGACTTCGCGGCTCGACGGATGAGTAAAGCTAATCAGGGTCAGTAGAGATACTCGCCGAATACGATCAATAGGCTGATCTTGCACTTCATAGGGATATTCGAGCCGGAGTTCCGGCTAGTACTGGTCATCTTCTACGCCTTCTTTGGAGCCTTGGGATTTTTCGGTTGGGGGTAAGTATCATAGGACACAGATTGAGCGAGCTAACCCATGAGCTCAGTTTATCCGCTCAAGCACAAGATCCTTGGATTGGACCTGTAGTCTTTTTCGGATGCATCAACTTCGGTAAGCCCTTGTCGGACTGCGATCATCCGAAACATTCATCGGGTTCCTCGTGCAGGCATTACTATTGGCTGTTCAGCGGCAATCGGATACGTCGTCGACGCTCATCGCCAATCTGCAGACTCAGCTCTTGGGGCTGTTATATTGTAAGCTCTTCTCCGTCCGCTACGAGACACAAATCAACTCATGTACCTTCAGTTTCAAGAATATGTAAGACGTTCGACTCCTATGTGGGAGGTAGTCGGCTCAGAATATCTTGCAGATTTTCGTTCATCATCACGCTTTTCATCAACGAGTGAGCCGGACTGTGATCTTTGTGTCTCGTGAACCTAACTGAGTCCAACGTAGCTGGTTTAGTGCTCGCGGAACTCTGAACGTTTTCGGCATCGTAGGAGGTGTAACCCTTTTCACCTGCCTCTTAACAATCCGTAAGCTTTGTTCACTCCAAGAAGTCGCTAGCGCTGACGATGTGGTTACCAATCAGCGATGTATATCTGTGAGTACCCGTTAAAATGTTCGAGATCATTTCCTAATTCTACTTCCGTCAGATGGAAAACGTGCTCGATCCTGGATACATCGCACAATGCATTTTGATGAGAATGAGACCATGGCTATTGCTCATTAGTCGTAAGCCGTTTTAGTGCCTATGATGATGTGCTATCTCAAATTAGTTCAACTTGTTCATCGTGGTAGTCAACCCTAACGCCGAAGCCAGTGTAGCAGTTTTATGGCAAAATTGACCTGTAATTTTAGTCGAAAAATTGACACAGAAAAAGTACTAGCAGGTGCATGTGAAAGGCTTGGTTTCTCCAGGCCCGTCTGCAACTTTGATCACCCAAAGCATACTGGGACAAAGGATCCGCGATATGAATGTTTTGTACGACAAAAGGTCAAAAAATGTTCCGCTGCGGGGAATCGAACCCCGACCTCACCGGTGAGAGCGGTGTATCATAGCCATTAGACTACAGCGGACTTATGAGAATCCTCACAAATAAATATCATAACTTGAACGAATTTGCCAGCTTCTTATCACGACTGATACGAAGTCAAGTCTTCTCTCAGTAGAAATGGGGCTTAAATCTCTGTGAAATTGAACGACTCGTGTCTAGACAAACGAAAGGAGGTGAATAAATAAATAGGTGAATATATACATATAGAAAGTACAACTAAATACCCATGCTGATACTTTACAATCACGTACAACCAATAAGGAAATTTTACAGGAACGGAACACTGTATATAAGTGAAGAAAATCTACGCTTTCCTCAAACCCAGAGATCCGGGAACGACATTGACCTTATAGCCATTGACATCCTCCAAGTCGAAGTTCCCGGTCGCATTATACATGATGTGAACGGGCTTCCTGGCGTTGACCTCGTGTAAAACATGCCTTGCTTCGTCGTCGCCAGGAGCCAATACTTTCTCGAGATCGTCGGGAGTCATGACAGGACCGTCAGGGGAGAAGAGGGATGGGTCGACGCGAGCTCCGACGGCCTCGTGCATCTCGGGATCGGTAGGAGCGAAGACGTGCTTGCAGAAGTCCATCGTCTTTTGAAGTTCGTTCTCGGAAAGACGTTTTCCGGCGTCGGCAGTGCCTTGGATGACTGAAAGCGAGAATGAGACGACGAATACGGAGGTGAAAAGGCGTAACATACCAGGTCGAATGATGCTGAAAGCGCGATCGAAGTTGTCCTCGTCGACATCGGTGAGGACATTTTCGGCTTGGTTGCGAATTTGCTTGTAGGCACCCATGACGACGAGAAGAAATCTTGAAGAAGCGGGTCAGTCGATGAACGATTGGCTAAGAGTGAAACATGAGACATACCTTGTATAAGACACTCCGACTTTCTTATCGTGATAATCGGACGCGTCTTGCTCGGAAATACTAATGTCGCGAATGGAAGAAGCAACCGAAGCGGCAGCTGAAAGTCCTCCGGTGAATGCGAGATGGACTCCGCTCGAGAAGAAAGGATCGATGAAGGCTGTATGGGTGGTCAAATTTGTAAGATATGAATGCAGGAGGAGAACATACCGGCTGCGTCGCCAACGAGTCGGAAGTGATCACCGGAGTAGCTGGTAGCAGCATAGCTGTAATCAGATGCAGCCTTGACCGCGGGACCATCATTCTGAACGAGAGTAGCATTCTTGAGCAATTCGAGGACATGAGGGGCGAATTCGAGTTGTTCGTGATAGTGATCGAGGAGGGTGAAGTCGGCGGGTTGGGCTGCTTCCTTGGACGCGGCCTTCTTCGCGTTGCTGCTGTTTTGGTTCATGACGATGCCGACGGAAACGGTGCCGTCATGGAGAGGGATATACCAGGCCCAACCGGTCTCGTCTGAGAAGGCAATGAATATCAGAATACTCAATGTCAAATGCGAATATCTTACCGGTCAAGGCTTCGAAGTAAGGAGCGTTCTCCCGAGTCGTCCCGGGCATGTACATAGCACCGCCGGTCCAATATCCCCAGCAGGCCACGTTCTTCAAGGTCTCGTTCATCTTGCGATTGTGGAGGTATTTGGTGGACATGATACCGTTACGGCCAGATGCATCGATGAGATAGTCGAAGTCGATGGAACCTTTGACTTTGGCGCCTCCAGAGTAGGTGCGTTCGTAGTGAGCGCGTACGGGGCGAGGGCCAGAGAGAGTGGCAGGGGGAGAGGGAGGAGGGGTGTCGGGACCGAAGTCGATGGAAGTGACCTTGGTCTGCTGAAAAACTTGGGCACCGCATTCGGCAGCGTGCTCGAAGATGATGTTGTCGAACTCAGAGCGTATCTGGACAGAGGATTGATAAAACGTTAAGCCAAAGCTATTGGAGTAAACTTACGACGTTCCAGGCACCGTTGTCGGGATCCAAAGCGATGAAGTCGGTGTCTGAGAAGTACATGAAGAAATGAAGACAAGAATGTGAAATCTGGCTTACAGCCTTCGCGTTTGAATTGGTTGAACTTGACAGCAGCACCGGGCTAAAGACATTGTAAGGCTGAGGTCGACAGTCATGAACTGCAGCCACATACCTTGTTTTGGAAGCCGTGTTTGACGACCTTCTCCTCACACTTGATGAAGCGAAGGAAGGGACGAACGGAGGGAAGCATGCTCTCTCCGATATGATACCTGCGAAGTTGGATGTCAGCTTTCAGTCGACGACGCAGAATGCACACATACCTCGGGAAGCTGGATCCCTCGAGCAAGACGACATCGATGCCCTCTCTCGCCAAGGCACAAGCGCTGTAACTACCACCGGGACCACCACCGATCACGAGAACCTTAGCATGAGCAGGCTGTAAACAGGAAGCGTCAATTGCGGGGAATTCGTTAGATGGGGAAGAAGGAACGGACAATAGTATCGTGAGTGACAGCGACAGGCATGATAGGCAACTGGGGTAGGTTTTTCGTGAGGCTTGTGCGGAGAGAGAAGAGAAGTTGGGGTGTCTGGGGCGACGAAGAGAAAAGAAGCCTGAGGCACCGCAGACTATTTATCTGACCTTGCCTCCGCCTTCCGCCTTGACGGATGGCATGTCCTGATATCCGCTCCGTCCAAATCTGTAAAAGACAATAAAGTTAAGGTGGCACGAAATCCCGAACGGCGCAATATTTACCTGATTTGGGGGTTCGGGTAAGAAAGAAAGCCACTACCTTGTTCTCGAGTTTGATCGTGGCACGAACGATCGAGGTCCGAGGGCCTCGCTTGTTCATTATTGCCCCTTGAAAGAAGTCAAGAAGATTCAGGGCACCCCTTTGTCATTCTGATGCGATCCTAATCGAGCGGTCGCAATGAAGCTTTTGCTTTAGGTTTGCCTTTTAGACTTTGCTTATTGTTATGAAGACTCCTCTGACGCTCATGGGGGTGATCCGAAAATGCCGCATCCAGAAGATTAGCTATTAGACGTGGCTTCTTAGCCCCTTAGCGTCTTTCGAAGACTGTCAAAGACTTGAGTCGTTCTCAGAGCGTCAAGTGCGTTGGCGGCGAGCGTTCAGTGGACATGGTGATCAGACGAAGAAGGAAGCGGACTTTCCGAAGAACCGACCGGTTTCCAAGCGACGGCCGATCTCGGCATCAATATTTATTTCTTTTGTTGTTTTCGGAATTAGACTCCGTAATCAGCGGAGTAATAAAGTTGCATTTTGAAACGCCTTTGCACACGCAAGCACACAAAGCCAGATCTCGATAAACACTCCGAGCTATTCAGGAACGATTTGATGGGACTTTGCTGAAGCACCGAAACAAGGGCATCGGCGGCGTGAAAGCAGAACAATTAAATCTGATTTATTTCCAGTTTGTCTTTGAGACCGTACGACAACAAGGGACGGCGAATGCCACGTCCGAGCTCCCCCTACCACCTCTCGTGAGCTGGGCGCACTGCAGATCGGGGTCAATCAAACTTCAATGTACAGTCAAACGCAGCTTACGGTCAAGTTCCCAAGTCCATGCTGAACGGTCCTGATGGGCAAGATAGAGGTAGGACTAAATGCAAACAGTTCAGCTTCCACGGATCACATCGTCAAAAAAATGGTGGCGCTCACCCCTGCGATCCCCTCAGGGCTCAATCGAACATTTGGGTCATTCTCTGCCGCATCGTAAGTGGCCCTGTTCTTATTCTTCCATTTATCGGTCAAGATTAGTCCATCGATGATGGCATGCGCAACGTGGATATTTTGTTTACCAAACTCCTTGTTGAGGGATTGTGAAAGAGACCGGAGCGCGAATTTTCCGGCAGCGAAGGCCGAGGTGGTCACATTTCCTCGCCACGATGCTGTGGCTCCTGTGAACAATAAAGTGCCACGTTTACCGTACTCGTTGAGCCTGCCCGAAAAGAGAATGAGAATAACGTATTGGGGTGATTGAACAAGTACGGAAAGGATGAAAGAGGTTGAAGTGAGATGGCGAGGACGTACGGGAGGGGCTGGAACGCCAAGATCGACTCTCGAGCAAATGGAATGGCACCGAGGAAATTGTCGTCGATGGATGACTGCCAGTCCTGTTGCGTAAGCTCCAAGAAGGGCTTATCGAGCTTCAAAGCATTGTTGTAGAGAGTAACTCGGATATGTTCATCAGGCCAATGTTTCTTGATAGCTTCAAATACTTCGTGAATCGACTGCTCGTCGTACTTTGTAACGGGGAATGCGGCAGCCTATCGTGATCGCGTCAGATGTCAGTCAGGAAAGGATCGTGATTCAAGAGCTTACATCGCCTCCCGAACTCTTGATCTTCTCTGCGCCTGCCTTGAGATCATCTGCACGTCTAGCGATCAAAGCAACTTTATAGCCCGCATTAGCGAATAGGAAGCTGGGTGGGGGTTATCTCTCTGGGGTATACAAAATATAAAATCGTAACTGACGCGGATGCGGCTCCCGTTCCTTTCCAGATGTCAGCACGACATATTATCAGGAATATCAACTCATTTTCCTCACCGGTGCCATTTCCATAGCCTGCAACAACGAAGATACCCTTGCTAGTCGACATGGTCCTGTGCTATCAATCCGTGCTTATGGATAACCCTTGAATGCTCTCCATTATTGTAGACCTATATATACGCCGTCAGGTTTGCTTAATCAGAATACACGCCATCTCCCCTAAACGCAACGGACCTGACGGATCACTAAGCCTGAATCCACTTAGAAGCTCACGTACCCGGGCCCTGTTGGGCGTCTTGCAGCGTGTGTATGGCGTGATGATTCGCGATCCAAGCTGAAGATAACACAGTAGTTCCTTGCGAGACTAATGATAGATCCTTCACAAATGGAGCATCGTTTGTAAGGAAACAGGTTGGTGCTTGCGATTTAGCAGATGCAGATAGCACGAGGCTGGAATTGTTCCCGTGTCAACGGCATCCGGACGTTCCGATGTCCGAAATCTCTGCTTAACTTAACCTTTGATGTATCAAATCAATGAGAGTCGTCAACAGCTCCAGTGACGAAATAAAGCGACTGAATTGCGCTGGAGACCTCCATGGCACATTTGAAATCTTCTTATCATAAGCAGCAGCTCCATGGGGAACATTGGGAAAAGAGCCCCCTTCGTGTCCGATTCGAGACAAGACGCTTCATCAAGACACAGTGACGTACTCGATGACTTAGGATATCTTTCAGAAAGGTGACCTGCCTACGCCTATCTTCGGAAACCCAGATGATTTTTTATTCCTGAATTATTACAGAATATAACAATGCATCAGATAAGGGCCCTATTTTGTCTCCGAAGTCCCCAGCACATGCACTTTCATGTCAGGGAACCTGTACGGTGGGACGACTCAGGCTGCCGCTTTTTGTATATGTGAGAGTATAATCTAGCCGACGCGCACGAGGAGCCAGACCTCCAGGGGATTTCCTTCTTCTTCCCGTAAGAAGACCTAAGGGTGTGAAGAAATCAGACGATCTGAAAATACTCAATAGGTAGCCCTACCGGTGTAGGACTGACGATCTTCATGGCCGATACTTTGATCACAGAATGTTGTTTCTCGGATGTTTTGATCCTGTGTTCTGATTAGTTTCACGGAATTGTATGACGGATCGAATTACTAACTTCCAGATACCATAGCTATGCTCTTCGATCGACCAACTATATTCGGATGACTCGAAGATGACTCGTTCATTATTCTGAGAAATAAATAAGGATCGTCACCGATCTCGCGAGTCAGCTGTGGGAAGGTTTTACCGGATTTATGAAGAGTCCTGTTGCAAGATTCGAAATCGTGTATGTTTTCCCCTCATTCGCTGGAGTGATTTGGAATCGCTACCTGGGTCTTCAAGATTATTTTCCTCGTCAACAACAAATAGACTTACAGCCTTGTCGTCGCTAAATGGTACGACCATATGAGGGGCCGAAGAGACTGGTGCTCCATGTTTGGGATCGAAGGCCACCAAACCTCGTTTGCCAACTACGCTTATGATATTGTAGACGCCTGGGGTGAGAGACATAGTCAGGTCCAGCTGACGGATCAGCAGTTAGGAGATTGGCGGTATTTAAGCTTTTTGGCGAAGCTTTCTCCTCCCCGTGGGGCCAACTGTAAGGCGGAGATGAGGCATCTGATCTGTATGCATTGCGTATCGTCATTGCATCTTCACATGATGCTCATTTGGATCATCTGATGAGGCTCGAGTGCGTGAGTAATTATATGCCATCGAGGGCAACTCACTATGAACGTGTTTCTCTAGACTCGGCGATTTCAGTCTTGTGGGAGAACTACAGGGCTCCATCCGCCAATGATTCTATTCTAGGGTACCTTGTACCGAGATCAATTCCTCATAAAATTCCTTCGCAAACCCGGAACTTGGGGAAATTTGATGTATGGACCGCCACTGGAAAGCCGAAGTCGAGTCTTGACTTTGAAGACTGTCACCGTATTGGCCAGAAGACTGCTACACTGGGCTGGTACCCTGACGCGTTACGCTCATATATGACGGAACTTGACCGAATTGACTGTTCGGCAGCGGGCGAGCGAAGGTTCTTTGACAGGTGATGCATTGACGCCGGTACGTAGTTCGGATCCGCACTGTTTTGGCGTCGTTCGCAATGATAAATTAGTACTCGTGTACATGGCAAAGTAGAGCTTTACAATGGTATGCCAAGTTGTCCAAACGCTTCATACGTTCCTATGAATCAAAATGATTCCATCTAAAGACACGAGAACTTGTTGTCAACAATTGGTCAGTAAATTCGTTACTAGTAAGTTGCCTCAGGGCAAGCGGTCGGTCTGGGTGAGGGAAATCTTCAGACAAGCAGAGACGTGTCAATCGTTCAGTCAATATATATATAATATAACACTTCATCAGGAAATAGGGTCCCGGAACCAAAGTCGCTCTGTAGATTGGTCTCACTGTCTCCACATTCGCCCAGTACGCTTAACTAATAATCCATCGCATTCTGACAGAGCGATGACTTGAACACTGACAAATCTCCGATAGTTTTGATACATCTGGCGTTATCAGGATCAATTTTCTTAATTCAACATGAGACATGATTCGGCAAATTTGTTACATGTATAGGAGCACATTTTCTTCGCGATTGGCACATTCCGACACCACAACACAGCTAGAACTCCTTTACCGGGATGAGTCTCCAAATTTGAAGGGGCGATCCGGACCCCTCAGTGCGGAAGATCTAAGTACCAAGTCAATGATTTTTGTCTCAGGCATTGTCAATAAGGTGTTGCTGACCGGAGTAGGCCCAATCGACAAAGCAGGAGAGACATTAATGACCGAGTCCTCATTGGGTACGCGAATGCTATATCAAGTCAAATCGTAAGGAAACTGGTCTCCAAACAATCGGTAACGATTACAAACCTCCATAGATCCTCTCCGACGGGGGTTATAGACCAAGCGAAAGGGGGAACATAAAATAGGACCTAGATACAAAAATATGAGCAGGAAAACAAACAAGCAACAAGAACGAGGACATCTTGTTCGTTTTGAGGGGTAATGTAAAGCCCTGTAGCGAGGCTAGAAAGGGTGAAGGTATTCTTCTCCTTGCCTTCGGAGATCTTAATCCTCTGTAGTCATAAATGATGTACATTAGTGTCTCATCATGAGTCGTAGGTGTCGGACTCACGGCTTTGTCGTCTTCGAAGGGAATGAAGAGTGCTGGTGCACTAGATGCTGGCGCGCCGGGGTTGGGTCTGGTAGCAATGATGGCGCGAGCACCAACGTCGCTGACGATGTTGTAAATGCCGGGAGTGATAGACATGTTTGTGGATCTGAAGCTGATAAGTAGTTTTGTCGAGAGGATTCGATGGGTAGCAATCGCCCAGAATTGCAGTTCCTTTATACTCGTCTTCACGTCCAAAAATAGGCCCAAGACTCCTGTCAAATCGCACTGCGAAACAAACAGATGATGTGATATGCAGCCACCGGAAGAACCGGCTTTTTTGTTTGTCGTCGAAAAGCAGCCATAGTTCCCTCGTGTTTTCCAAAAAGACATTTGTTCGCCCTCTATGCAATCACGGCGGAGCCGATCTGGGACGTCAACAAGGTGGAGAGAGACCGGAGTGTTCGAGAACTGGAGTGCATCATGACAACAACCTTTCGGTGAAGACGCGGAACGCCAGTGGCCCTGGTATATATAGCAATCATTATTTCCAATATAACATAGCTCGATACCTCACCAGAGAGTAGTCCCAGCTCTTTCTCGTAAACAAGGACGAAGTAACCCGCCTTGTTCATGGTTATGATCGAGCTCCGAAATCGGCTCTTCGGTCCCTTTGACAGGACAGCGCTAGGCGATCGCGGAAGCAAATAATAGCATGACACCGCGTCCATCAGACCGCCCATGTCCAGGGATAATCTCCCCTAAAGCTCGACGCATTGTTGAATGAAAACGCAACAATACGATTGCCGTTATCAGGATATAATTAGATAAATTGCTCCCTTAGAGTCATCGACGGAGACAAGGAGTATAGTACTCCATTAATCTCGCAGTTTTCCTATTCGGTAACAAGCACGACGCAGCTGTCGTCCTGTTTAAAAATGGAGATAAGTAGGGAATTTAATACATAATATCTCGGAATGAGGTGCTGGAGCATGAGAGTCCACGAGTCAGGACTCAGGAGTGATGGGGTGTGATGAATGGTGGGTCAGGTGGGATAATTGGACGCACGTTGCTTGAAAAAAGGAAATTTGGTGTATTGTTTCGTATGGCATGTTTCTTGAAATAGTAAGAGCTGGAACAATTGTGATAGAGTGGGTCCCCAAAATCGTCAGGCGATCATTCACCCTCTGCAGTGTGACTTCAAATCCCCCTGATCATTTAGGACATTGACACATTTAACAGATTCTAAACGAATAACTTCACCAGATACCTGAGAAGGAAATTAGACCGCGGCGCATTGAAAAATCAAGGCTAAACTCTCGTACCAGAACGACACCGATCAAAATTACGTTCTTGGAAGTTCTCACAATGCAGTGAAGTCATCTTGAAAACATCTTATCTCCTCTCCCTCGAATCTCTGTTCCGCAACACTGCCTTCGTAGTACCAGTAAATGTTTGCATCCGAGGAATGCCAGTGGTTCGTGTTGCAAGGCGGTTCAAGCAGCCAGCTGAGCCCTTGAGGCTGTGGCGTCGTGTGGCCTGCCGGTGTCGACTGTCCAAGAATTTACAACTTCTAGCAATGCAGGTTCAAAGCAATAGGAAAGATCGTTCAAGGAGGTATTTTACGTAGTATCTCCCTCGCCAAACTGAGTTTCAAAATTCACACAACCAAAACAGGCAACGCCGGGTTGAAGCTTTCGGAACTTCGGCAATCGCTGTCGCTGGCAGTGATCTGATGTGATCTGATGATGATCAGAGACTGATCGGGAGGAAGTCGGTGATATCGGGTTCTGCTTTACCAACTATCTTCACGATCAAATAAAACAGCAGGAGTAGAAAGGAGATTTGTAACATCGAAATCTGTTTGATTCAGTCGTTCAACAATTTTATTTCACCTAGTTGATCGTTTCGCATGCACACCAAACCGCATCACGAATATCCTGGCAAAGACTTAAATACCATGCAAATTCTTCGCAGGAACAAGCGTCCACAACTCCCCATCCAATCCTTCAGCAGGCTGAATCAGGACCTATCTTCCTTATCAGACTCGATCGAGCGAGGATTCGACGGTTGCTTACAGGCGAATCACCGAATTCGTCATCAGAAGTCTCCTTCGGGACGAAAAGGACGAGATCGTTGAATGGGAACTTAATTCTGAGAGCGAGAGTTTGAAATTCGAACTCAATAAACATGATCACAGGCGGTAGAATGACACTGACTTGAAGTTATCGTCGCCTGCGGGTTCTACTGCCCAGTTGAACGGAACCGTGGCGACTACAACGCCCCCGGGCTAGAAATTCTGCATGTGAATATATTGCTCGGTATTATGTCGAATGACTTACACCAGGCATGAGGTACCAATGGTCAGTACGAGACCTAATCTGATATGTCCCATTCACAGACGGGTCAAAGAACCATTTCTGGGTGAGGTAAATCAGAACAAGATCCCGCAAATCAAACCCCAAACTGACCGCCTTTGTCTTCCTATCGAATTCAGTCCTCGCAACGACAGCTGTTCCAGGAATGGTAGGATCAGGGATGATGATACATTGATGAGAACTATCGTGGGAAATGAAATAGGGGCCTGGAGGGAGGTGACTGAGAGACATTGTTGTAGGGAATTGGAGCCGGTGTTGTTAGATGAGTAGTAGAGCAAGGCTCTTATAGTGAAATGGGCGATGGGAAAGCGAACAGAAGTTCATCGAAGTCATCGCCTCGTCGGCGTCGCCGCGGCTTCGACTGACAATTGTGGATCGTACGTGGATCTTTTGTGCGATTAAGCAGGGCGAAGGCCTCGAGTTGATAGGGTCTGAAACAGACGCTGTCAGCTTTGCGACCGAGTTGAGTGACGCATGCTATTGATCTACCCATGTTGCTACTACGCAAATGGCTTTAGATATTCGGATCCGCGCATTGTTCCCTGTATGGTCCATTACCCATCAGGAAACACCCCCCCGATACGCTACCTGCTCTCAAGCCAAGCCAAACTTGGGAGCGCTATCATGAGTTGGCAAACGACAGAGCGCTTGAGAGCGCTATAGAGCAAGAGTCCTCCAGCGGGTTTTTTTTGGATATCAGGTCGGTTTTTTTTAATAAGAGCTCCGCGAGACATACATACTATGTACCTTCCTTATTAGGCTGCGATAATTAATATTTATATTTATATTATATTATTATATTATGCAGTCCACCAATTCGCTCTATTTCGCCACCTCCAGGGCCTCTACGTCTTCCTACGCTTGTTGTGAAGCCTTGCACCCGAATTAATGCGACAATCATCGTCGCACCACCAGTCCTCGCCGTCTCTCGGAAATGCTTTCTCTCCAGAGCAAATGAGATGATACTGAGCCGAACGTCTAATGTGAGCCCTCACTCAGAAAAATGACTGATCACTGACCCATCCACCACATAGAGGCCCAGAACACCCAAGAAGCTGTTCGCCGTTGCCTGGGAGGCCGCAATAGTCGCAGTTGGGATCCTCTGGCTCTTCCGACATTATCCGTCGCTTCTTCACTTGACTTCGAGAGGCTCTCGTGGTTGAAACCGGTACGCTTGCATGATTGCTTGGTTGTGTGACCGTCTCGATAGAATTCGATGCCAAGTTTGTCGATGACGTGTTGATAGAGTTGTTGGCGTCTGCGGAGGGAGCCTGAAGGGCATCGACATTCGGTTCGGGCGTGTTTGATGTAGCGCTGCCATTGATATCGGTGGCGGTGGCGGTGGCAGTCACACTCAAGTCCGTTGTTCTTTTCATGTTGAACGGTTGAGAAGATACGCATAGGAGGATAAACAATGTAACATACCTCATTGTTAGCATTGCCCGATGTGCTTCGGAAACTGGCAACAATTGATCTTGCTTTTTGGCGGTGCGGTGGCGATGTTTGACGGTTTTCTCATGATCCCAAAGTTTGTTGAGGGCATTGCGTTCGTTTTGTTCAATCCGGTAATCGATCTCTTCATGGAAGTGAGATATTATGTCGTTCTTGTGGACGGTTTCGAAATGAGCGAGCATGTTGTATTTCCATACACACGGAGACTGGTCGCAACCTGGGCCTCTGCACTGGATTGGCACATTAGTACACGGCCCTCCTGGTGTAAACTTAGCAGCTGAAGCCAAGGCTATTTTATACTTATTCGGACACCTGGTCCGGTCCATATCTATGGCAGTCTTGGATTGAGTGTGCTTGGATTTCATCAGGTTCGTGGCGCATCTGCCTTCCGTACTTCCACAGAAACCACACTCATCTTTGAGATCTGCACATTTGACATCATGTAAGAAGTGCATCGCCATATGCTCGATGAGTTTGGGGCCGGGTTCAAGGTCGAGGTGGGGACAATATCGACAAGCGTGTCGTCCTGGAGCAAGCGGAGGGTGACCATCGTGGTCATCTTCACATACAAAGCACGCGAGACCTTAGTAAGCTTCATTAGCGGTCCTCTAGTGTCCATAAGATGCGAGAAACAATTACCCTTCTCGTTGCGGTAAGGAAATGTTGGTGAGACTGGGAGCTTGGGCAACCGCGGTGCATCTTCTCGCAGTTTTTCGTATAATTGTAAAGAAATTGCTGTGAGATCGGGCGTGCTCATGAGCCAGGTGTGCTCTTGTGACTTCGACGACTTTAAGCGGGGCTTTTTGAGCGCGGGATCAAGCGGTTCGAATGCGGATCCAGGTATTTCGAAAGCCGGTGCAACACCGAGAAACGTCTCAACCCTACCGGTCCATTCCCACAGATTATTGGCATTCGGGATCTCATTTTCTTGATTGGAGAGATTTGCTTCCTCGTCGTGATTGAGCGAAACGGCTTCGGCATTTTGACTATTTTCAGGGGTCAACATCCGGAAGCGGAAGACTTGGACCTGCAATTTCACGTTTGAGTCCGCAAGTCGATCGGCTGAGATCGTAGGCACGTGTTCGGAACCAATCTTGATGGATGAGATTCTGACAATCGCCAGGAAAACCTTGTCAGCGCAACGGACTAGAGTGCCCCCTGGATCATCAATGGAAAGGAGATTGGGAGGAAGACCGCCAGCATCAAGAAGTTGAGTGAGCGCATTATCTGTGGCCGACGTTGTTTCGAATCGAGAATACCCTCTGATCCTCTTTAGGCGATCCCTAGAACCCTGAGCGTTGATGGGGTCCGAGAAAATCCGAAGGATTGTCGCCTTGTGCTGACGCACTCCGTCTACAACGACCCAAGGATCACAGATGACGGATGCACCAGGATCCTGAACCTCAGACTGTTCTGTATCACCCGAAGATTCTGGTAACGCAGCCAAATCCTCCAAATCCGGCTCAAAGTCATCATCCATCACTGGCGGTTTCGTACGTAACGGGTCAACCGTGGGATTGGGCCTCGTGTTTGACACGTCGTCTTGGTCTTGTTCGTCCTGCTCCTCATCTCTCTCCTTGGATTGATGCCCGTGCACCAAGACCAGCTTGTTTGTGCCGAAGGGACTCAAGATATGATAACCCCCATCACTCTCCATCTCATCAAAGCTCTTGCTGGGGGTCATTTCACAATCTGTAAGGTCCTCGTTCGCCACCGTTCGACCCGTATTCCAGCACGTCTGCAAACCGACCCCCGCAACATGTACGTCTCCCTCCCATAACTCCGGTTTTAGGTGATCCCATTTCTGTGCAGTTTTCTTATCTTCCACTCCCTCATCCCAGACCGTGGTTTTGATGTCTAGTCGACGTGTACCGGAATCCCACCCCTTCTCTTCCTGCAGTATCTTAACACACTTCACAGCACCTGTCGCCCGTGTTGCCAATTGATACAGATCGGCATTCGTATCTGTGCCAATCATGGTCCGATAAATGCCAAACAATTTCTCCAAGGCATCCGTCCCAACCAGTATCAGATAGAATTTGGCTTTAGGACAATCGCGTTTGGTTTTGGCAACGCAAAAGTATGCATTTTTTATTGTCTGCTGCATGTCAAAATAAAATTGACTGGACCATAGATCGCCCCGGAACGTCGAATATCCCGCAAGGAGGAGGTGCGAGGCTGCGCTTAAATGCACCAGCTGCTCTCGTAACGATAATTTGTGGTTGGTGTAGGCCTCAACAAGGTGTCGATAGACGTGGCCCAGAAACCGTATGCTCTGGCGGGTCTTTTCGTAGCCAGGCTTGTCTTCTTTAGCCGCCTTGGGGAGCTTGGCAATCGCCACGAGGAGCCGGTACATTTGGGCCACATTCTGTTTGTCTTTCGGCGAGAGGAGAAGGTTTGCGGTGAGGGCTTTCATCCCGTCATCAATCAGGTGAGTCTTCAACGTTGTCTGATCAATATGGACGCCATTGATGGTGATGCCTTTAGACGATGTCAAAGCGTTGCGCGCGCGCTTCAGCAGATGCTTGTGATCAAAGTCAACGGTTCGGTCGTCAAAGCCACAATGGAGGTCGAATAGCGGAAGATTCCCAAGCATAGAATACAGAGGAGAGTCCGGCTCCAGTGTTCGACTCAACGTCAGCGGCGTAAGTGCTTTACGACGCTTTGCATCCCCATCTGTGGCAAAACAGTAAAGTTTTCCTTTGTGCTGTTTTAGCTCGGAGTCCAGTGCCCCCGCGGCATTCTTGAGAAGACGCGTTTGGTCCGCAGGAACCCCCTTCTTGCATGTGCCTGAGAGGACGAATGGGCGAGCGGCACGACTCCTCGCATCTGGATTCAGACTCGCAGCGGCAATAACGGATGCCTAGTATTCTCCGGTGAGTATCTTGTGCCCGTGCGGTAACTCTGTCATACCTCTGATGCTACGTGTATTTCGTCTGCCACCAGTGCCTTCAATAATGCATCTGCATCGTCCATCGAAGCAAATTCCAAAGAACACTTTGCCTCGGTATGCTCACGACACAAGCCAAGTACCAGATTCCGCTCAGGATCCCAGCGCAGCCGCTTCTCGATGGCGATCTCGTCAATCGCAAGGACGTATCCTACCCCCATCTCGTGCAACAAATTATCAGGTACCTCCTCTTGATCGTCTTCCAAGCCTTTTGTGAGACTGACATCCAGGTTACGTGCCATCTCCGCCTGCGTTGGGAATCCTGCTGAAGCGAGAAGAGGCCGTGATCCCATGTGCCGACGAACGGTGGAGATGGACGGTCCACCCAATGCCTTGGCGACAATGTTGACGAGACGAGGTCCTCCCATCTTCCAGATGAGGTATGCAAGTTTCAGATCCTTTGAAGAGAAACTCTTAGTTTTGCATAGATCCGATGCCGCATCAGTCAGACGATGAATGATTGCCCGTATCCCACCTCCGTTCTTGTACGCCACTCTAACAAGAGTGTCAACACGCTTTACGTTGCCCTCCGCAATCAGCATCATCGCCCGTTTGTGATTGTCGACTGCCCGATCGCGCCCGACCAGTTTTTTTGCCAAGTTCAATCCCTTGAGCTTGCCCTCACGGACTTCCGCAGTACGACGACACAGGTGCTCTAATGCCTGAGCAAGACTAAGCCATTTGTATTGTGAGTTCTCCGTGATGCCATCTGTGATATGGCGCTGAATCGTAACCGCGTAGGGGTTTCGTCCGATCTCGCGACATTTATGGCATACACCCTTCAACATGTGCGTAGAGGTACAGGAGTCTGATCGCAAGAGTAACCCGCCGCCAGACAGATCAGGGGTCCATGGAAGACCCTCGTCGTAATGGACTTTCCAAGGGTATTCCAAACCGCCGTATTGGCCCGGCTTTAGCTCGATGACCCATCCATTGCATTTCTCTGCAGGCGTGACTGTGAGTGCTTTCTGTTTTGTTTTGATGCGCTCCGGGACAGAGGTTGTGTCAGCTCTATTTGAATGCTGGATATTTGACTTTGCGACAACAGCCGGGATTGCCATCTGAACCGGAGGTATTGTCGTGTCCGTGGCACCACTGTATCAACTGTCAGTATTTAGCATAGTGATATCAAAGGGTACGGACCATATCTTCATTGCTTTTATCAACATCTCAACTTTTCCTTCTAATAGCCCGCCTTCAATGCCCAACTTCATCACACACGTCTCGATCCATCGCACCAATCCATCCATGCCAAAACGTCCTCGTCGTATTGTTTTGGCAACGTCTTCTGCAGACACACGGTATCCACACAAATTATCGAGGGCTGGATTCAGCGACTCCCATGCATTCCCCCCGACTATTCCGTCTGGGACCATTTGTTCAGGCGACTGTGCAAATCCGGCAAGTTTATTATCTTCTGAGGGGTCGTCGGCTTCAATGACGGACTGCGGTAGGGTGGCTGCAATAGAACGAAGTTGGTGTACAAGTTTGATGCCGAGTGGGTCCGGTGAGATCTGTGGACGAGTGCTTGAGATAACGGGTATGGAATCCACATCAATGCATTCTGCTGCTGATTGGGATGTCATAACGCCAGTAGTGGATGGCACAGCCTTCGCTGTTTTCCCTTGCAAGCGTGGTGCACGAAGGAGTGGGACCGGTGAGACAGGTCCTGTTATTTTATGAAACCAATTGCTGAGTTTTGGTACACCAGGCTTGGGCAAGTGGCTCTGATGCTCGAGGCTCTCTTCGTGCTTCTTGAAATTTGCCCGACCACCAGTGCCTAACTCAACGTCTCGACTGCATGTTTGGCAATAAATTGCGGGGTGGCCATTGACAAGTTTAATCTGAAAAATTTTCTGTAAGCTCAAAACCGATTGCCAAGGTCAATGGACGTGTCTTCTGACCGGAGGATCGTCAGGAACAGGTTCTTCAGGTTTCTTCTTTCCTCGGGGCATGGATATTCGCGTTTTGAGGCCAAGGAATGGATGTTCGCGCGAAGAAGTTGCTGAGTCAGCGAGCGCGCGAGGTGTCGGACTCTGTTCCGTGATGACTTCAAGTCCGACACAGGATCATACAGCGATATAAATGGATGTAAATGTATTAAAAATTTGTAAATGTCATTTCGAAGCATTCTGAAGGTGTTTGAGGCATCCAAAAAAAAACCGACCGGTTTTTTTTTTTAAGGGCCGGTCAAGGGTATACATACTACCTCCTGATATCCCGGCATTTGCCGGTGGAGGACTCTTGCTATAGAGCGCCTTGAAGCACTCGGCATCTTGCGAGCACTGGAAAGCAGCTCGATATCGTGATAGGATGACATGTAGCTGCCTGTAAAAGCTCCCAAGACTTGTGATCTCATCTTTCAATTCTCAGTAATACATAGACTAGATCTGTCAGTTAGCGTTTGAGGACATTCAATGAACATATGATGCAACTGAGAGTACAAATCCGTGCGGAAAACAACAATCTATTCCGCAAACCTACTACGCTACGAAACAACTACGAAAGAGTCTTGAAAACATCAAGAGAGAGGTAATCAGAAAGAAAGAACACTTTGCAATGATCAAAGATATTATCTGCGGTCCATCCTTTACCTTCAACGTCGATATGGGTGAAATCCGGTACTACATGCATCGTTTGGCGAATTTTTGCCAATGGGACAACATCGAAGGTGTCTGTCAGACGAACGCGATACATATTGACATTTTCCGCGACCTTTTGAGGGAAAGGGGTGAACCACTGAAGGAAAACCAGCATCTGCTGCATTTCGGGCCTTTTCCAAACGCGAGGATTTATTTTGAAGAAGACGCGGACACGAGCTAACCGAAACCCTAATGCATTGTGAATGATGTATAGCAGAGAATGTAAAAAGTAACTCACCCTTTACACCATAAAGATTGGCAGTTTTATCGTTGACCCGGACGAGGACAACATCGCAATGTGCACGAACACTTTTCTTGGCAATTTGAGCAGTGTGCGGAGGTCGAGCTCGGATTATCTCCGTCTTCCTAATTTTCTCCCCTTTCAGAACGGCGGGAAGGCTGGCTCGAACTTGATGCCACACGGTGAATTTGTCGTCCTTGTTGGGTTGACTCGCATTGACATACATCTTGGCAAGATACTGCTGGAGAGCCGGGAGAAAGAGTTCTGCGTGATAGACTTTACGGAGAGTGGTGATGGTGACATTTTGGCGAGCTGGGGTCTTAGAAAACAGGAATTCAGAAGATACACCACTGCTCAAGTCAGCATCATTGTCGTTAGAGAAGTGATAGAACAGACGCACGAGATACGAATGAGGTCATCTTGTTCCTTTGACCCGACTTTATCCTCAACATCCACTCCGAAATCTGGCAGCTCATCAACATCCGACTCATCATCCTCGCAATCAGACTCCTCTGCCTCGACCAATGACCGACCCTTTACCCATGCAAGAAAATTTGTCCAGAAATACAGCGACTCTTGACGATTCATCAGCTCGACTTGTTGGGCAATGAAATCCTTCCGGTTGGTACGACGATAAAGTTCTTTCGCAAAGATGATGTGAAGACGTTCGGCAGTTTCGGTGTTGTATTGGTCGAGAGACCCCCAGCGCTTGATGTGTTCGACATAATGCATTAGAGCGTGGAGCTTAGGAAAGTTGAAGTGCTTGCGAGGTCCTAAGATTTCAAAAATGTCCTTGTTGTCATGAAAGACGCGGAGCGACCGTTCGAGCATGTCGATGCTTTCCGTAGAGTGTTGGGTAAATGAGGCGTAGTAGATGAAGTCAAGGAAGGCACGAGCGCAAACCGTCACCTCGGTCCTGGCGCCTGCAACGATTGGGACGAGGACCTTCTCCATCTCCTTGCATTCGCGCCCTGTCCATTGCGAGACCTTCGATATCCCTTTTGAGAAATGTCGAAGGGTGGAATGCCTCGGTATGCACTTGAATCGTGCATCAACTTCCTTGTCGCCCAGCACGAAGCGACACCATTCAACAAGATGTTCGTTGAAGACACCTTTGTGAATTTGATGAAGGAGATCAGGAGGGAATGATTTGAAGACATGGAAGACTGGAAGACCGCGCCAGAATGGATTGCTGATACGTCGCATGCCGAGCCGTTTGAAGTCGACGCTGTCGAAGAGTGGATTCTCGATGAGAGCATCGAGTAGCTCAATGGCACCGCGAGATCGCGGCCGTGACGGTTCAGGATCCCCTCTGTCATCCGGCTGCACCTCGCATTCTGGACAGTGATTGTCCTTACAGCATGCGATGAGACATCGCTCCGGATGGTCGACGGTGAAGACGGAGAGGAAGGGGTAAATCTTGCGAGCCTGGTCGTCGGCGCAGGCCATCTCAACCCCGTCTGATTCGGGTCCGAGAGAGTATAAAGGGTCGACAATTTGGCGCATGCACTCGTGGTAGATCTCCCAACCCTTCGCGCGACGCGCATCGTCGGTTTCGAAGCAGTCGAGTTTTGCAACCGGCAGATAAGCAACAAGCCTCCATGCACGATTGGATAACTTGCGCCGGGCCTCTTTTGAGATGTTGCCAACGGTCATGTAGACTGGCCAAGCGACTTTGTCCCCTGAGAAAACGGAGAGGTTGGTTTTGTCGGTTGCGAAGATAATGGGAACGATGGTCGAGCTTTCGGGAAGACGCGCCTGACAGAGAGAAATTCGAGTTAGATTGAGTCTTCATAGTGACAACTGAGACGCACCTGGGTCTCCCACCACCAATCGCCCGTCCACATCTCCGAATAATACCGGTCGCTCTTTTCTGGATCGGCCCAGAGTTTGGTCGGCGCTAAGGCTTCCAACGAATATAGCCCATTTAAGGATATCCGCAAGTATACTTGCCAAGGGTACCTGCCTAATACACTGTAGGCAGGTATGAGATTATTGGCTGGACATTTAGGCAGGTACCTGCCTGCTATTTTTACTAGTAAATAGGGGGTATTTAGGCAAGTATAGGCAAGTAAGTACCTGTACTTGCCAAGTACAAGTATGGGATTTTGGCTGAAAAAAACAGGCAGGTACCTGCATGCAGGTACCCAGGTAAGGCAAGTATATATTCGTTGGAGGCCTTAGTCGGCGCGTACTGCATATGATCCTTCAAAAGGGGATCGCCGAGAATATCCTGGACACAATCCAGGATATTCCGATGGTAAAGTTCGTAAGTTTCGACTTGCGGAGTACCCAGATCGGTCGACCGATCTCCCTCGACTTTGAGATCGAATGTGGTCCATCTAGGGCCCCTGGGAAGAGCATCGACTGCCTTTAGAAGAGAGCGTGCTGAGGTGAATGATAAATTAAGGCCTTTGATCTAAGATTTGATATTAGTATCGCGATACCTAACAACGCTAGCTGCACTCACGGCGGGAAGCGTAAGGAATTCGTTCATAGAAGACTGGCTGACGCCAGAAGTTGCCAGCCACTTCCCCATTTCCCATTCCTCTTCATTCTTAAACGGCCCCCACATTCCCTGACCTTCGGCTTCAAGTCGTGTAAGATGTTGCTGGAAAATTGACGCCGACGGTGCTATTCCAGCACCAGCACGGGCAGAGGGATCGAAGGGTTCCACAAATACGTCTTCATAGTCAGACGACGTTGAGGGAGAGAGGTTGGCAATATATTGGTCCAGGTCGGCCTCTTGAACCTCATAGTCGTCCTCGACCGTTGCTCTGTAGAGATTCGGCTGGTTGTCATCAGGCGTGTCATTGGGTATGTCATCGGGGTGTGGGTTATCGTCTGGAGTAGTGTCCATGTAGTCGTGGGCCATAGGAATGATTGGAACATGGTGCTCGTCGTCGTCCCCGAGCCTTCCCATCAAGGCACGCTCACGCACAAGCTTTGCTAAAGCCTGCCTGCACGGTTTACGTGATTTCAGATGGGCTTTGAGGTACCCATTTTTGGTGACCGTCTTGTTACAGAACTGACACTTTGGCCGACGCGCCTTAGACATCAGCGAGCTCACAGGATGTGTGTGAGGATGAGTGTGAGTCGATGTGCTGTATAACGTTGTTTGCGGAGTTACTGTAACGCGTCGCTCTTCTCCTTCAACGATGATATTCAAGACTCTCTGATCACTGAGCGCCAACTCTGCAAATGCCTACATCGAAGCATTCTAATCATTTGACATTTGAGAATGGATCCCAAGGGGATACACGAAGTCCATCATTCTTCGTCGTCTTTCGTTGGGCCAATCGCTATGAAAACGCGGCAGGTCAGGACGCAACCTGGCTTCAAGACATATAACCGTCTGATACACCACTATCAGCACCGCCACCAGCACTCGGAAAAAGCTAGATACTCGCTTCAAGGATCAGCCATAAGACCTATACACGAAAACCTGAAGTACCCCATCGTCGCCAGCGGTCGATGTACCTATCTACTTCGGACAACCTTCGTCTTACTCCCTACCAGCGCTCTAGGTACGTGTCTACATACTTCTCTCCCTCGCGATAGCTCATCGGACGTGATGTTTACAGTTGCGTACTCTGTTCCCACAGAGGAGGCACGTCATTCGACAACATTCTCCGAACCTGAACATCATACATACACTTCCGCACCCACCCATGCATCTTCCATCATCGTATATACGTCAAGATTCCTTCAACAAGTATTGTGTGACTGCAGTGTCGCACATGCCTTATATGGAACCTTATTATGTCGTATAAAAGACAGATCAAGAAACTTTCTCGCAGTTAAAACTTTTCATCAAACCACCATCATGCCATTCCAGCATACTGAAAGGAGATTCTTCTACACCAACTCCCACTATCCCCATCAGCCAATGGTCCTCCTGGTGACCCGCTTTGAAGTACATCCTTCACAAATCGTATGTTGCTTTTACTGCATCGTCAATCGTTCTGATCTTCTTTCGTAGGGCGATCTCTTTTTTCATCCGAAACTGCTCTTTCAAGTAATCGACACAACTGATGAGCTTTCGTTCGACAACGCGGATCGCACGCGTGCGTTCTGGCTTTTGAGGATGACCTATCTTGGGAGGGTCTTTGAGAATCAGGCGGGTTATATGGCGATCATGGACGACGAAGCATAAGGGTGAGTTTCTCATTATTATCAGCAATCTCTGGTATAGCTGACTGTTCTATCGTCCAGAATCCTTCTCGCCACGGATTCCTACTTCCTGCTTCCCCTTTCCGATGCGATCGAGCGCGAGCTCGATCGATCATTTCATCATCATTGTCGTACTGTGCCATGTATTTGCACCATTCTATGTCCCACAAATATATCTGATCAGAATAACACTTGCGGCACTTGGGTTCCCATCAAAGCTTAATATTAAAGTGTCAAGCAATGGTCATGTCAGAAAGTTCCGCAGCGCAAATTATTATATTCCGTAGCTTGTGTATTGTTCAATCTATATTCAAAGGGTTGTGTCCAAAGTGTATTTCAAAATGATCTATCTAAGCTGTGGTGGATGCGATGGCACTGCGATAAGTTTTCTGTCAAATAGGGACAGAGCCTAACCCCGCGGAACATAGAAGGGGTAGTTTCCTTGCTTAGCTAAAGCTGCCAACATCGCTTCCTCGTCTTCGATATCCGTATCGCCATTGCCGTCCCCAACCTCCAGTTCCGCTTGCTCGACGACTGGTTCAACATCGATTGCTTGCGAAGTCGCAGCCGACGGTCCGGCCTCAGGTTGCATCGCAGTATCCACGGCTGCAAGTTGAAGCTGCAGGTGTTGCATGTAGGTGATGGGGCCTTCATAAATCCTTGGAGGAGACGCGGGGATGACTGGGAGGCCCGGGACATGAGCGACGAAACCCCAGAGACGAAGGGGGGGTGCTGGTGCTGCCGGCTCAGCTACCGGAGGCGTTACGACTGGCTCGAGAGGTTGATTTGCCTCGGCGTTAGGCTCGGTAGGTGCGGTAGGCGCGGTAGGCGCGGTAGGCTCGTTGAGTGAGAGATGGGTGAATTGATCTTGGATCGTCAGGTCTGAGAGTGACTCGGAGAGTGATGGGGATGGCGGTGGAGCTGTGAATGGCAAAGGGGACGAGGGGGCCGAAGAGGCCTGACTGCTAGACTCAGGCTGGCTGTTAGCCTGAAGGCTATGTCTCGAAATTACGAGACGTATTGTGCGTTTTCTGTAGACTTAATTAGCTACGTAGCAATACTGTTGAGGTTGAAGCCTACGGATGCGACGCATCATATGGGCAACCGTCGTGAGACTTGACCCGTCTGATATCTTTTCCCATGACTTGAACGTTCTCCTGAAGTTGAAGAAGATAAGTCGCGAGCTGGGAGAAGACGGTTGAAGGCGAGTTTGGACTTAGCGGATTGCTGAGTTTCGGAAGCACTAAATTCAGTGTGACCTATAGATCCAAACCTTAAACTTTCTCCCACGACAACCATTCGATTTGCTACCTCATGGCAAAGCGAAAGCGAAAAGCTGGTGCTCAAGCTAAAGCCAATGCTCAAGCACCTGCTGATGATGGGCCCACTGACGATGATACCCTTTCGCCAACGAAGGCCGTTGCTCGTAGCCCAATCGATTTGGACGACTTCGACAAGCCAAAACGTCCAGCACCTAAGCGTCAGAAGAGAAATGAGGACAAAGAGAACAACCCTCCTGTTGCTGTACGCTCCTCAGAACGACTTCAGAAGGGTGCGCGGGCGGTGCAAGGTCAAAAATTAGGTATGGTCTTGCTGTTATTACCTGGGTCATTGCTCCGTTTGACTAGATGCAGGAATTGCTAAAGAAAAGGATGCTCGAACTGGAAAGGCTGGGAACAAAGCTGGAAAGCAGAAGATCTTGGAGTCAGAGCGGACAGAAAACCTCGGGGACAACGGCGACATCGAGGGCGATAGTGAGGAGACCAACAGACAGCGGGGAGGCAGGCTTGGGACTTCCTCTCAAAATAATGGTCGAGTTGTCGAGGGAGAGAGAGAGCTCTTCTCCGAAGACGAGCCCATGATCGCCGCACCCACACCCCGCAAATCCTCTGTAAGTCGGTTCTTTCATGCCTTATGGAGCAACACCCTTAAACCTTATTCCTCAGTTTGAGCTGATTGAGCATACAAAAGCTGCCTCTGCGAAGAAAACTTCACCTGCCATATTCTCTCCCATCGCATCGTGCAAGAGCCCTAGTCAGCCTCCTCGGAGTCGCCAGAGCGTAGTCAGTAGTACCTCCCGTACGAGAGACATAGAGGGGAGCGCGAGGAATGATGATGACGGTCGACGAGCCAGGAGTACCGCAACAAAGTCCTTAAGAGCTGAGGGCGAGATTTCTATGGATACGATCCACTCGTCGACACCGCCACCTATCGATCGCAATGTGCCAATGGACGAAGACAATGATGAAGAAGTCCAGGAGATCCGAAAACCATCTGCAGCGTCGAAAGGAAAGGCAAAAGCTACCACTGCTCCTCGGCTATCCCTCTCTCCTCCCCGATCTTCTGTTCCCAAGAGATCTTCTGGAGTTGCTGCACCAGCTGCTGTTCGGGTCCCATCTCCATCCATTTCTCGAGGGAAAGATATCCGATCTCAATCTTCTACTTCAGTTCACCGTAAACAGGTCCCAAAGACTTCGCAGTCAAAGCCGCTCACCACGTCTAAACCTCCATCTTCCCATTCCAACACTGCTCAGCACCTTGAAGTGGAAGATGATGATGAAGGAGATGATGAGGACGCGGAGGGTGACCATGGAGTAGAGGAAGACGAAGACATGTGGCCATCCGAGAAGAGGCCGAGAGTTAAGGTTCGGAGAGTCCGCGGCAAGGAGTGGCCAGAAGGCGTCGATCCCTTCTACGGTCCGATCGACGGCAAGCTAATTCCCCGCCGTCATCCGGAATACACGAAAGGCAAAGTTCATGTCTCTCAATATCATCCGCGATGCAAAAGATATCTTGAAAGGGCTTACATCTATATCTGTTGGCTTCTGGCAACCAAAAGTGCTTTCCCAAACCCGTCGAAGTGTATCGACTTTGCCGTTTGGGCTTGGCAGAAGACCATGGAGTCGTATTCTTGTGACTACGGTTACGACGAATTCATTCTGGACCATGTAAGTGTTTAAAAATGTTTGCGACGTGCTTCTGACTTGGTTCTTTCATCCGCTTTCGAAACTCGATTTCAGCTCAATTCAAAGATTGCAACATTCCGCGGTGAAGTAAAGACGGCGGCCAAGAAACAACAGGCTTTCTACAGGCTCCACAAGTCTACCAGTAGCAAAGCTGTCGATAAAAATCGCTCAAGAAGGCTAAAACTCTTGGAAGGAGAACGATACACATATAAGGCACGTTGTTTCTTGCGTTGAGTACTTAGACTGCTCCGAGTCGTCGGATGCTCATGTTGATCAAATTTCCAGAACCCAAGGGACCCCAAATGTCAGCTTCGCTATTTCCATCCAGCCATCAGAGCTGTCTTGCAGGAGTCCATCTTCAAGAAACACAAAGTCGGCCATTATTTTTTCCGCGAATTCAATAAGGAATTCAGACTCGGCTTGATCGCTCTCGCGTGTACTGCAGTGCGTCCGATTCTTTCATCATTCCGAGAGCAGAGGATTCTGATGACTACCAGATCCACAATATGATCGACGAATTCAACGACGGAGAATCCATCACGAGAGATTTCACTCACGCAGATTATTCGGAAATTTATGAGGCTCATCTCTCGACGCTCCTGGCAATACCTGAAGATGGTGAATATGGTGCTCAAGCGTTTGACAAATTGGCCAATTACACTAATCGGGATCTAAAGTAAGTCTCTGTGTCACATGTCAAAAAAAGTGATGCCTTGCTGAATAATTTCTAGTGCCAATCTCACCATCCCGGACGAGACTTGGGGTGAGATAGCGCCATATCTGAACGAAGAAGAATTACGCCAGACGGCCAAGGCGATGGCTGAGGCTGTTGACAGCGATGCGAGCGATGCGGGTGGTGGAGGCGTTGGAGGCGATGGAGATGATGGAGATGACCAAAGTGATTGAGTGTTGTGACCTTGTCGGGTTCCTGGCCTGCCAGTGTTCCTGGAACTTTGAACAGTGTTTTGTCTTGGCTGTTTGTGCTGATGTCATCGATAGTACGATTCGTCCTTCGTCGTAGCTCGATTGCAATGCATAATTCTTTGGATGCCTTAATAGCAATAACGTGACAAAAGTAACAAGAAGCCAATAGCTAGGTCATCTCAAATAAGCTCGCATGCTACCTGGATGCTATGTACCGGCTAGCATGTTATCGATTTCTCACGGTCAGCTACCTCGCTCCTCCGGCGCAACTCGTCGATAGATTGATACCCTCCGCTCAGGATATTTAGAAGCTCTTCATCTGCTATAGATCTCGGCGACATGCTATCAGGGACTACAAATCTGCTCCTAAGACTACAATACTGGATATCGAGCAGCTCCAGAGCGGCCTCAAAACTCGCCTCAAAGCAGACACAGAGCGTTTCCAAGCGTTTGATATATCGAGACATGGCACTCAAGGCTTTGAGGCTTTGAAGCGCTTTATAGTGCTATGTATCAACTAGGGTACCAGGGGGGGTTTTCCTGATGCCTATTATATCATGGTCATTTTCGAACCCTCGTTTGTGAAACAAATTTAAGATGTCACGCACGCCGTCGTACGGAGGCGCACTACTTCAGTCTCGAGCAGGGCATTGGCATCATTTGACATTCCATAAAGCGAAAGGTCATCGGTCTTCTCCGCTGATCTATCCCATGGACCCATGCTCCAAGAAAGTATCGTGACACGCCCCTAGCAACAACTTCGACGTAATCTCAGAAAGTTCCAAGTCTGGCCTCCTGCTCTCTCACGTGGATAAAGCATTCCAAACACCATCTGAGATTTGTTGTCCACGGAACAACTGATGCGTGCGGCGTTTTCAAGACGATGGTCGGGTGCATTGGCGAACGCAGATCCACTCAGGAACAGCTTCTATTGGAGTTCGGGAAGGTATTCGGTAGATGAGCAGCGGTTCATTGGAGACGTTGTGAGCGGCGCATTTGGGGTAGGAGGTTCCGGGAGGCTTGGTGGAGCTTCTTGTGATGCCGGCGGCAGAAGTCGACTTGAAAACCGCGAAGAACTGGTGACCCGTCATCTGGTCCGCAGATTTCCAATTGGATCTCGGGAAAAATCTAATATTGTTATTGGCTCTCCTTTCCGGACCTTCACCAGTCTAATTTGACCGGTGCGCATCATAGCTTCCAAGTCGTTGGACGGAATTTTTCCGCGACAATATGACGGTAGCTGTCCATCCGTAAATGAGAGGTCGTGACCAGCAGCGGGTCAGTAGGCCGCTAACACCGTGAATACTGAGTTATATTTAGACAGCGCTAGCCAAATGCAGTCTCCGGCAAGTTTTAAAGAGACTCAATTTCGAACCGGCGAAGTATTCTTGGATACAATGCTTGCAGAATAGACTCAGATTGACGACATATTTCTGTTTCGGGTGACGAGATACTCCCCAAATCCTGACCGGAAATTTGCTTCGATCGCTGGTGAGATTTAGACTCCGCCCGTGCTCTACCTCGGGTCCATTACTGCAGCTGACCCTGGACGAGGAGGCCTTGGCGATGAATATTTGTTGCAGGCTGCTGCATAGCGATGTATCTCGGGAAGTTGCTAGGAAAATAGTGAGCCCGACCTGAGACTTGTTCTCTGGATTTGCCAGCCAGACGACCGCCAAGAGAATCCGTGTTTGTATTCCGATCAGCTTTGGATTTGAATCACGTTGTCGCCGTCACGGGTACCAATTCCCCCTTCGACTACGAATATGGGCCGGTCTCGGATTTACACTGGTAAAAGTCACCGAGATCCAGTGGATGTGGATGTCTCCTTCCGCAGAGCTCAGAGTTACCGCGCTGGACGATTAGGCTGCCAGATATTCTCCGAGGCCTCCTCTGCAATGAATTCCTCTATAAATAACTCTGCTTCTGCTGTTCCAATTTTGCATCGGTCTCACCGCTCTTCAAAAGGTTTTCCATCCTCGTAAGTCTCTATTCATAGTGGCCAATTGCCTTTGCAGATCTCAACCGTCAACGTTATTTTTAGGGCTTTAGTTCATTCGCAATGTTCCCCGCTGCATCACTCCTCGCTTTCTCTTTCCTCGCTGTTGCCTACGGCCAGCAAGTCGGTACCCAGACCGCTGAGACCCACCCCGCTCTCACGTGGCAAACCTGCACGGCTTCCGGCACTTGCACCAACGTTGCCGGCAGCGTTACTCTCGATGCTAACTGGCGCTGGCTCCATTCTACCAGGTTTGTACAATTGATCTGCGGCTTCGAAAGTCTATCTTATCTAATCATCTTTTTTTTTCTCACAGCGGTTACAACAACTGCTACACCGGTAACACTTGGGACGCGACTCTCTGCCCTGATGCCACCACTTGCGCTGCCAACTGTGCCCTCGATGGTGCTGACTACACTGGCACTTACGGTGTTACCACCTCCGGAAACGCTCTTACTCTCAAGTTCGTTACCAGCGGTGCTAACAAGAACGTCGGATCTCGTCTTTACCTCATGGCCGATGCCTCCCACTACGAACTCTTCCACCTCCTGAACCAAGAGTTCTCCTTCGACGTCGATGTCTCCCAGCTCCCTTGTGGTCTTAACGGCGCTCTCTACTTCTCTGAGATGGACGCCGATGGTGGTGCCGCCAAGTACCCCACCAACAAGGCCGGTGCCAAGTACGGAACTGGATACTGCGATTCTCAGTGCCCCCGCGATCTCAAATTCATCGACGGAAAGGTGTGTTTCTTCATCCTCTATATTTTATTCTCTTTTCTCACTCGCTGTTTGAATAGGCCAACAGCGTCGGCTGGACCCCCGATTCCAACTCTGCCAACTCCGGCAAGGGCGCCAACGGCTCTTGCTGTAACGAGATGGATATCTGGGAAGCCAACTCCATCTCCGCCGCCGTCACCCCCCATCCTTGTAACGTCAACGGTCAGACCCTGTGCACTGGAACTGACTGCACTGGTGGAATGTGCGACCCCGCTGGTTGCGATTTCAACTCTTACCGCATGGGTGTGACCAACTTCTACGGTCCCGGCTCCGGCTTCACCCTCGACACCACCAAGAAGATCACCGTCATCACCCAATTCTTCACCTCCGACGGCACCAACACCGGTACCCTCTCTGAGATCCGCCGCATCTACATCCAGGGCGGAAAGGTCGTCCAGAACTCCAACGTCAACATCCCCGGTATCGACGTCGGTAACTCTATCACCGAGAAGTTCTGCACTCAGCAGAAGGCCGCTTTCGACGATACCAACACCTTCGAGCAGAAGGGTGGACTCGCCGCTCAGGGTGGTGCCTTCGGCCGTGGTGTCGTTCTCGTCCTCTCCATCTGGGACGATTACGCCGTCAACATGCTCTGGCTCGACTCCGACTACCCCACCACCGCCGACCCCACCGCTCCCGGTGTCGCTCGTGGTACTTGCGCTACCACCTCCGGTGCTCCCGCCGATGTCGAGTCCAAGTCCCCCAACGCCCAGGTCATCTACTCCAACATCAAGTTCGGCCCCATCGGCTCTACCTGGGGAACTGGACCCGGAACCTCCTCCGTCGGCTCTACCTCTACCACCAGCACCACTAGCAGCACTTCCAAGTCTACCTCGACCACTTCGACCACCTCTTCGACTTCCAAGAGCACCACCACGACCACCACCTCTTCGACCTCCAAGAGCACCTCTACCACTACTTCTTCGACCTCCAAGTCTACCTCTACCACCACCACCTCTACTTCCACCTCCAACGGTGCTTCTCAGACCAAGTGGGGACAATGGTTCGTCTTATCTCGTCTTTCATCTCATCGACGCTTACTGATTAATTTCTCTTCTTTAGTGGCGGTATTGGCTACAACGGACCTACCGCTTGCACTGGATCTAAGTGCACTTACTCCAACCCTTACTACAGCCAGTGCCTCTAAGTCATCGGTAGTTAGTATCGGTCATTACATACAAGAAGTTTGGTCGGTCTCAGTGATTGTTGTGTACACATGGTTCTCGCATTTGTTTATTAGCACAACCGGTTCAAAATCAATGCTAGTCGTTGACTGATTTTTGCGTGCCTCCTTTCTGTGAATAATTTGCTTAGCTGCTTCTCAACGATCATCGACTTCAATTTCAAAAGAATCTTGATCTCAAACTTGGCCGACTTGATTTTCTTTAGCATCCATTCTTCCCTCGATTGACTTGTAACAATATTGTCATTAGTAGTAATAGTACTCTCCAGTATTATTTCATGATGATCAAAAGAAGCATTCGCGTAGACTTGCA
Source organism: Sistotremastrum suecicum HHB10207 ss-3 (assembly GCA_001632355.1). NCBI lineage: Eukaryota > Fungi > Basidiomycota > Agaricomycetes > Sistotremastrales > Sistotremastraceae > Sistotremastrum > Sistotremastrum suecicum. Next base: position 212,833 of record KV428014.1, read on the forward strand.
ATTTGAGTAGACGCCCATTACAATCTTGACCTCGACCGCATCCGACTCGACACTCGACGACAATGCTTCACACTCAGTCGACTCTTTAAGTCTAGTGAGCGCGATCCATCGCCCTAGATCGCCATTATGGAGGCTCATCATTCAAATTCATCCTCCAGGTAGCGAACGCCTCGGCGAACCTGCAGACGACATCGACGTTGGCCGAAGACTAGTCGCATACTCGTTCAATCGCGCAGACATGAACGACGAGAACTGGTATAGGGAGATGTTCTGTGCGATGACAGAAATCCTGCTGTGATCCGGCGACATCGTGAGGTGATGGGGTTCAGCGGGCCACGGGATTTTTGACGACGATGCGGTATGCCACCGTTCTCAGGCTCTTGCTCTGATCGTTTCTGAACTCTCCTCTGACCAGTATTCTCCTCCAATCGGTGAACGCCGTGTATTTGAAGAGATGTCGAGCACTCGAGGGAATGGCTGTCATAGATGTCGTGCGTCATGTACGCCGACGACCTTGCAAATGAGGCTAGGAGCCTGGGTGGTCAGTCCTTCAAGTTGAATCTCTTTATCGCTCAAATTTGACTGTTGAATCAGGCGAGCTGAGGGTCCCGTTATCGTTCGCATCGTCGTCCTCCTATTCTGCTTTGCAAAACCCGCACCGCTGCTCAAGCCAGCCATTCCCTCAGACGCCTTCTCCAATGTGCCCTAAACATCCACGAGGCTCTCCATCTCTATCACATGGATGCCGAGCTCAGCTCCACTCATGTCAGACCGAGCGTCCTGCACGGAGCCAATCAGAGCAGGGAGAAGAGGATGTATATACACGATTAACTAGTCGTTTCGTGGATCCAGTGTCTGTCAAGTTTGATGGAACCCTCAGTAAGTTTTGCTTCCCTACCTCCTTGAAGCCCCGATCTCACCTCAAGGATAGGTGTCTGTTCGAGTCCTCCTTCGACTTCTGACGCATCATCATTCATGTGCACCGGAGATCTTGATCCGACAAATTCACATCCTGCACGAGCTCCTATGTCTATGCATCATATTCTCGCATCGTCATCGCACCTTCATCAAACTGGGCTGATAGTGTCCGCAACTCTCGGGATAACGAAACCGAGTTTTGGAAGTCTGGAGAGGCGGCGGAATGGAGAGCATTCCTTGAATGGCTTGGGTCTTTCAACGTGCATATTCGCAAGGTAAGCTATCCCTTGGACTCTGTTCGTACATCAGCTAATCTAGAATCGGCGTAGGTTTTCGACCATGCGATCAACGAAGTCATCCCCCTAATGACACTCCACACCATCTCTCACACCCTTTAATTGAGGACAATATTGTACCTTATCTCGCATCGTCATTCCGTTGAGCTCCCGCTGCAACACCGTCGGGAGCCCTTGCGATACGAAATAACCCTTCTCTATTCGCTATGGGTCATATTCCCCGAAGAAGTCGCTTTCCTCTCCGTCCAATTAGGGGTACGAACTCGAGATTGTCACCCATATGCAATGGACCTGCCTTCGCGGATGTGGATGCCGTAGAGGCACCGAATCGATGGAATAATAATAGCGCGGATTCATGGCCTTTCTCACATCTCGCAACGTAGAGATTCGCCGTCATCGGACGCAACTCTGCACCGTTACTCTCGCGCGACCATGTCCTTCCTAGGCACGGTATATGAAGAATACCTCGCTCCCGATCTAACGATCTCCGATGCGCTTAAAGACGAATGGTCTCAGCACCCTTCTGCCCATTATGAGATTCGCTGTCGCTTCGTATAACGCACGCTGGGTTCCAAATGATAGCCACTCGACGGACGGCGGCTATCAGTCTGAAATCATATTCAAACAGTTAGCGCTGAGAGTCTTTGGAATGAGATGGAGTTCAAGCTTCGGAAAGGACTTGAACGTACCTGTCCGTCTTTCTAAATTGTGCCATCTCGAACCCTAGTACACACCAGTTCCTGCTTCGCACATTACGTTTCTCGTCGCCTCAATTGAAATGACATACCTGACAGAAAGATTGAGCCTACATGTACTTCATAAACTCGATCCATTGCAGAGTCGAGAATCGAGAGCGCATGCTGATTCGGCTACCATTGCGTGCAATCGATCGCGTTTGGCCTCCATAAGAACGAGCACCTGGATATAGCTGTAATGATGCCTTCAGGTGCTAGGAGTGCTGTGATGGTATCGCGATCAAGACTGAGATTAGTGTTCGTGCCGGCCTGACATCGACCACCATCGGCGCCGACAGCAAAAGATAACGCTGGATAGGCGGTTCTATATTGTTTGTGAGCAACTGCAGAGACTAGAAATTGACTCAAGGATGTGCGATTGCTTATCTGATCAGCCAGGCGATGGCGTAGTCGATAAGACCTCTTGAACAGCAGTACGGCTTGGAAGATAGTTTGGGATTGGACGGATGACCTGGCAAGCACGCCTTCGATTCCGCACATGTACATTTGGTTGTCATAGTATATCTTTTAAATGCCGAGGGTCGAACGTCTCGCAGATCCTATGCAGTCATGTAGCCCTCAGCCTTTCGATCAATGCTTTCGATGATAGACGTTCGCCCTTGATGGTCAGTGCCTTCCCCATTCCCAACTACCAACGGATTTTCGACAGGAAAGTCTCAAAGAGCACTCCGTCTGCGACCCGTGTGAGTTTTGATGAGCAGGGCTTTCAATGTGACCTTCCCGGGCCCGAAACGAGGATGGTGGTGGTAGCTCCCATGCCGTTAGCGATTTTCACATGTCAAATCTAAGCTAAGAACACTACTAAGCAAACTCATTGTAGCTCAATTACTTTTTATTATATAGATGTAGGAACACCTGCACAATACCCATAAACTGATGAGAAGAAAGAGTATCATGAGAAAAATAGCACGTAAATGATGCCGACACGTCGCCCCTGCGCCGCTTTTGCAGAGAAAATCTGGCACATGTAACATGTAACATTACGACCGGCAGGGCAAGGTCTGACATGCCGAATTCGGAGAATATGTTGACTATTTTGGAAGGGTGGGAGGCTTAAGAGTCTTCCTTCAGAGAATCATAGCTCAACGGCTTGGATCAGAGCCAGATATCGACCTCGCAATCGAATGCATGGACCTGGCCACAAATTGGCAGGAAGACACAAGAATGATAATGACACGGACAGAGTGAGATGAGAGCTTTGATGAATTTCCCAGAGGGCCACCTGGTCTTCACGTCGACATGTTCGCTAAGCACTCCCTCAAGACCCAAAGGTAGCGATGCATAGGGACATCTCTGGCAATGTCGGAAATAGAGAGACTTTCTTCGTATCCAGAAAATTGGCAGCAACAGAGGCATGCGGGAACTAGCAGAGCTCGCTTCGAAGATGGGTCCTGATAATTCCCAAGATAAGCACTTGAACGCGTAGGGCAAAAGCAGGGATCCGCGGCTGGGCGGTGCATGGATGGTGAGGCTCTATTCGTTCCTAAGAAAGAGAACGAAGTGGAGAATCAGTTCTTTCGAAGCGATCATGTTCTTCCAATATTTGATATGCGGATGCGACGTCCAGCTGGTGGTCTTCTCTACTCTAATAAATAATCAGACGAACAATCAGAATAAAGCATGATAACGCACAGATATGAATGCTCCGCTTCCCTTCGCTATCTCTCCAGAAAACCCAATTTCTGCTCAACAACTGCTGAGCGACCACAACAAAACTAGACAGGAGGGCGGCGATGCCAAGTGGGGTATGCATTCGGGGTATGCATTGGGCCCCCATGCACGCCATGATGCTTGTGAGGCTCGATCAAATTACACGGTTCGATCTGAAGGCCAGAAACTATTGGCCTTGCTCTCCGCCAGTGGGAACCAGGAATAATAGTCGTCACGTCTGCTTCACAAGCAACTTAGCAAGAGTAACTAGCAAAACTCCTCAGCAAGGGCGCTGAAGATGTCTTCATGCTAATGCTTATCCCTAGACAATGTCGGAGCCTGAGCTCACTGCCATAACGCTGTGGAAAGTCTTGGTGCTGCCGATGGCGGTGGGTTCGCAGTCTTGGTGCTGCCGGCGGTCTTTCTTGATATCAAAACAGCATCTTGTGGAATCCGGAACTATTTCTTGGATATAGAGAGCCAGGCTCGTTTGAGAGCTTATAGAGGTGGTGGTGTGTGTGGGAGGCGAGCGAAAGCAAGAGCGGGCGGAGCGTTCCGCAAATGCTTCTCTTTCCGCTACGACCTTCATGGCGGAACAGCATATCGTCAACTCAAACACAGCAAGCTTTCTCTCGCAACGCCTGATAATACAGTTGACTCAAAGAACAGATGGCAGATGCCAAATTGAATGTCGCCAGACTTTAAAATCTTTGAGCTTTGCTGTTGTCGTAGCAGATGCTATTGGAAGCAGATGACCGAATGCACCTGCATTCTATCTTCAAGAGATAGCAACCTAGACCATCCTCGATGTGATGATAGCGAGACATCGAAATTGTCAAATCGGAAATGCATTTGACTGGGTTCCAGAAATCAGTGGAGACGAGACAGAGGCTTAGACTGAGGAGATGCGTTTGATGGCGACAGTACGTTCTTCACTTGACTTAAGTCGTGGATTTGGAATGTACTGATGCTCTTTATTTATTCTTAGACGACCGAGTTCATGGAGCTGCTACTACTTCAAGGCTTTGAACGTAGACCAAGAATCGACCGCACAATCCTCGACGATCTACCAATGCGTATCTGTCATCGTGAGCACTGAGTTGTTCGCATATTGGTAGGATATCCTCTTACCATTGTGCCCTCCTATCGCAGGAATCACCTCCACCTCTTCCCTCACATTCGGTCGTCGCTCTGACCGAAGAACCGCTCCCCAGAACCGCAGATGGAAACCCAGCAGCTCACAAATTGGCATCGACCATCGCACAACCCCTAGGATGCTCCCTGACCATTCAAATATCCTTATCGCAGGCTCATCTTGCCAAGATATGCACCCGAATGCTGGCACCTTGGGCGCTTAAATCCGACGTGCAATCGGGGCGAATAGTTGGCTCGGAATGTCCGCTAGCACCATCGCGTTAACCCTAATAGCGAGGCAATTGGAAGGTCATGGTATCGGCGATCAAGACAAAGAAATATGTCTTCCTCTCGCTCCGCCGATACGAGGACCTCCACTGGAACACACCTCCACAGCACGGACAAGACTCTATCGCGGCGTCATAATCTCTTCATGAGTCTCGTATAATCACACGTACCGATGCGAACGCTGGAACCCCCATGCTACGCGTCTCCTCTCCCTCCCTGACGGGGTCCGAATATTTCGCCGATTTTAGGGCCATTTTCTGTCTTGAGGGAACATTTAGCGAAAGACAGTGGTTAACGGCGCCGCTACCTTCTGGAAGTAACGCTCATCACGTTGCGTGGATGATATGCGACCCTGTAGTTGTGTTGACGCGTGAAGTGGCCCGAACTTCGGCGAGGTGGCACCAAAAAGAAGACGTTGACAAGATGAAGCGTTCTCTGCTGAGATGTCCTTCTACGTCTCCCAGCTTGCTTCATCTTTATCTGTCTGCCATCGGCGACCTGGTCAGACCAAGGTTGCTGGATGGCGACGCGAATCTAGAGGAGATCATGAAAGGAACATCGGTCACCCAGTGCGACCTCCTACCACTCATATCCTCTAACTCGAAAAACCGCTCTATTGTGTCTCCACCTCGCGTCCTTGCATATTTGTCTGTCGAAAACCCTACGCTGGGTTGTTATGGCTGGCAGTGATGAAGTACTTTCGTCGAACATGACCGCGTTCAGGTGAAGCGGACTTTAGGATCAGGCCTCCGAGAGCTCGTTCGCTACTCCCACTCAAATCCGGGCCTCTCGCCTTCATCATCACCATCCACTCTCATCCGCCCTCATCGGCTGCCTTTCAATCCTTTGAAAGCCTACCTCAAGACCAACCTCGTGTTACTGTCCTATTGCTAGGTAAGCGATCGAATTAAAATTGCTGCACAACCACTCTCTGAACGTCTCGCAGATCCTATGGAGCCTACGGAAACCCCCCAGCCTTTCGACCTTGAAGGCTCTGCCATCCTTGCTCCTGATGGTCAGAGAATTCCCCTTTCCCAAATCCCTACAGATTTCCGAAAACAGCCTCTGAAAGAGCTCTCGGTCTGTGACGCCCGAATGAGCTTCAAAGAGGATCACGAGATGTTCCAGTTTGCTCTCATTCACCCAAACTCTCCCGGCGATGCCTTCAACGTGACCTTCACGGAAGGTCAGCGCTTCATGTTCGCGGTCCGACACGACCGGGAAAGCGTAGATCAGCCCTGGCTGGATACCGTTCTTGGCTTCTTATTACCCAAGTTTGATCGTTGCGGACGTCTCGCCATCTTTGGTTCTGCCAAATTCATCCACGCTCTAATGGAGTCCTTCACTAGAATCTCCGCTCCCGTCTTGAGTCGTTTGGATATTGATTGCGGCGGAGAGTACAACTGGTATCTGGAGAAGTGCAAATGCCGTAAAAGATGCAGCCACTCGGCCTCGAACCGAGCCTGCCCCTGTCAACCCTATTGTCAGTGCTGGGATTCCTGCACGGGGGGCGATGGTCAGATTCTCTTCCGCGGTATCATGCCTCGGCTTCAGATGCTACATTTGCGTCGAGTTGAGTTCCCTTGGGTATACTGGAAAGGGGCGCCTAGAAATTTGCGCCCCTTCTCCAGTTTACGCTACTTTGAACAGAAGCTTACCCATACGATGCTCCCTCGAATCCAACAATTGGACCGGGACGAGTACTTTGTTCTCAACTGCCCACGATTAAACTGGTTCGCCACATTTTCTCCATCTCTCCTGACCTATATCGATTGGATGAAACGTCTGGAAAACCTCGAGGAAGTCTGTTTCGTCGGCATGATTTTGACGGTCCCTGACTCGTTCAAAAACGAGAAGTTACCTTGGAAACGTCTCCAAATCGCTTCCGTGACTTTCGATATTAAAGATCGATACAATGCCAACCCAGCGTCTAAGAAATATTTAGTCGACCCATACGCGTGTCTCTATGAGATCTTGCAGGCAGTTCCGGCACTGCAAGATTTGGATTTGAGATATTTGGGAGGCAGTACCAATTTCCGGAAAATCACGAAGCGCGAGGGTCTTACGAACCTCCAACGTCTGCAAATGCAAGATAAAACTGCTCCGATCGTAAACTTCCTTCTGACCTATGATTTCCCTCAACTCCGCCATCTATTCGTCTTGCACGAGAAGTTTCCACAGGTGGAGGTTCCCAGCTTGCAGGACCCTCTGTCTATGCGAGATGCCTTGGAGGCTCATCTTAAAGAAATGCCGAATCTTCTTTCGGCGAAGTTCGGACTATTTATCGACGCCGCTACGGCCATCGCTTTTATGAATAAAGCGCCCCAAATGATCTTTGCTCATTTTCCCTCATCCTCCTTCGACGAGAAGACCATCGCTGAATTAGCGACAGATTATGTCCCGCCTCAGCGTTATACCCACATTTCGCGCAAGCTTGTGCGTATTGAACTCGGATTGATTTGGTTCCCTTTGGGTCAAGTCCCGAGGGAGATCAGTGGTGCGGCCAAGAATCTTCAGGAGGTTCGCGAGGAACTCGTAACAGGATTCCATCTTTACCTGAACACAACTTTGTCGATGAAAGTGACGCTTTGATCAGTCTCGCATATTATTTCCACAGCGCGCATGTAGCGCATTATAGTGATTCGGCCTAATGGGGTTGACTGGTTCAACTGCAGTTTCTACATTTTCTTCACCAAAATTTACCTGTGTTTTGTGTTGTTGATTGGACACTGATAGCTGGATGTATTGTACATGGATGGAAGGGCATGTTCAAAATTACGTGTACAAAGAATCACAATTTGGTCCATGGTCGATAATTTAAAGGCAACAAGACTGGCACAATAAGCGCAAGCAGCATAAACTATGTTCAGCCTAGTTGCTTGCATGAGTTGCGGCCTGTCTCTAGAGCAGGTGAGATCGCGAATACCGCAGGGAAGGGCGCGGTTGAACTGTTGGTAAAAGCAGTGTGGGTAGAGTTCGACAACTTGGAATTGAGTGGTAAACTGGGACAATCATTGGCTTGGCAAAATCCTGAGGTGACAATGCTCCTAGACCCTGCTGCTTCGCTGGTCTCGGGGGTACAGTCGCGAACAACGGCGCTAGAGCATCGGGGCAATCGGGCAGAATTCTCCTGAGTGGTTCTCGATGAATTTTGTAAGATGATCTCACTCCCTGACTGGGAGTCACGGAGACGAGCGATGCTCGCAAACCTATCAAACTCTGCGTTTCAAGGTCAATTGAGGTATCAATAAAAGCTTAGATATGCTTACCGTCTAGTAGACCCTCCGCTCGAGATTTCCTTTTGATAGCATCACGAGACCAGACCTTGACACTGTCGTCCAGGGATGAATGAGCCGAAACCAACTGTTCGAGTATCTGTCGGCCTGCAGCATGGTTGGATATCCTGAGAATATTATTCTCCAGGTACGCTATGATTCTGTCGCTCGCTTCAAAAGAGCTGAAGGATTCTGGAAACTGGCAAAAATAATTGAGGAGTGGAGATAGGTCGATGTCGGTGGGAAGTGGATCCGTAAGTATCATGAAGATCTGACAAAGAGCGCCAGGGTTCACTGTCGAGGAAGAAATATTCGTCATGAATTCGCTGAGACCATTCAGGATGATTTCTTTGGAGTCTCCGATGATGGACTCGACCACGCTCTTGATGAAGATGCCTGGATGGTGAATACACGATTTGACGACTGAGAGTCCGTCAACATACGACAATATTCTCTCCAAGGCATCCTGCTTTTTCTGCTTCAAAAGCTCTGAGCAGTGCTTCTGTGCAAGGTCGAATATTTCCGAGCGGTCTCCGGTTTCTGCGTCTCGATTGTACGAGCACAATAACTTGCCAACGCATTCCTCAAAACCGACAGAATCCGATGCAAGCGGTTTGAGATCACTGTTGTTGTCGCGGATCGAGGTGATCCAGACCTGTGTCCTCCAGTCACTTTGGAACTTACAGTGATTGATGATGAAGTTCGTAAAGTCGCCCTTTAATAGCTGGTCTTTCACTCTTGAAGTGTTTGCGCGACAGTACGTAATAAACTCTGAGAAGCGGCTGTTGAGTGTCTTCCGGATCCTGTCCGAGACGTCCGAGGACAACAGCCGAGCGTACGCCTTTTCTAATTCCTCAATTGATCCCTTTTCGTACTGGATCCAGTCTAAGAAAGAGAATGACTGCGCGGCTCTTTCGAGCAGCTGAGGATCGTTTGCCTCGGCAATCATCTCCATGTACGTCGCAATCAGCACGGCGGGGTCATTCGTGTTGACCTGGACTCGCCAGAAGTTTATAGGGATGATCCACAAGGGTGCTGTCACGATGACGAACATTGAGCTGAGAAGAAAAGGTATGGTCCCCACAATTCCTCTCCAGAAGCTGATGTTTCTCCATTCGTATTGATAGTCGACCATTCGCAGCAACGGATCCTTCAACATTTGAAGGACTTCTGCCAGCTTCACAATCAACATCGTCGATAACCCTGAGAAGGGCGAAGCCTCGTAACGCAACGCGTGGACCTTGGATGCAATTATCGCACCAAGAAGAAGCGCTGAGAGTGCAGTTCCCATTTTCCACGCCAAAACCAATTTGATGGAGTCTGGCTCGAACGAGGCGGCAAGATTCCGGATTTGGTATAACAAGCCGACCATAAACACGCAAAGGGATAAAAGAAGGAGGATGTGCAATGTTTCAACGAGATCTTCAAGCCACCATTTGGCTGATTTTTCTCGTGCTCGGTGCCGTAAGAGCCGCTCCCGGTAGGTATTTCCATTCGGACAGACTGTTAATTTACTCATCCATTGTCGACCTAGGACACACAATACGGCGTTAAGAATCTGACATCCAGTCAAGTCAAACGTTCGCTACCCGAAGGATGAAGTATGTGGCTTACGGAGAGAATCAAAGAAAGATAAAATAATATACAGACATCCTGCGACGACAGGGGTGGAATTAGACGCCATGGACCGGTTTGAAATCCTGGATTATTGGAAGTGATGTTCGGATTAATGTTTTGTGTTGCAGGCACGATGAAGGCAGTGACTACCGCCGAGAAGAGAGCAATCTATATTCGTGTGACGGCTCGTTAATATTGATGGGTAGAAGTGCGTTCATTATATCTTGACTTACGAAGACGAGTGTTACGTCTACCGTTTTGATCCAGTCCTCAACTTCTTCCTTGGTTTTTTCCATTGCCAATTGGAAAAGGGCAGTCCACGTTGATTCATCGTCGAGAGGTTTCTGTTTATATATTTCTTCATCTAAAGGCGCTAAAATCATAGATCAGGATCAGGCTACCTGCGGGTAAAATGCACTGAATTCACCTTTCCTGATGTGCTCTGCCAAAGAATCAACCTTCTTTCCATGGTCTGAAAGGACTTCTTTCATCGCTCTCAAGTCCCCTCGTTGATCCTCGATCAAGTGAAGCAAGCTGTTGAACAGAGGTGTATCGGAAGGACCCGCCGGAAGCTTAGTGTCATCTTGTCCTCGATCAGCACAACGTCATTCCGGAGGACTGGGAGTGAAAGGCTATCACCATGTCTCTTTGGTGTATCCGGCGTGTACTCGGCGTGCTTGGGCTCGTACCAAGCTTCAATGAGTGGATGGACCGCGTCAGACTGTTCCATTGGATGACAGCGGGTGTGCATGGGGGTGATCGACAAGCAAGAGGACACTTCACATGTTTCATAGACCTTATCAAACTTGGCAACATCGACTCAGATGCAGATTGGATCGGGCCTTGCGCAACTCCAGCCTGAGGTGCTGAAAGCTCGTTAGTGGTGCAATAAAACAACCATGCGAACATGTCCATCAAAGCTTGATAGGTGGTGCCGAATTGAGGAATAAGACCGTACGCTTTCACTCGTTGCCAAGTGATTCCCGCGAACTGTGTGGGTACTCCAAGACACGAGTGGTCGCCCAATCCTCCGGTCATTTCTTACTATTCAAATGGGAACCCTGATCATTCTGGGGGATGATATTTCTTGGAATTTTCTGCGTATCAACATGAACCGATCGGATGTCATAGAAGTTCAATGTAGTGACGCAGGCGCGAAGTCGGGGAGATCACCAATGCGGTGCTTCATGCGGTGCTGCGCACCCTCAAACTGTTGATCCAGGGTAGCATATCATACTCTCACGTTCATTACTGATGTCTAGCTAGAGATGGACTCAATTCACTGGCGATCGATCATCTTAGCATGCGCACGAAAGGAGTGAAGCCACTCCGCTCCCCTTGCAGCCCGCAGCAAGCCGCGTCAGTCGAGGCCTCTGCGTGTGCTGGAAGATCTTGTGCGTGTTGAGAGCTACTCTACTCAGCTGTAAAACACTCTTTATCCTCTCAAGATACTATGAAGTATAACCTTCATGTTCAAACCCATTGTTGGAAAATATAAACAAACAACGAAACGAACTCGCTAGCCATGCCGAAGTCATGCCGATCCCGGTGCCGGTGCTAGTGCCATTGCCGGTGCCGGCTCGGAGTGCGGAAGATCAGCTTGCCACGTGGGATGCTCTGATCGTCTTCTACGTCGAGCAGTGCACCTTCACACCTCGATCATGTCTCTACTTAGCTAATTAGAATACTGAAGCACAGCCCAAAATGAAGCACTTGATTCTAAGAGTCTGAGCTGAACTGATTTGGCCAGTCTGAGATTCCACGCAGCACCTGCGCATGAACGTGGAATGCAAATGACTTCCAAGAAACGCAGTGCCAGTGCACAAACCATCAAACGTGCGACGACGAGTGAATGAAACAAATGAAGTTCATATCTTATACACCTCGGAGCCCCAGTACGCAGTTCGTTGACCGTCCAGATCCCATAGTGAGAATGAATCTGGATATATTGGCAGCACGGGCTGATTTGTACAAGATGGCCTAGCGCAGTGGAACGAAATGATACGATCTCAAAGTTATGACTTGGGAAGCAGATGGTCGTATCTTTATTTCTTCTTGGGGACGGGTCCGGCTATATTTTTCGTATCAGCCTCGAAGCGAATCGAGATGTGATCGGACAAAAAGACAAACTGTAATCGTAGATAAGCTTTGATTGAAGCACGTCCTTTACACCGCTGGCGGACGTCTTCATACGACGGGTGTAATAACGCTGCCCGTCAACCTTCTCGAAGCCCCAAATCTAGCACGGGTAATGACGTCAGCATATGGTGGAATAGCTATGAGGAGAGGGAGGCATACCATGTCAACGATCCAGTCATTCTTGTTCTTGGCCTTATCCGAGACGACGAGGTTTTGAACGACTCCATCTGCTTCGACTTCGGGCTCCCAACCGCTCTTCAAGAACGTATCTTCGACTTCACTTAAAGGAAGTCGACGGCTCTTGGACTCTGCATACCAACAATATGATAATCAGTGTCGAAAGGTACAATAAAGATAAGACGATCACGTACGGACAGCGCTGAAAATGTGATCCTCATGAGGCCTATCTGTCCAATCCAAGATCCTGATCTCCGTCGTCCCTTTAATCCCTCCAGTCAACGTTTGGACGACATCGATGTGTTCAACGCCGCTCTCATCCGTGTAGTGACTGACATCGAGGGTGACGGTCGCCAGAGAGATGACTTTGCGCGTAGCCCAAGCGACATTCTGTAGCGCGAGGATCGCCTCAACAGAGTCAGAACGCGTTTTATTCTATGCATCGCCATGAATTGAAGACGTCAGTTTCAGCTTCCACGGTTCAGACATTAGATATGAACTTACGAGAGTGTATCGTCCGCTGAAGTTTTTCGTCGTCACTGTAGCAGGGGCAGCCATTCTTCGTTGATTTCGATAGGTCGCGGATAAGAGAACGAGATGGATGGGAAGTGGATCACGGTAGTCGATAAAGCCTCAAGGTAGCTGCTTTTTGAATGCACCACCTCTGATCTGCTGATACCATCCATGACAAAGCGCTCTTTAAAAATATCCGTCCCGACCAAAAAAAATCCAACAATATCCTGCTCGAAAGTCTCAACGACAACCGCGAAATTCGATAGATATTCCGATATTTTGGCATTTTCGAGATAAAATCAGGTAAAACATGGAAGCGGGACCTGAATGGTTATTGTACGAGAGGCAAGATAACCGGAAGACATCAGAGGCCGGGCCTCGGCTTCTCGGCTTCTCCCGGACGGTACTTCCTCCCGCCTCGACCTCGCGATTTGGCTGATTTTTCCCCTGTACTTCGAGATTCTTTTCTGACTAGCACTTTGGCTGCAAATATTGTACATTGAATTACCTGCAAGATCACCAATTTTTCTGATGAGTTTTCCTTCCTGTCATCGGTGGTTCTTCTATCAAGACTCCCACATAACTTGAAAGTTCCGAAAGTAGTTCCCCACCGAAGAATCCCTCAACCACTCGTATCCACTCTATACTTGTCACTGCTTCTACTTTTTGTCGCTCTTTTAAGCATTCAAGAAGCGATCGGCGCTCGTAATAAGAATCTTGGAGGTCGAGACCTCTGAGCCGAGGGCACAATATCGTTGTGGTATCGTACTTAAACGCCGTCAAGAAGTTGTTGATATCTATGCATTCGACCAAACGCAGCACCTCGAGATTTGGAAGGCTGCAAAATACGGTCCAAATCTCGGCCGTCTGCGGTAATTGATCTCCAGGAAGATTGACGATACTGATTGACGAGAGATGGATACCGCTGGTCGGGACGGCGAAGATGGAGAAAACCTGTAATAACCGAGTCGATCTCGCAGAGTATATTTTGCCAAGCTTCAAACTCAGCGACCCGCGTTCGGTTGACCTGCTGAGCGTGAATGTATGGCCTGATAATATGTGGAGGTTGTCGTAAAATGATACGCGGGGGGTGAGGATTTGGTGAGGAGAATCGGAGGGATGTTCAGGAGGTATCACGAGTCTGATATTGGCGGTGGCGGGTATCTCGAAGTGGTCGAGGATCATTCCTACGAGCATCCCAGGACATCCAGAAATCTGGAGATCCTGCAATGCGCTCAAAGGGACTTGGGGTGGTGGTTCAATATCTGGATCGGGAATGCGAAGCATTACTCCGTCCCGATAGTCACTTCGAATGTCACAGAACTCGAGCCGTGGACATGCCTCGACAATAGGAATGATTCGGTGGTCGCTCAGATCGTGATCATGGATTCGGAGGAAGGTGACGTTCGCGAGGCTGGGATAGGATGTCGGATTCAACAATATTCCTTGCATTGTGAGGAACTCCAACTTCGGCGCATTCACTTCCATCAATGGTCTGAAGCGATGCTCGTAGGAACCTAGCAGGACTTGGGTCACCTCGGGAAATACTACGGCGTCGCCCATGATTCGGCTCATGAATTGATTAAGATTTTGACGGGGCTCAACCGGGGGTACTATCCATTCCATGTGGAGTTTCTGAATCCTGGAGATGTGTGCTGGTAGCAGTCTGGCGGTGGCGGTTCCCCGACTGTCACGGCGCAAGAGATGGTGCAAGGCGTCGCGATCCAACCTCCGGATCGTCAAGGGGTGGCCTTTACTCCGCGTTTCGCACAGGGCTATAATCTCGGGATGCCAATGCGTCCAAATTTCTTGCCAGAAGTATGGCGTGTCAACAATAATTTCACGCCATTGTGAGGATCTGATGGTTTTTGTTAACAGACTATACAATTATATAACGGTAGAGTTGGCCAACGCACACAGACAAGAGATTCCACCATTCTAGACCATTGAAATCTAAGAGCTCACTTCGAAAGGACGCGACAGATTGGTCGTAGTAAAACTTGAAAAGTTCACATAAGGTCTCGTTAGGGAGGGACTCGATGTCCGTCTTGATCTTGTGCGTCAAGAGGGCGGAGACGAGGGAGGAATGATCTTTTGTTGAAGGTAACAGTTCATCTTGAGTCGGAGAGGCAAGCTGAGAGGTAGATACACCATCTTCAGGCGACGGTGCTTCTGATTTCAACGGGTGTTCATGATCCAATTGACTCATTGGAAGAACAATTCTGTTTGTTTGTTAAACTGGTCACGTATATGACGGCTATTTGATGAAACTGGCGTCTCTGTGATGCTTTGGACTGTGAAGTGATCTTCGTAAAGTTCGATACGGTTGACACAAGGGACGCCGTGCGCTTACAAGGTTTTTGAAAAAGCCAAACGACTGTAGGATTCCCAGAGCTTAACTTGGTCTAAACCAGTGGTCGAGTAGAAAGCTTCAAGTCGGACTCAACGGTCTGAGCAGACTGAGCAGAGACGCCGTTGCACCCAAGTTTCAGTTGTCGTCCCATTTGCAAACTAAGATGTAATAAGCTCACAAGCGCTCAGGGCTGATCTCACGCTCGGCGCTTAAAGCTCTCGCAGACTAAATGGATGCCTTCAATTATCTCGTCCCAAACCAGCTATAGCAATACAAGGCATCCTAGTCAACAATAACTGTCACAAAACCTCTGAGCTCCGGGAGCATTTCTTCCAAGATTTCTTCACCAAAGAATCCCTCGACCAAACGTATCCACTCGATATTCGCAACCTCGTCCTCCTCTTGTCGATCCCTCAGAAATTCGAGAAGCACTTCGCCTTCGAAGTAAGAATTTCTAAGGTCAAGACCCTTAAGCCGAGGGCATGGCATCGTCTCAGTCTCGAATTTGAACGCCAGGAAGAAGTCGTCGATATCTCTGCACTCGAGTAAAGACAGTTTCTCGATGTTTGGGAGGCTAGAGAACGCGGCCCAGATATCAACAATTCGAGGAAAGGAATCTGTAGGTAGACCGACGATACTGATGGAGGAGAGATGAATCCCGATAGATGATGGTAGGGAGAGGTATGTCAACGACGTCGTCAAAGCAGTGATGTCTGCGCACAGCGACAAGTGGTATTGGATTTTATCACTAATCTTGAAAGCGAAGGAACCGGGTGTGGATGAATTATAGAACGTGATTTCACGAGTTGGCGAGGATACTTCAATGCTGTTGTAGAGTGAATCACGGGAGGGCACGACTGCGGATAAAGTCTCCGAAGGCTTGTCTTCGCCAGCTCTAATGAGGGGCACGAGTTCGGTCTTCGCTGCGCTCGGTATATCAAAGTGATTGAGGACCTTTGTCATGCATGACCAGTGCATGCCGTCGATGGTCAGGTCCTGCAATGCTCCCAACGAAATTCGTACTCGGGGCAGCAGAACAGAACGCGGGTCGGGGTCTGAGTCCGTCGGAGAATCCGGATCTCGGGCGTATGGATCATTAACGTGAGCGAATTTGATACCGCATGATTCGATCCGCGGACAAGCTTCGAGGAGAGCGATGAGATCTTCATCTGTGAGTTTGGAATGTTCGGAATGGAGAGTCGTGAGATGGGCAAGACTGGGGAATGTTGATGGATTCAAAATGACCCCGATAAGCACAAGCGATCGAAGCATCGGCGCGTTGAGCCTCTTCAGCCGCACCACGGATTCATAGGAAGAAACTAGATGGAGCTGTGTCAATCGCGGAAAAAGATTGTCTCCAACTGCTCGTTCCATAAATTTGGAGAGATCCTCCCAGCCGGTATGGGCATATGTCCTCCATTCGACGTAAAACGCGTGGATTCGCTCCGTGTAAAGCGCCAACAATCTCGCGGTGGTGTTCCCTTCGATGTCGTAGCGGTACTTGGAATCTCGGAATTTAAAAATGCGCAGAGGTCCATTTTTAATACGCGTCTCGTACAGCTCCACGATCTTGGGAGGCCAAGTAGTCCAGATCTCTAGCCAGAAGACTGGGTTATTGACGATGACGCGACGCCATTTCGAGGATCTGGATGTCGTTGTGAGCTCGTAATGGCGCACAATGATAGCATCACGTACACATGTAGTATGGTCCACCAATCGAAAGCGTCAGCCACTCCATCGCGAGCGTCGATCAAAGAGTCTGTTTGGTAGAGCTCGAAAATTTCACAGAGGATTTCGTTGGGACAGGATTCAATGCCGGTCTTGATAATAGGTGCCACGACGTCGACAGCGATAGAGGAACGGTCGGTATTGCTCTCCGTGTTCATAGATAGCATAGCGTCGAAGGACGTGGTAGAAAGCGACAAGAGCGTCGCTGCTGAGCGCTTTGGCTCACCAAGACGCGACTTCCGATGTCCGACGCAACACAAAGTAAATGGTCCAAACTGTATTTCGGGTCTGGAGAATGCTCGAATGTTTACGTAGAAGTTGAGAATGACTTTTCAAATCTTCCTATCGACAAAAATCTAGATTATAGGTGTTCAGAAATGATTGAGCACGCTAAGATGCTCGAATGTCGGAACTTCGGCTGTCCCGATGTCAAATAGCAGCTCCCCAATGCCTCATTGAACCCGTGAAGGCTTTTCTATAACACCCTTCTGATTCACTGAAAGGACAATTCCCTTCAGAACCCCTACCGGACATAAAATGCAACACATCGTCCCGGCCTCGACCTCCCCCGGGTCCACCGCGGCCGCAACTCGCAGTTCCTGTAATTATTTCCTTTCGGGCGTCGGTTCTTCGTACAGTATCAAGTATCCTAAAAGGAAAATAGAGGATCCTGCTAGCTGTTAGTAATAAAGTTTCTAAGATTGTTTAGTCTCTTACCATTGGTGGTTCCTCTACCAAGATCTCCACATATGCTCTGAGTTCCAAGAGTTCTGCTTGGGGGAAGTGTCCTGTAACGACACGTAACCATTCTATGATCGCGAGTGAATCCTTGGTATGTCGTTCTTTCACGAATTCGAGCAAGATTCGGCGCTCGTAATAGGAATCGTGAAGGTCGAGACGCCTCAGCCGAGGGCAGATTACTGCTGTGGCATCGTAGGTGAACGCCAGCAAGAAATTGTTAATATCGTCGCACTCGCACAAAGAAAGAACCTCGAGATTTGGAAAACCGGAGAACGCGGACCAGATATCACCAATCTTGGGTATCCAATGCCCACTTATCTTGGCAATACTGATGGACGAGAGATGGACACCAATGGTGGGAAGCGAGAAGTACGAAAGGCTTCGTGGAAATCGAGAAAATGCCAGATAACACGCATCCTGCTCATCGGGAATATTGAAATTCAGGAAACCACGTTCAGTGGACCTTTTGAGCGTGGTTTCATGACCTGATATCTCAAGGCCGTCGTATGATAAAATGAGGGGTGTAACGATTCTTAATAAAACATGCTCAATATTGTCTGCACGCAGTCCAACAGGCGGTATCTGAAGTCGGATATTTGCTGTGGGGTAGATCTCAAGGCAGTCCAGAAGTCTCAAGAGAGACATCCAGTGAAGACGAGAAATATTCAAGTCCTTCAATGCGCGCAAAGGAACTCGAGATGATGGGAGAGGTTGTAGTTCAGGGAGAACATGACGTGATGCTGAGACATAAATTTGAATGTCACAGTACTCTAGTTGTGGACATGCCTCAACAAGAGCGATGATATCTTTGACTGCCAGGTCAAGAGTTTGGAGTCGGAGAACAGTGACGTTCGCGAAGTTAGGATAGGATGTCGAATCCGGTACGAGTCCGTAAAGTTTAAGGACTTTCAAACTCGGTGCGTTCAACTTTATCGACCGCGTCGCCAAAAAGTGGGCGTGAGAACCCAGAAAGACTCGGGTTAAGTCAGGAAAGGTGGCATCTTCAACGCATCGTCTCATGATTTCAAACATATTCTCACGACTGTCAACGTCATACGCCACCCATCCGAGCTGGAGATCTTGAATTCTGGACATGTGTGCTGTTACCAGTCTAGCAGTGGTGGTCCCTTCGAAGTCATGGCTCGGGCCATCGAAAGAGACGCCGGGGAACGCTGACCTCTGGATGGTCAACGGATGGCTTTTACTCCGCATCTCGAAAATTTTTACAATCTCGGGATGCCAATGGGTCCAAATTTCTTGCCAGAAGTATGGGGCGTCAAGTATGACTTGACGCCATCTGGAGCATCTGTAAGGTGTCGTTAGCCAGTAATGAGGGTTACTTCATAGTTTCACTACGTACACACGGAGAATACACCACCATTGAAGATCCTTCATCATTCCTTTGGAAACGTAGAACTTGAAGATTTCCAATAGGATTTCGGTGGGAAGGGATGCGATGTTAGTTCTCGTGCTGAGTGTCATTGGCATTAGGTTGCCAACGAGAGGGTAACACTCAGGATCGCTCTCTTTAGTCAGAGGTAGCTGCGTATTATTGGGAATTTGTGAGGTATAGAATTCGTGGGCTTGAGATGCTGCTCCTTGGTCCAGCGTCGAGTCATCAACATCCGATTCACGCATCGGGAGCACTGTTAACGAAGCAATTCTGTGGCTGTAATAAGCCCTGTATTCCAGAGATACGGCGAAGACGAGGGGTGAAAAATGTTGCCTTTGGAAACCTGAGTTTAGTCGTGGTCGCAGCCAAAGTGCCGGGTGGCGGTGGTGTACTCTTGGGTGTACTGCGAATGTCAACTAACATATACATTTAATGAGCAAGCAATGCGCAAGCGAGCATACTCATTGCAAGATTGAACATACATACTTTGCTCTGTGCAACGCGTAAGCTTCAACGAGCGCAGTCAACACGTTCAGCTGGCGTGTACATGTACAACAGTTGTACAACTTCACGTACTAGTTGATGCCGTCGTTGCGCCGTCGCCTCGGCCTCGGGCATCGGGGTGCCAATCAGGTTCCTTATATTATCCCGCAGCCATGCCAATGCTCCCAATTCCATTTTCCTTGCTTTACGACTCCCTTGGTCCAAGCAAGACGACGTTAGCGTTGACGCCATGATATTCAAAGGAGCTTTGCTCGTCGTCGTCCTTTTTCTAGGCTATCATTTTTACAAGCTCATCCATCGACTCTTCATCGCACCGCTTTCATCTCATCTGGGAGATTTACCGGGGCCTAAACCTAAGAGTCTTATTTGGGGTAGTTTTAAGGAGATTAATGATGCTGGTCCGGGAGAGTTGCATGCGAAATGGGTGGAAGAGTATGGACCTACTATGAGCTACAAGGTGAGCTCAGCTTCTGTCGTTTCTTCATCTCGAGAAGGTTTCAATACTACGACTGACTTGCTGCTTTCAGGGCGTTCTCAATAGCGGACGATTCTATACTCACGATACGCGTGCCGTATCCTATGTTCTGAGCCACACGGAAATCTTCCGCAAACCAGAACAAATTCAGTTCGTCCTAGGACGGATTCTGGGAAAAGGTATGGCTTCGCGCATGGGTGGCATTCTGGTACTCATGGAGAACCCATAAGGTGTTCTTTTCGCGGAAGGCGAGGATCATAAGCACCAGGTACGTCCAATTCCTTTTCTCACCTTGAGAGATATAATCTCACAGTATAACGCAGCGTCGTCTTCTCGTACATTCACACAGCTTCCTACTAAGCCTTCCCTGACCTTCATCCGCAGAACCCAGCCTTCAGCAATCAACACATCCGTGAACTCACCGAAGTCTTCTTCACCAAAGCCCTCGAACTCCGAGACACCTGGCACACCCAAGCTCTCGAAGCTGCCGAATCATCCGATTCCACATCGGCCTCATCCCCAACCAGCAGCCCAGCATCAATAAACATCAATGCCGTCTCATGGCTCTCTCGCGTCACACTCGACATCATTGGATTAGCAGGCTTCGACTATGCGTTCAACGCTACGAATCCGCAAGGGACGGACGATGGGGGATTGCAGAAAGCTTTTAAGACTGCTTTTAGCGGTGTCGCGAGATTTGATGCGTGGGGACTGTTAGTCGCTTGGTTCCCCGTCTTGCGCAAAGTCGTACGTGGTACATCTGTTCCATTCCACGGAGTACGAGCTCATTGGATGACAGCCCACAAAAAGAGAGAGGGAAGTCAGAGAGGCACAGGCTACGATGCGCAGGATCGGGAAGAAACTGATTGCAGATAAGAAGAAAGCGATCTTGGAATCAATCGGCAAGGATGGCAAAGTCGAAGAAAAATCCGTCGAAGGCAAAGACATCCTCTCCATCCTCATCCGAGCAAATATGGCTACCGACCTCCCCGAATCAGCTCGATTAAGCGAAGAAGATGTCTTAGCACGTACCTCCATCGGCTTGATCCTCATTAGATAATACTGATGGAATGTACAGAGGTTCCAACGTTCATTGTTGCAGGACACGAAACGACAGCAACAGCTACGACATGGTTCCTCTACGCAATGACACAACATCCTTCCATCCAATCTAAACTCCGTGCCGAACTTCGGACGGTGGATACTGATACGCCGTCGATGGACGTACTTAACGCTCTGCCATATCTCGATGGAGTTGTCAGAGAGACGTTGAGATATTTCTCGATTGTTCCTAGTACGTTAAGGATTGCGGCGGAGGATTGTGTGGTGCCGCTTAAGAATCCTGTGGTGGATCGGTATGGGAAGACATTGACTGAAGTTCGGTATGTCCCTCTTACCATCGATTTTTGACAACGATTGATTGTTTGGTAGGTTGAAGAAGGGAGAAGGTGTGAACGTACCTATTATATCCCTCAATCGATCGAAAGAGATCTGGGGTGAAGATGCAGCTGAATATCGGTCAGTTTCCTTATTTTGATTGTACTCCTCTCACTGATTGATGTCATGTTAGTCCGGAGAGATGGGAGAAGGTTCCTGAAATCGCACACGAAGTACCGGGCGTATGGGGTGATCTCATGACATTCATCGGCGGCCCCCGCTCATGCATCGGATACAAATTCTCCGTCATCGAGTACGTTTCCCTCTTCCACCTCCGACCACTTATTGATGCGTTGAATGTAGAATGAAAGCCCTGATATTCACCCTCATCCGCGCATTCTCATTCGAACTTTCCGATCCTACACTCGAGATATATGGAAAGACGAGTATTGTAACGAGGCCGCTTGTGAGGGGTCAGGAGGAGAAGGGTAATCAGATGCCTCTCAAGGTTAGCTTAGTTGGGGGCATCTAGATTTGTCGTTACGAGAACAGAAGCGTTGGGTATGTGTTGGAGTGAATGTGCGAGATCAAGGGGTATGGTTTATTTGATTTGATTGGGTGAAATGAGTGTATTGGTTTATTGGGTTCGAGATGTAGTTACAGGGTGTATTATAGAGGTTGATATAGACATTATATCTCGCTTAAACTAATAAATAAATGGAGAAAGATCTGGAGTAAGGACTGGATGGAGCATGAATATATTGCTGAATATTCCGCCGATTGATGAATGACTGATGAATGTGAATGGTGAATAGATAGTGTGTCATAGAGGAGCCTTAGATCGGATAGAATATGATGGAATAATTTCGAGGATGAATATATCGATGGATTTCCACAGTATGCCCTTGCAGGTGGGTGTGGGCGGCGCCGGGACAAGAGGGCTTGGGACTGAATTAGTAAATTGTACAGCACATTATATTCTTTCAGCGGGATATACAGGGGATCGAAACTGGAACCACTTCATTGATCTGTCGATCACGAGTCTAGCTGTCTACCGAAAGTTTCGCCTCGTATGTGCGTATACTTTCGCAGTATCGGGCTGACAGTTGACGCCACAATTGATATTTCGACCTGCTTCAAGAGACTCGAGTCGATCATCGATATAAAACCGATGTCATGGATAGCCATATTAGGGCTTGGACCTCAGCTTATCACTGATAGCAGACAAAATGAATGCCTTCAATATCCTCGCCCGGAGTCAGCCAGACCACAGGGTACCCTGTCTACTAAGACTGTTACATAACCTCTGAGCTCCTCAAGGATTTCTTCAGAAAAGAGCCCCTCGACCACACGTATCCACTCTATATTCGCAGCCCCATCCTCCTCTCGTCGTTCTCTCAAAAAATCAGACAGAACTTGACGATCGTAATAAGACTCTTGAAGGTCAAGACCCTTGAGCCGAGAGCACAGTACGGTTGTGGGGTCGTACTTGAATGCCGACAAGAAGTTGTTGATGGTGTCTTTGCACTTTAGTAAAGATATCGTCTCGAGATTCGGGAGGTGGGAGAAGGCGGACCGGATGTCGAAAATCGTAGGAAGGTGATTGGCAGGGAGACCGATGATACTGATGGAGGAGAGATGAAGCGTAATGGATGAGGATGATGGTGAGGAGAGGCACGCGAAGCAGGTGATCAAAGGAGTGACGTGTGTGTACATGTGTTGGTCCTCAATCTCGAAAGTCAAGGAACCGGGGTTGGATGAGTTGTAGAGCGTAATTCTACGAGTCGACGTGCATACTTCAATACTGTCGTAGAGTGAGACTCTGATGCGGGGCGCTACGACTGCGGATAACGCATCCCAAGACTTGTCGTCGGGAAGTATGAGTAGGGGTACGAGTCTAATTTTCGACGTGCGCGGTATATCGAAGTGATCGAGGACCTTCGCCATGCATTTCCAGTGAAGGCCATCAAGGGTGAGATCCTGCAATGCACTCAAAGGGACCCGTTCTCGAGGCCGTAGACCACTGAGACTGGGAGAAAGCGCATCCAAGTCTGGCCTCAAAACAGGTAGGTCATGGTATAGATCTTCATTGTGCTCAAATCTAATATTGCAGAATTCGAGCCGCGGACATGCGCCGAGAAGACCGATGACATCTTCAGCTACGAGTTCAGCATCTTCGGATCGAAGAGTCGTGACGTGTGCGAGACTGGGGAGTACCGGTGGATCCAGAACGACCCTAGTGAGCATAAGCGATTTCAGGATCGGCGCGTTAAGCCTCTGCAGCCGCACCACAGCATCAAAGGAGGAATTTAGATGGAGCTGGGTCAACTGCGGTAAAAGATCGTCTCCAACTGCCCATTCCATAAATCGGGAGAGATCCATCCATTCGTTATGGACGTAAGGAGTCCATTCAATGTGAGCGGTGTGGATCCGGGACTTGTTCAGCGCTAGCAGTCGAGCGGTAGTGCTCCCTTCGTTGTCATGACGGCACTGGGAGTTTCGAAATTTGAGTATTCGCAGCGGTTGATTTTGACTACGCGTCTCGTATAGTTCCACGATCTTGGGAGGCCAAGTAGTCCATATCTCTTGCCAGAAGACTGGGTTGTTACTGATGACGCGACACCATCTCGAGCATCTGGACGTCGTTCTTAGAATTTGATAGCGCGTTATAATCGCATCACGCACACAAGCAGTATACTCCACCATCCGAAAGCATTAGCTACCCCATCGCGAGCATCTATCAAAGACTCTGCTTGGTAGAGCTCGAAAATTTCACATAGGATTTCGTTAGGACAGGATTCAATGCCGGTCTTGATACTGGGTGACACCACGTCGACAGCGAGAGAGGAACGGTCGGTGTCGCTCTCCGTATTCATAGCTAGCATAGCGTCTAGACGACCTGCACGTTGAAGGAGGTGGTTAAAAGCGACAAGCTTCGGCGCTTCGCTCAGCACCAAAACACGACCTCCGATATCCGACATAGGACGAAATAAATGGTCCAAACTATATCCCACATCTTGCAAATAATCCAATATTTACTTAGAAGTTGATAATGACTTTTCACGTCTTCCTGTTGACAAAAATATAGATTCTGGGTGCTCGGAAAGGAGTGAGCCCGCTACATTGCTCGAAATGTCGGAACTTCGGCTGTCCCAATGAGTCAAATAGCAGCATCCCAATGCTTCACTTAAACTAATAGGATTCTTCGATAATACTATTCTACTTCACTGAAACGACGATTCTCAACAGAACACCTCCTAGAAAGCAAAGGCAGCGCGCCGTTCCAGCCTCAACCTTGCCCGCCGCCGCCGCCATTCGCAGTTCCTGCATTTCTTTCCTCTCTGGCGATTCTTTATACAATATCAATCATGAGGAGCCTAATAGCTGTTAGCAAGAGAAATTCAGAAAAAAAATGTCTCTTACCATCCGTGGTTCCTCTACCAAGATCCCCACATAAGCTCTGAGTTCTAAGAGTTCTTGCTCAGGGAAGAGTCCTGCAACAACACGTAACTATTCTATGCTCGCGAGTGAATCCTTGGTATGCCGGTCTTGCACGAATTCGAGTAGGACTTCGCGTTCGTAATAGCAATCGTGAAGGTCGACTCGTCTGAGTCGAGGGCATATGACTGCTGTGGCATCGTACTGGAACGCCTTCAAGAAGTTGTTGATATTTTTGCACTCGCGCAAACACAGCACCTCAATATTTGGGAGGCCTGAAAATGCGGACCAGATGTCAACAATGTTGGGTAACTGATGCGGAGATATATTGGCGACACTGATGGACGAAAGATGGATCCCAACGTTAGGAAGCGAGAAGTAAGCGAGCTTTACTGAGAAATGAGCGAATACCGAATATTTGCTGTTATCGGGTTCAAAATTCAAAGACCCGCGCTCAGTCGATCTTATGAGCTTGATTCCGCGGCCTGATATTTCAAGGCTGTCGTATGATGAAATCAGGGGGGTGATGATTCTACGGAAGACATCCAGAGGATGAGGATCGTGTCTTTCACCAGGCTCTATTTCGAGGTTGATATTTGCCGTCTGGCAAATCTCAAGGCGATCCAGGAGTCTCGCGAGCGATGGCCAATATAGACCAGAGATATTTATGTACTCCAGCGCACGCAAAGGCACTCGATGCGGTTGTTCGGGGAGAAGGAGTGGTGTTTCCAGGGTACGAGTTCGAATGTCACAGCTCTCCAGTTGCGGACATGCCTCGAGGAGAGAGACGATATCTTGAACTGTCAGGTCAGAAGCTATGTGGGTGAGATGTGTGAGGTTCGCGAGGTGAGGATAGGACGTCGAATCCAATACAAGGTTGCGAAGTGTGAGGACTTCCAATTTTGGTGCGTTTAGTTTCATCGACCGCATCGCCATATAATGGTTGACAGAGCGGAGAAGGACCTGAGTCAACTCAGGGAAGGTAGCGTCTGCAAGACATCGTCTCATGAATTCGTATTTAGTTTCATGAGTTTCAGGGTACCAGTCCATCCATTCGAGTCGGAGTGTCCGGATTCTGGAAGAATGTGCTGCTATCAGCCTGGCGGCGACCGCGTTCCCTTCGGAGTCACAGCTCGGGAATTCGAGTAAAAAGCCGCCACTTGATGACCTCTGGATTGTCAGCGGATAGCTTTTACTCCGAACCTCGAATAAGGTTATGATCTCGGGATGCCAGTGAGTCCATAATCTTTGCCAGAAGTATGGGGTCCCAATCACAATCTGACGCCATCTCGAGCAACTAGAAGTCTTCGTTAGCTAGTGGTGTCACTTATAGCTTCGCTACGTACACACCAAGAATAGGCCAGCATTGGAGATCCTTCACCGTTCCCTTGGGAAATGCGTCCGAATAATGTAGATAGTAAAGTTTGAAAATATGCAATAGAATTTCGGTGGGAAGCGATGCGATGTCGGTTCTGATCATGGGCATCATTGGGATTGGGTTGATAACGTCAGAAGAGCAATCGGTATTGCTCTCTATTGTCAGAGGGAGACTTGTATTCTGGATCTGTGAGATATAGACCCCGCAATCTTGACATGCCGACGCTCCTTGGTGCGGCGAGTCAGCAGTATCCACTAGCTCGTCCAGTCCCGTCATTGGGAGCACTGATGCAAGCGATTCTGTGTCTGTGAGCGGTCACGTATGAGACAGATCCTTCGCGATTACGAGGGATGCAAGATGGTGCGTCTGCTTGATCAAATTCTGAGACCTGTGTTTATTAGTAGTCGTCGTATGAGCAGACGTGAACTAACTTCCTGTCAACACGTTGTCGAGCGTGTTGCTACCGTTGCGCCTGGACCTCGGGCATCGGGATTCGGGAATTCGAATCGAGTGCCGACAGGACCCTGGATTATGTCATGATATGTCAGGTACAGACCCGGATGTCCGATGTCCGAACCAAATTTTGGTCTCGATGTCCGAAATCGTACCCGACATCTGAATTTTGGCCCTCCATGTCCGAAGTGCTGTAGAGACATTGGTGGCGACGAGCCCCCGCGGCGTCCGAACCACTGTAGAGACATTGCTGGCAACTAGACTGTATTTATCAACGTTCAACGTACATAGACCATACACAGTGAATAAAGTTGAAGTTTGTTGTCGTCGGCAGGTCATGTCCGACACACGCCTGAGACATCCGTACCGGCACACATCGCATGTCCGATATCATACCCGACATACCGGCTGTCCTGGGCTCATATGTCCGAAATCGTACCTGACATTTCTGTGAAATCCTGGGTTGGATGTCCGAAATCGTACCCGACATATTCTGATATAATCCAGGGTCCTGTGCCGACAAGTGCAGCCTTGCATGCTCTAATCAAGTACTAGTACTGCCTCTAAGTCGAGTCCAAAGTTAGGTTGAGAGCATGAGATCTATCCAATGAAAACTTGGCTTCACCTCACTTCTATAACATTGCATGCGGTTGTACGCCGACCAGAGCCAGGCTAAAGAAGAAGTAAGAAAATCAAGCGTACATTCCGAAACCCGACATCCGAGAGAATTGGTACCGGATTCAAACTCTATTTAATAGAAGAACAATCCTTGAAATTTTGCTTGAAATTTTATAGCAGGACGGGAATGCTGTTACATTGTGGCACAGTGTACTTTGGATGGTATACTGTGTGAGCAAGAAAGATTGAGCCCACCACATCGTCCGAATTGTCGGATCCTCGGCTATTCCGAGACCAAGCGCCCGCCGTCGTCCTATTCGCGCATACTTACGCTGTAGCAACTCACAAAACTCACTCAGTTTGTATAGATTCACAAAATTTCCCGCATTCCGTTCTCACCCATATCCGCCAAGGAAGCTCATCTGTCCAAACCACATGAGCAACACACGACGAGGGAAATTAGTGATTGACATGTGAAAGCTCTCTCTCAGCTGATCAGACGAGTATTCTCAATCGAGGAAAGACGGCGTATGGATAGCACTCATCATGACCGAGGGAGGTATATGCATGTACATGTGATTTCGCTGAGGGGTGGGAGTGGGATAGGAGGTGATCGATGAGATTGACTTTCGAAGCTTGATTGGCATTTGCATGTGATTTACATACTTGACTGTGCGGTGTGAAGAGATGAAGAGATGAGTGAAGAGATGAGGGAGAGGTAGTGGAGTATACAGTTTAATTTCGGATACTAGGTATCGATACAGGTTGGGTACTGGAGTCACGATATAGAGCAAGACAGGAAACATTACATCGAATTCGCGTCGATTTGAGGATTAAGGCTTGTTAGGATTAGGCCCAGCTAGACCAGCGATCAGTCACCGTCGAACGAGCGACAGAGAGGGAGAGAGAACGTACCATAATCATAAATGAGCTTCGCCTCAATGACGTCCTTCCCACCATTCGCAACAAGTTTCAAATGACGCGTATACCTCTTCTCCCCATCGAACTTTTCGAATCCCCAGATCTACCACCCACCATCAATAAAAATGAACAGAGGAAGGAAGGGGAGGGGGTACCTGTTCAGCCGTCCAATCATACTTGTTCTTCGACTTGTCGGATACGACGTATGAATGTACGAAGCCGTGTTCGGCGACGGATTCTATCCAGTCGTTCTTGAGGAATGGATCGGTGATTTCATCGAGCTTTACTCTCCTGCTCTTCGCAACTACCCCACCGCCCCATCAGCCTTCCCTTCATTGAATTCACGAAAAAGAAAATACGCACGGACAGCACCGAAAATATGATCCTCATGAGTCCTCTCAACCCAATCCATAGTCCGATTCTCACTCGTCCCTTTAATACCACCCGTAATCGTCTGATCGATATCGATATGTTCGATCTGTTTGTCGTCGGTGTAGTGAGATACGTCGAGGGTGACTGTTGCGTATGCGAGGACTGTGCGGGTTGCCCACGATACGCCTTGGAGGACTAGGATTGGGTCGATGGAGTCTGAGAGGGTTTTGTTCTGTCAAGGTCAAGGTTAGACTTTGAACGTTAGATGGAGCGGTTAGATAGAGAGAAGGTAAGGCGGGGAGAACGGGTGGATGGGGGGTAACGATCGACTCAGACTCGACCCTTGATGCGGCCTATCGTCGTCGTGTCCATCGAAGACGATGCCAATGGGGATAATCACAGGGACTCGGACTGTAGATACGCACGAGATAATACCGCCCACTAATATCCTTCGTCGTCATATTCTCAGGAGCGGCCATTTCCAATTATCAATTATCTTCGAAGGTAATAGTACTGAGACTAGGATGGGTTGATGCGAGAGGTATGGGCAATGGAAGGGAGAGGATAGTGGGTGGAGGCTTTTTGAGTCTGACCCCGCGCTCGAGGTGTTTTGCATGTGATTGTGCGAGCGGCTAGCCGCCCAATCGCAATGATCCAAGGGCAGGGCTGTCTCGGAACCTACTTTTCTGCTTTCGTCCGCCTCGAGATCCGTGTTATGCTTCTGCATCAAGGAACATAGCATCATTGATACATCATACGAATTCGTACTGCGGAACATGACTTTGCTTATGAGAATGTTACAATTTTGTAATCTGCATTACGCTGTTGATTGTTACCGTTCATTGCAGAGTCTAATGTCAATTTCGTATGGATGGTATCAAAAGTCAAACGTCCGTGCTTCAAGCCGTCAACCTCACCCTCAGCACCCACTCAAGGCTTAGCAGGCGGATCCCCCGTAACAGTCTCCCACTCCCCACCCCCCGGCACCGTCCAATCCCCCCTACAAGCCCACTCCCAACTAGTCCCCCCAATCAACTCTTTCTGACTCTCCACAAACGTATCAAGAGGACACATTCCGTCTTTTTGGTCTGGACAATTTGCGATGCCTGTTAGAGGGGTGGGGGCGTCGTTTATTATTATTCGGATTTGGGGGGTTGGGGGGACGTCGGGGCGGGTGCATTCGAGGACTGGTGAGCGAAGCGAATCGCGGAGGAAGCGACGCGAGGAACGGAGTGAAATGAGGGGAAGGAAAGGGCGAAGAGAGAAAATTAGTGATTGAGGTCAAGAAAGAGATAGTGAGGAGCGACGTACGTTGAAATTGAACATTCGTAGCAAAAGGCGCAATCCGACTCGTAACCCACGCCCGATCATGCACGATGCGATCTGAAGGCAGAGGACCGGAGGATGCGAAGTTTGTCAAGTTGAGAGCGGTTATAACTGGGGGGGATGTCAGCTTTGGCTCGACGAGCGAGCGAGCGAGACGGGGAAGAAGAGACGAGAGCGAAAGGGAGGGAGGGGGACAGCGAAAGAGTATGAAGGAGGGGAAGGGCGAGAGAGGGTTGGAGAGGGAATAAAGAGAGAGAGAGAGGAAGAGGAGGAAAGGACGTACTATTCATAACAACAACCTCATGCGTAGCATCAACATACAAACTTCTCCCCAACGGAAACAACACCTCATCACCCGTCACACTCGTATTCAGACTCGACCACTGATTCCATTTCATTTTATTTCCTTCGGCTTTGCCCTGAGCTCGGGCGCGGTCCTCGCTTGCGGCTTGGAGACCGTCAGCGCTAAGACGTTCGTTGGTAAGACGTGAGAGGAGTTCTTGGATGTAGCCTATTCCTTGGATTCGGGATACAGGTGAGCCGGGGCCGGAGGAGTACCAGAAGTAGAGGTCGGTCCTGGGGGGTTGGTTGGTTAGCGCTGCTTTATCATTGTAGTTGGGAGAGGGGAAGAGAGGGACGTACGAATATTGGAATCCATCCCATTCCTCCTTCGTGAACAACTCACAGAATTTAGAATACCCAATCGCGACCGTCTCATACGCGCACATCTACCATATTCTCAGCACTTCATTCTTCGCACCTTGGATCAAAAGAGAAGGAGGGGAGAGCCAAGGGCGAACGAAATACGACAGGACAGAGGACGGGGAATGAAAGAAAACACAGGGGAGGAACGAACCTGCTGCATACTATAAACATCCTCAACACTAAACTCATACCCACTAATAAGCGCATTAAACCTCCCCCTCGCATCTTCCAAATACACCCCCGCCCATTCTTTAAGATATGAAAGTCCACGATCGCCCTTTTTGGGATCGCGCGCGTTGGGACAACTATTTCCCTATCAGCACTTTCTTCGATGCGAGGCGGGGAGGGAGAGGGGGGGAAAAGGGGAGGGGGCGTACGTTTCGTATGGTGCGAGCGTGTTATTGAACTGCATTACCAATCAATCAATTAGGGATGGGGAGAAGGGGGAGGAGGGAGGGAGGGAAGGGGACGTACACCCGGACTCTCAATAGTAACCAATTCATGATACTTCCCCTCAAGAGGCCAGCCGAAGAAGCCTAGAGCAAAATTTTGAGCGGAGGCTAACATTCTGTCTCTATTCATTCATTCGTCAGTATTCCTTCATTTCAGCATTCGTCTTTATCCGTAGGGAAGGGAGGGGTGGGGTGGAAGGGAGAGGAGGAGGGAGGGAGGGAGGGAGGGAAAGGACGTACTGAGACTCGGTTCTGAAGACCGGCAACTCGTTCGCTTTCGTGAAATTCTCGAGGAGGAAGCCATATTTGAGGCGCAGTGAAACGCCGAGATCGTCTGCACGCCACAGAACACATTAGTTTTTGTGGCCGTCGCGTTTATGTGTAGAACTTACAGAGTTGTTGGCGGCCGAAGGGGGTTAGGACTATGAGGAGGCGTTAGTTAGATGTGAGCACAGAGGGGAGTGGGAGGGAGAGGTACCTTCTTCGCCTAATTTATACGTCCTGCACAACGTTGAGTATGGGAAGAAGACGAAGAGGGTGAAGACAAAGAACATACCAATCATTCAAAAATTCCAAATCACCCCTCGCCTCCCAACTATCCGTATCATTATGCAACCTCGTTGCAAAACTCGCCGGACCCGCATACGAGCTCCAGCGCGTCGGATATCTCGCTCCATGTCGATGTAAGAAGTGCAAACCCGTAATAACACATGAGTCGGGGACGGAAGGGGAAGATTGGAGTCCGAATGTGTGGGAGGGGACTGTGTACCAGGGGGAGAGGTTTCCCCAGGATTTGAAGAGGTCGAATTTCTCTTTGCGGTGTTTTCCTTTGTCTCCATGTTTTCCCTTTCCTTTGTCTTTCCCTTTGCCATGTCCTTTGCTATCCTCGTGACCCTCAACACCTTCGACGTTGTCCTCCTTCTCGGAATCGTAGATAGAAGAATGCTTGGTAGGTTTCGGCAAGCTCGCAGGCGAAACCAAAAACGGAACAACTGTATGCCCAGGGTATGAAGGAGCAGTAAGAACCAACGCAGCCTCTCCACCCGTCGGTGTAGGTCCGGGATATCCAACATCGATAGGGAATGAAGAAGGATAGTTGTTCGTTGGAGAAGGGGGTGGGTAATCGTGGATTGTTGTTGAGCCTGCGTCGGGTGATGCGAGGTCGTTGCATCCTTCGCCGACTGTACAAAGCGCGCCGGCGTTGTTGTCGTTTGATGAGGTAGTGGTGGAGGAGGGGGAGGAGGGGAGTAGGAATGGAAAGAGTATGAATTGGACAAGGAGGGTGATGACGATTCCAGAAAGGAACGCAGAGACGAGCTGTAGAAATGCAGGTCTGCCTCCCGCCATTCGTAATTGGGGACATATCCGGCCCTTGACTCCCTTGGGTGAAGATGATGTAGGGTGAGGGAGGATGTCTTTTTCTTCGACGGAGAGGAGAGCTTGTGATTCGTCGGCCATTTCTATTGATGAGTCTGGTGAATCTCCTGAGGGGTTGGGCGTGGCTGGGGTGGTGCCACGCTCGATGTCGTGAGGATGAGGAGAGCTCATCGTTCGATTATTTGAACGAGATATGGAGGTGATATGACGACCTGTCACGTCGATATAACGGAGACGAAGAGCTCAACAGCACGACTGGAATCAAGGGTCTACCCTACGCGTCCGAGTCCACGACCTGTAAGCTAACTCATTAATTAATCACCCTCTCAGATCAATCATCAAAAAGTACTCACCTCCGGCTTTGTTCTAGACAATGAACGTCGAACGAACAAGCAAGCACGACGAACGACTCGAGGCAGACGCTGGAAGACGTCGACTCGGACGACGACGCAGGTGCTTTGGCTGATTGGCTCACCCCAAGCGCTAGCGCTGGAACGTTCAAACTCCGCTAGCACGTCTTCGGCTATCTTGTCGGCTTTCGGCTCCGACGCGGGCGCTCAATCCAATTTAGGCTCAGCGACGGTATCATCGATCTAATTACCGCTTTCAATTTCTTGTAAGGATCTGGATAACTGACGGGAGTCTTGTGAATGGCTAAATATTGGAGGAGTTGATTGAAGTTGGGTAACGAATCGCGGAGTTGATCATAAGCGCTCAATACGAACTCCGATAGCACATCCCCCCTCGGCTCCGATTTACCCGAAGTCTTCCCAAGTTAGGAATTGCGGCAACAGAATGGGTGGCACCGCTCGCAAACATCAAGTGAACTTGAGTCCAGTCCCCAATCGCCGTTATATCCCGAGTTCAGACGCTATCAATCAGGTTGAGAGAAGGCTTGGATGAGAACGGTGAGTCGCGAAGTTTTGTTGAATTTTTATGACTCGTGTGGAAGTATTACTCGGCTAGGTTATTATAAATGTTGATTTAACCTGAGGGGGGCGCTCTTGTTCCTGTTCTTTTCTTTTACCACTCAATACTCACCACTCGACGCTAAAAATTCGCCAACACCTCCCTCTCACTGCGCCGCTCCTACGCCCTGGTATCAGTCCAGTGACCTGGAGTGGTCTCAGCCACTAAAACTCACTTGGTCGTGTGCCAGTGGAGAGGTTGCGATTTCAGGTTTGAGCCCCCCCACTCGTCGTTTCGCTCTTTCTTTGACGAGAAAACGTCACCGGAATTCGATTCTCTGCCATTCGACACGGCACTGAGCTGGTAAAACTCTTTTTCCGTCTCAAGACTCTCAACTCGAACTGTAAGTTCGTTTTTACGCCTCCAATTTGAATCCGATGCCACTAGATCTTACCAGTCCACCACTTCCTTTTCCCTTCCCTTTTTCAATATCATATCATTTTGTCTCGGGTTGTCCTCTTTACCACCGTGGCTCACAGAAATACTGACATTTACTTCTACAGAAACATCGTCTGCATCCTCGCGTTGACGAGTCGCTCGTCCGAGTCATCCGGTCCCGCCAAACTTGAATTCCACTCGATCAGTAGGGAAAAATGCCCCGCATCTACCCGCCTTACGAGCCCCTCCCGCCCACACCTCAACGTCCCCAAACCCGAGCCCAGTCTCGAGCCCACCAACGATCCGCACCCTTAGCTCCTGCACCCTCAACCACTCAATCGACCAATTTGACCGCTCCGTTTCCAGCTCCCGTGCTCACCGCGCCTGCGGCACCCAATGCTGCGGCACCCGCTGGAGCGCCGTCGCGTTTTAATCCGTTTGGATGGCTAGATAACCTTCCGTCCACTCGAGCGCCACAGCCACAAACACAGATACTGGCAGGTCAAACTGGCGTAGGTCAATCCAACGTCCAACAACCACTACAGCCCCTCCGGCCACTCCGCCCTCTTCCTCCATTCATACAACCTCTCCTCCCCCCTCCCACCCCAAATTCCCGGCACGCCCTCGACCTCCCTCCCTCCCTCAACCTCGACATCGACATCGACATAGACGTCTCCCCCAAATCAACCACAAACCGGCACGGAGCAGAAAAGGAGAAACCAACAGCAATATATTTCACACCCGATCACTCCGGAATATTCATAAACAAATTCAGAACTACAATCTGTGAATATCATCACGAACATCATCCTAATAATTCTCCTGAGGCGGATGATCCGGGTCGTGATCGTGAGGGTGAGCAACGTGATCGTGATCGTGGACCGAGGGATTCTCCTGCTGGGGTTGGGGTCGGTGCCACTTATCTTGAGGCTTGGAATCGGACACAGGGGATTCAAGAAAGGTCTAGATCTGGAAGGAATAAGGTGGAGGCTCAGGATCAGGTCGAGGTTGAGCCTGAGGTTGATCGGTATAAAGACTGTAATGAGCATTTAAGGAGGCTTGAGAAAGAAAGGAAAGGAGAGAGAAAAGATTCAAAGGAGAGATATCTCGATCGAGCTCCGTCTATCGGTATCAGAAATTCTGACCGAACTGGAATTATCGTGTTCAATGTAAGTTCCTCTCCTCATGCCACCTCATTCCCGGTCTTTTCTTCCCTTGGGGTTTTCCGGATTCATACGAAGGAGCTGACTGATGATATAGTTACATGCTCTAACACCACAAGCACTCCAAATTCCCCTCGATGAAATCCCAGAACACCGCGCGAAGATATCCTTGGTTGGTACGAGGAAGGAAATCCTCAAAGAAGTCTGGTCGAGGTTAGTTTGGTATATCTGGGTAAGTCTTTTACTCCACTTTCTTTTCCTCGTCTGAGCTTGACTGAGAGTGAGAACGAGTCGGAGCCGAAGTCGAAAGTCGGAGTTATCAGAAATTCAATTTGTTGACAGTTGATCGCATCATCTTTCCTTCTTCCTATCTTCCCCGAGCTATCAACCCCTCCTAACTTCACTCCAAACAGAAAAACTACGGAACACCCCACATAGCCCCACCCCAAGGCCAAGGCTCGATCTGGCCCTCTTCCGACGGCTCGAAACCCCCCGTCGATCTTTCACGTATCGTGTTGGTGAGGTTGGAGAGGCGTTATGATGAGGTTTGGCAGCCCATTATTCAATATGTGATGTGATTTTGTGATTTTCTATATGTGGGGTTTTGTAGGAGGGATGGGGAGGGATGGGGAGAGTGTATGCTGTGTTTAGGCTGTTTAGTTGGTGAATCGGTGTTATAATTGATACTGTATTTTCAATAATTGATGATGTATATGCTTGTACACAAACTTACTTCGCGTTCACATCTGTTCAGGTCGAAGGAGATTTGACTATTTTTACCTTGCACCAATGCGGTTCACTTTTCATCACCACCACCACCGTTGACTCATGTACGACACGTTCGCAAGGATTGTGAGCCCCTGTGTACAGTAGACAGACGATCGATAAAATTCTTCCAGTCCCAGCTCCCGTATACCCCACTAGAGATAACAATATAATATACAATATACCAATTCATCTGCACCCATTTCAGCCCACTCCCACTCCTTCCCCCATCTCCTCCACTCGCACCCTCGCAGCCTTATTCGCACCCAAAACAAAGCCCATCGAATCTAAATCCCCCCAACAAGACTAACTTTCAAAGGCATCTGATTCCCCTGCTCCTCCTGTCCTCTGACAAGAGGCCTCGTCACAACAGTCGACTTTCCATAGATCTCAACCGTAGGATCAGATAGTTCGAACGTGAATGCACGGATGAGGGTAAATATCAGAGCTTTCATCCTATGATCAGGCATCAATAACTGGTGATGTGATATACAGATAGAAGGGGAAGGGAGGACGTACTCGATGACGGAGAATTTATACCCGATACATGATCGAGGACCGCCAATGAATGTCATTAGATCACCCCATACGCCTGGTACTTCATGTGCGATTTCAGGGACTTTCTCCCATCTCTCCGGTCTACATCCCCATCAGCAATCTTTTCCCACAAACGAGTTTGAGTAGGAGAGAAGCTGACCTGTACTCAGCGGCATCTTCGCCCCATATCTCTTTCGACTTGTTAAGAGCGATAATAGGTACGTTGACACCTTCGCCTTTCTTCAATCTACCAAGCAGTCAGACTCAGCCGATACCCGATGAATAAGGGTACGTACCGAACTTCAGTCAATGTCTTCCCATACCGATCCACCACAGGATTCTTAAGCGGCACCACACAATCCTCCGCCGCAATCCTTAACGTACTAGGAACAATCGAGAAATATCTCAACGTCTCTCTCACGACTCCATCAAGATACGGCAGAGCATTAAGTACGTCCATAGAAGGAGTATCAGTATCCACCGTCCGAAGTTCCGCACGAAGTTTTGACTGAACGGAGGGATGTTGAGTCATTGCGTATAGGAACCACGTCGTAGCTGTTGCCGTCGTTTCGTGTCCTGCGACTATGAATGTGGGGACCTCTGTACATTCCATCAGTATCATCTCAGGAGGATAAAGCGAATGGATGTACGTGCTAAGACATCTTCTTCGCTTAATCGAGAGGATTCGGGGAGATCGGTTGCCATATTTGCTCGGATGAGGATTGAGAGGATATCTTTCCCTTCGACGGATTTTTCTTCGACTTTGCCGTCTTTACCGATAGATTCCAGGATAGCTTTCTTCTTATCTGCGATCAACTTCTTTCCGATCCTGCGCATCGTAGCTTGCGCCTGCCTGATGTCCCTCTCTCGCTTCGTAGGCTACAGGAAATGAGCTAAATAATCAACGAGATGGAGGATCAAACGACTCACAATTTTTCGTAAGGCAGGGAACCAAGCTACCAACAAACCCCACGCATCAAACCTCGCCACACCCCCAAAAGCAGTCTTGAAAGCCTTCTGCAATCCATCATCCATACCCTCCGGATTCGTAGCGTTAAACGCATAGTCGAAGCCTGCTAATCCGATTATATCGAGTGTAACGCGCGAAAGCCACGGAACGGCGTTAATGTTGATGGACGCTGGTCCAGTGGGGGATGAAGGCAATGTTGATGAGTCGGTGGATTCGGCGGATTCGAGGACTTGAGTGTGCCAGGTGTCGCGGAGTTCGAGGGCTTTGGTGAAGAAGACTTCGGTGAGTTCGCGTATGTGTTGATTGCTGAAAGCTGGGTTCTATCAATGGAGGTCAGAGAGCGCATAGCGGGGAACTGAAGGAACATACGAGCATTCGACGCTGAGTTATATTGTAAGTTTGATTTCCGGGAGGTAAGGTTGAGGAATGGAACGAACCTGATGCTTATGATCTTCGCCTTCTGCGAAAAGGACACCTTATGAACACCCGATTAGTGCCAGCGTGACACGGCACAGGGCCTTCATACCTTTTCCCAAAATCCGACCCAGGACGAACTGGATTTGTTCTGGTTTACGGAAGATATCGGTGTGGCTCAGAACATAGGATACAGCACGCGTATCATGGGTGTAAAATCGTCCACTATTAAGAACGCCCTGGAAGCACGATAAAGCCGTCAGTCACCAAATCATTCCTTCGAGAAGATGAGCTCACCTTGTAACTCATAGTAGGCCCATATTCTTCCACCCATTTCGCATGCAACTCTCCCGGACCAGCATCGTTGATCTCCTTGAAACTACCCCAAATCAAGCTCTTAGGTTTGGGACCCGGTAAATCTCTCAAATGAGATGAAAGGGGTGCGATGAAAAGTCGATGGATGAGCTTCGAGAGATGGTAGCCTAGAAAGAGCGCGACGACGACCAAAGCTCCTTTGAAAATCATGGCCCCGTCGTTGGTGTCGTCTTGCTTGGATCGAGGGAGTTGTAAAGCAGGGGAAATAGATTGGAATACATTGGCATGGCTGCGGGATAATTATAAGGCACTGATTGGCACACGCGTACCGGCTGCTGTCGTCGGCACCCCCCATGCCCGAGGCCGAGCCGACGTCCTGCTGGACGCGTTGACTGCGCTCATTGAAGCTGAGGCGTAACACAGAGTAAAGTATGTATGCTTCAGTATGAAATGAATGCACTGAGGGACCGTAGGCTGATTATTGCATGTTAGTTCACGTTAGCACCAAGCCAGACTAGTACTGTTCGAGGACGCGTCGACGACTGAACCAGGTCTTCAAGTCTCATCAAGTCCAAGCAGCATCTTGCATCCCTCGTCTGACCGGAATACTTGAGCTTCACGTGGCTGTTGACAACCACATAATCGCTTGGACCATCGTGCTTCCGATGAGTGAATTGGACGTTGATGAATCGAGGCTGCACCAAGGAGCGGCATCTCAAGCTCCCGCGCTCTATAGCCTACAAAGCCACAATGTTACACCGCGACACCTGATCATAGAAACCGATACCAGTTGCTCCCCTGCCGTTATCGAATCAATCCCAATGATGCCCAAGTTCAGAACAGACATCGCATCTCTTCCCATCGAAATGCTGCTGCATATACTCAAGCTCTACTATCTCTATTTTTGGGATGACCCTCCCAACGGAACGGTGAAAGATCTACAATGGTGGCTTATTCTCAATGTGTATGTGGCGAAACTATCAAAGTGATCTCAATAGCTCCTAACAACGACTTTCAGATGCTCGACGTGGCGTCAACTAGTACTGGACACTCCATTTTTCTGGCAAAAGATATGGTCTCACTGGCATCCTGAGATCGTAAACTTATTCGAGATGCGGAGTAAACCCTATTCGTTGACAATTCGACGGTCGCCTCTCGGCGGTCCCGGTTTCGGTGACCAGAACTATGACGTGGAAGGGAACGCTACCGCCAGGCTGCTAACAACCCACATGGACAGAATCCGATCTCTCGATATTGAATGGCTGGAGACACTTTGGCTGGCTGATGTTAACACTCATGAGAAGATGTATAATCTCATCAGTCGATGCGTCGCAGATGCCGCATTCCCCAAGTTGACCGAAGTCTTTCTCGGCTCATGCACCTACTATAGAGCGAAGCGGTCGATGAAATTGAACGCACCAAAATTGAAATTTCTCATACTCCAAGAACTCGTATTGGATTTGACATGTTACCCTTACCTCGCGAACCTCACCTCTCTTCGACTGCGAACCGCTAACCTAACAGCCGAAGATATTATTCCTCTTGTCGAGGCATGTCCACGACTGGAATACTGTAACATTCGAACTGAGCAAAAAACGACACATCACCTTCTCCCCGAACCACAACCTCTTCCAACACATCGAGTGCCTTTGCGCGCATTGGAGTATTTGAATATCTCTGGTCTTCAATGGCTATCTCTGGCCAGAACGCTGGACCACCTCGAGATTTGCCCCACAGCAAATATCAATCTGAAATTACCGCCTGCTGAAAGACACGGTGATCATCCTCAGGATGTCTTCCGCGAGACCATTACCCCCTTTATTCCATCATACGACAGCCTTGAAATATCAGGCCATGCAATCATGCTCAGAAATTCAGCTCGGCCCGGTTCCTTGGCTTTCAACTCAGATGATAGCGATCATTCGGTACTCGCTTCGTTGTCAGAAAAGCTCACCTACTTCTCCCTTCCTAATGTTGGCATCCATATCTCGTCTATCAGTATTGCAAAGATAGGGGCGGACCAGGTGCCTGAGATTGATGACATTCGGTCCGCATTCTCAGGCTTCCCAAGTCTCGAGGTTCTATCTTTGCGCGAGTGCAAAGATATCAACAACTTCTTGTCGGCGTTCCAGCACAATGCCACGATGGTGGTGTGCCCTCGGCTCAGACGATTCGACCTACAAGATTCCCATTACAAACCTGAGATCCTTCTCGGATTCTTGGAAGAGCGGAATGCCAATGATGCACTCTTAAGCATCGAATGGCTAAGATTAGTTCAGGGCCTCTTCACCGAAAAGATACTCTCAGATCTTAGAGCTTATGTCGGGGTCTTGGTCGAGGAACCGCCGAAGGAAATGGACCGATGATGCCTAATACTCTTTGCTTCGACAGATTACTAAGCTGTTCATGTTTTTCTTTTCCAATACTTGCAACAAAATATCTCCCATTACGATCCACAATTTTTTGAAAAGAGAGAAAGACAAGAATACGAGTTGCGACGCGCCAGGTCGAGGGGGAGCTGAAAAATGATGTCTGAGAGAAGCCGAAAAGCCGAAAAGCCGAAGTTCGCCTGTTGTTCAGACGCCCAAATTTCCGACTCCGCGCGCGCCTACTAGTACATCTCGTCAATTCGAGCGCGACCGGACATTTCTAGTGTTTCATGTTCAGGATCACCTCATAATGGATTTCATCGTCAAGAGGAAGTGCTGCATCATTCAGATCAGAGACGTCGGCGTGGACTGGCTCCGGGTTACAAAGGATTGTACCTGACGTTGCGCATCACTCTCATACTCGAGTATCCTACAGTATTCACTGGCGCCATAACAGTCCAATCACCAACTACGGCCTCGAGCTCATAACGACCACTGGCAGAGCGCTTGATCCTAGTATCCCGCATCATGCCAAGCCAGACCTAAAGCTATTGAACATCAAAAGTTGATGTTAACTTGATCCCGTAGATCTCGGTCAGAAGTCTCCAGAACGATGTGCACTCAGGGCCATCTGCTTCCGTCGGAATTAATTCATAGCCAGCAATGACTATAAAGACGAGGATGCGGGATCACTGTCAAGCGGAACCTGGCTGGCTAGTTTCTCTCGTCTTTCTTTTCCATTTCTTTTTATCTACAAACTCTCTTTATTCCACTATGCGCTGGTCGCCTTTCCTCGCTGCTTCGGTCTTCTCCCTCCTCCCTTTGAGCGCATGGGCTCACCCTGCTCCTACCTCCAACTCCACCGTAATGGCCCGAGGAATCCAGAAGCGAAGTATCGTTTGTGGCATCGACCTCCGCACGGCCATTAGGGATGATTGCTTCGATAACCCTGCCATTGTGAACTTCAAGCTTGGAGGAACAGCTACCAGAGCAACCGTTTCTCAAGAAGCTGTCACTCACGGAGTAGTCCCACCTGGATCTGCCTGCGGTAATATCCTTATTCTTTGGAGAATAGCCATCCGACTTACATTACTTGAATTATCACAGACCACGTTGTGGAGCTCCAGATCCTAGAGATAGCTATGCAACAGCTCAAAATGTGCGATCTCTTGACTGCACTTAATGCTCTTGATACGTTTGGGCCGTTCAATGTCGGTGGGGTTGCGATAAAGACAAAGAGGAATCAAGTTCTCCAGCCACTCGCGGACGTCATCAATGATCCCGAAAACCTTTTCTTCCTGGCTTCCCAAGTCAACCAAGCCGTGAGTAACAACACATCTTCGCGCTTCTCGTTCCTAAATCCACGTATCTATGGCACAGAAAGCAACTTATGTGGTAGCCGCCATCAAGAGCGAAGTCATCAAAAGCAGCGAGAATCAATTTTTTGCTGCCATGGAGTCTTACCTCAGAACTACCAAAGTCACAACAGCTTCACGAGCCGTAGCAGTAAAACTCAACGCTGCCATTCAAACGATCGCGAAAAATGCAGCCGCTCTGGAAGAAGCTCTACCTAACCCTCCCCCTGCAGATGCCAGAGCGAAGGGGATCCAGCAGCCACAAAACCTTCTAATAGCTGCTGTGGTACGTATTTTAAATGCCTAGCACTTCACATCTGAATCTGACTGGGGATCAGGCTGCTCAAAAAGCCGAAGCTGCGAAAAAGGTGACTTTCATCGATATCTGGAACAGAGTTCTCCTCGGAAAAGTTGTCAACGAGTAGGAAGTTGGGTTATTCTGTCGTACGATCGCGACCCAACTATATTTCTTGACTCTCGACCGATAAAAGGACGATAGGGGACTTCTAGCGAATAACAACTTCTGTAGTAGTACACATGCACGGCGATAGTTAATGATATCTTTAAGCGCTTCAGACAGAACACTGAGGGATCGGTCTCACAAATGTTCGCCATGCTTATCATGACTTATTACTGATCATTATATGAAGGTACGGCTATTGGGCTCTTGAAATATTATCTGATCAAGCCCAATAAAGGCTAACGAGAATTCCAAAGGTAGCGATGCTTCCAACGAAACTGCTTCTTCGTTCACTCGAAGCACTGGACTTTGAAGTAGTGGGGCTCGGTGAACTCGTAGATTCCGTGGATTTCGGAGTAGTAGATTCTGCTGTCGAAGAAGCAGAGGAAGTGGTAGCTACAGACGAGGAACTCGTGGAGCTGCCAGAGATGGAACTGCTAGAAGAAGTAGCAATGGTTCCGCCGGAAATAGTCAAAGGTTCATCAGGCACTTGGATTCCAGCTCGTCGGCAATCATCGATGAAAGCTGGTGCATACATTAGAAAGTCGAGTAACAAAATGAAGGAGTATATCTTACTGTCCATGGCACTCTGAAGCGAGGCTTGATTGCTCGGTCCTTCTTGATCAAGGGTGCATTGTAAACATGTTCTCTCTGCCTCTAGATACGGTGTGGTACAGAAGCATGACAGTACTTTGCAAGTCGCCAGTGGACCGTCAGGGCCAGACAGGGACGTGCATTTGTCACACTAATCGTTCGTGATTAGCATTCGGATAAAATTTACATCAACATTAATCAACGTACGTCACCAGAAGTGTCCTGACGGCGTAGAGATGCAGCGAGAGTGCCACCTCCGT
This sequence comes from Sistotremastrum suecicum HHB10207 ss-3, assembly GCA_001632355.1. Classification (NCBI taxonomy): domain Eukaryota; kingdom Fungi; phylum Basidiomycota; class Agaricomycetes; order Sistotremastrales; family Sistotremastraceae; genus Sistotremastrum; species Sistotremastrum suecicum. The sequence goes on from KV428014.1 coordinate 255,755, forward strand.
GAAATGTACTGAGACCTGTCGCAACGTCAGCATCGTCGTGTTTGATTCGGTCGATGAGTTCATACCGAGAGCAAACAGAATCACAAAGACAGTCAATGCGTGCATCGTTATTCCCGAGTGGAAGGATCTGGTAACTCAACCACTAAATATATATACGAGGCGGAGGATACGAATGTTGCCTGCCAAGCGCACACCGTTTGCCGCAGTCATCGCTGTGCTGACAACGGGCTCTGCTTTCGGGTACCTTGAATGCGAGACACGGACTGGATTTGAGGCACACAATTTCGATGTGCTGTATCGTTTCATTTCATGTAGACCTGGAATATGCCAGTTTCCGTTGTTGTCGCAAAGATGACATGGCTTTGAGCGCTGGCGTGTTAGCAGTCGCGCCGGTAATGAATAGGGCGAGGTGATGTAGATCGAGAATGAAGCTTCATCTCTGCCATTATAAGTTGAGCTATTGGCTTTCGTGAGGTGCTCCAGAGTCATTGAATAATACGAGACTGGCATGACTATGAGCAGCCCCTGTACAGTACAGCTGTCGTGATGGGTAGCAGAGGAGTCTGCCGATATTCTGCCGAAAGTTTTCGAGTCGACGACGGCGATACCGTCTCCGAGGCCCGAACCCCGAGCCTGGCGGCTCTGCAATCGCTGACCTCAAGGACTTGCATCACCTTGGCATACTGACCAACGCTGCTGAGCCTGTCCAGCAAAGTTCTGCGTGAATCTTACTTGGGCATTAATCAACAAAAGTGATTTGTTTTGAAAAATATCATAATGCGATATTGACGTTGATTTATCTCATTAGACTTGCATGAACACCGACACAGTCAGTCATATTAGCCCAAAGCTCTGTTGCGTTGCATTTATGCTAACCAGCACGACATATACATCTCTAGGGCCTATTCCGAAGGTTAGACACCAGTTCGAATGAAGACCTTGACCATGCCGAACGACTTGAGCTCGCGGGAGCATTTTGTGGAAGAACTCAGGCTTCCACTTCCTGAGCCTGAGCAGTCCTACCCCTTCCGACCACTACGTCCTGCTACTCCTTGGAGAGACACCCTAAACCCTTCGCCGTTCATACTGTAAAGAGGCTCCAGACCAAGATGCCGTCTCCAGTCGTTCGACCCTCCACATCACAGTCGACAGCCTTGTGACTCACCCACGAGATATGTCGGTTGGCCTGAGGTCTATGAATGATCCGAATATGCAAGAGGATCTGGCCTCCTCCAGCCAGGAAGCCAAGACGGAGCCGACGGAGCCACACTCCAATCAAATTCTGAAGGAATTACAGTCATTGTCGGCGATCGACATTCTGAAGATATTGAATAGGTATGTTTCTTTCCGTCAAACAATTCACGCTTCGTCTGACTTTCGCAAGCTCTATCGCCAATTCTCCTGTCAAATCCGACGAAGAAGTTCGCCCAGCTTCCGACATCGCCGGGCTGCATCACAACTTCGATAAGCAACTGGAAAAGCTCGACATAAAACATATCGTGCGCGCTGCATCTTCGCTCCCTACGCCTGCGATATCTCCGTCGATATCGTCGTCCATTACACTCCCCGATGGCCGCGCTATCAATATCCCCGATAGCGTCCAATTTGTCCGACTCACCTGGGTAGACTACACCAACAACCACAGTAATTCTTTCGTCCCCATCAACCGCTTCTTATCCACGATAGAATCACCTTCAAAAGGAAGTCTTACGATGCCATCTGCACTCTTCCATCTCATCCCCAATGGTGCCACTCCAGGATATTCAGCAGCTGGGGAATGGCGATTCTTTCCTGATCTGAGCTCGCTCAGAGTTTGCGGTCTTGATGAAAGGAAATACGCGACGGTTATGGGACATTTTGAGAACGAAGACGGGACAGAGGCTTGCGCTTACTGTCCGAGAGGGATTCTGAAGAGGATCGTCGAGTGAGTACTTCGCGATTTCTTTGTACTATGTCCATTCATGACTTCATCTCAGAGAAGCCAAAGCTAATAATGACGTTGAGTTCTTGGTGGGATTTGAGTCAGAATTCATTCTTCTCTCGGCCATCGATCCACCTACTCCTATCAATAACGCGAAATGGTGCTATTCATCTGCAGCACGTCCAGGCTCGCTGGAACTGAAGGTGATGGAAGAGATCGTACAAGCTTTGGATGTGTCTGGGATTGTAGTCGAGTATTGGCACTCGGAGGGTACACCTGGTCAGGTACGACTTCCTCTTCTTTGGTTCAATCGTCGCCAGATCATAGTATGTCTGCTTGTAGTTCGAAGTCATCACTGGTCCTCTTCCCCCAGTGCAAGCCGTCGATGCCTTGGTGCTCACGCGTGAAACGATATATAATGTGGCCGCCAAGCATGGTGTGCGTGCCACTTTCGCTCCACGGGTATTCGACAACGCACGTACGTTGAACCTTCTGCTCTATTTTCTGTCATCTGATCCTCACGCTTGATGATAGTTGGTACAGCGGCGCATACCCACATTTCCGTTCGTCGTGGGTCGGATACAGCCTCGGTCGCCGTTCCTTCCAACCCCAACTCCTCAGTCCCAAACCGACCGGCCATACCGACACCCTTCACCAGCGTCGAATCATCCTTCCTCCAAGGTCTCTTAACCCATCTGCCATCAACATGTATCTTCACCCTCCCAACCCCATCATCCTACGACCGTGTGAAAGATGGAATCTGGAGCGGAGGAACCTGGGTTTCATGGGGTCGTAACAACCGTGAATGTCCAATCCGCATCTGCAAGAATCAAAGCGGATACAATTTCGAAGTGAGATGCGTCGATGCGACTGCCAATCCTTATCTCGCTGTGGCGGCTCTGCTAGGCGCTGGACTGACGGGCGTGAAAGCTGGACAGGGGTTGGAAGTTGAGGAGTGTAGCGTGAAGGCTGCTTTTGAGCTGAGCGATGCTGAGCGAGTGGAGAAGAAACTCACTAAGCGCTTGCCGATGAATCTTGAAGAGGCGAGGGATATCTTCATCAAAGAAAATCACGAATTATCCGTGATGCTCGGAGAAGATGCGGTTTCTCTGTATCTTGATGTGAACAAGGTAAACTCGAGTCATCGGTGCCTTTCTTTTGCTGACGGTGATATTCAGGCTCTGGCCGTAAAGCTTGAAGAAATGAGCCTCCCGCAACTGATCGTGAAATACTGAAGGAGGATTTTCGTACCTTACTCAACTCAGTCATACAGAGAACCGAAGTGAGATTGCCAACGAGTGCGAAACGACCCAGACCGCTCCACGTCCACGTCTGCTACGTTAGATTCTCCGGAGCAGCCGAGTTTTTGTTTTGATCTCGAGGCCGCCTTTTTCATATAGAAATGGCGCACTAGAATCACGGTTTCGAGAGTAGAAATATACCATATCTGCCAAAGATGCAAGGACTACTTGATCCCCTGGTAGCAGAACGATTTTATTACGTACATGTGTAGTTAGAGGAGCATGGCGGAGATATCGGCGACATCTTCCTCCTCCCGCCAGAACGCCCGTTTGAGCATCGTCCATGTAATACGATGTATGGTGGCATATGTAGTCCTGACTCTCTGAATAACGGTCAGTGAAGTTATCCATTGACTTGCATCGCCTAAGCTTAGCGAGAGCCAGGCGACGACGGAGGCCAGCCAGACGCGACCGGAGCGAAATCTTCAGTCTCAACCCCTGCTGGACGTGAAACCTCAATGATGAAGTTCAAGGCCTATCAGCTATACAAGCAGTAAAATTTGACCCAAAATCTCGTGGACCCTGTCTCTCGTTGTCAATCCGTCGAGGGATAGATGCTGCCACGAAGTCCCGCGAAGTACAGGACACCATCCTCTCTCTGACGCGTGGTGTATCGCAAGCGAAAGCGATTACGAAGGTACTCTTTGCGATGGAATTCAATTTTTTTCCGACTGACTTACTCCACTGGCAAGTTGCTGTCAAGGATAGCATTGGGCTAGCCACATGAGCTGCGGCATCTTCAGTCTCTTCGTTCTTGTTTCTCAAGTCCTCAAACCCAACCTCTCAACCGCTAGTCACAAGACCGTGATTTTTTTAATCCTCAATCGTGTCGTTGAGAAATCGACGTGAAGGTTGTAACTACCATTGTCCCAGCTTGTTTCAACATGCTCACTCCGTATGCTTCAGCCCTATGGGTCGGCATGAGCACATGAAGAACATGAGGCCTCGAGCGATGCTGCTCGACCCCGGCGGCCCGTCTTTCTCCCCTCATATTCGCGTCAAAAATCCTGAGAGACAAAGTCTGATCGATCCTACCAATGGCCTCCGGATTGGACTGCTCGACTACTTGCCGACCGCTAGAACACCGCAATGCTACGTACAGCAAGAGATAATCGATGCTCGTCAGAAACCAATGCGTGCGCCTCAGAGCAACGCGTTTGGCAACGAACTGTCAGTGGGAATGTGACCCTACGACCAACTCTCCTGGATCATGTGCCTGATTCCTCGAGCGCAGAGCAGCATGTATCCCGGCCATCCAGACCGTTCTCCGCTTGATTCCGCCTATGATGGATGGTTGGAACAGAAGATGATGCTTTAGCTTGAGGAACCGTTGATCGGAATCGGAAACCGGAACTCAGGCGGGAGCAGAATGCTGTCGTAGGCCCTGCAACAGCCCTTTAGCAGAGAAGAAGCTCGCTCAGATTGATCAGATGCTCTTCCCTGGCTAATAATAGCTGAACTTTCGATGATCCCAACTTCGTCCCTCGAAGCCGAGGAAAGCCTATGTGAAGCTTCATCAAAACGAGATCGGGCTGCCTGTTGCTGGATTCATGCTCGGTCATCGGTCATGGATGACTATAAGTTGGAGGTGCACGGATCTCAACCTCAGCATCTAGCCGGCTAGCCTTCCACTTCATCATCTCCAACCTCTCCTCTTTCTCTCCCTTTCTTTTTTCGCCATGCGCTGGTCGCCCATCTTTGTAGCTTCCGTTTTCTCTTCTCTTTCGTGGAGCGTGCTTGCCCATCCTGCCCCTTACACCAATGTGACCGTTCGATCATTACACAAGCGGAGTATCGTCTGTGGCATCGACCTCCGTACCGCCACCGCCGACGATTGTCTTGACAGACATTCCGTCGTCAACTTTAAAGTAGTCACGACTGCCAGTCGACAAACTCTGACTCAAGAAGCCGTTCCACAAAATGCGCAAGAGCCGCCAGCAGGATCATCATGTGGTAGGACACCTTACCAGGTTGAACGGAAATATCATGCTGATGCAAGGCGTATACAGATCATGTCGTCGAACTTCAAGTGGTTGCAGCGGCGATGCAGCAGTCGACACTGTGCGGGATCGTCGCTGCCCTCAACTCACTTCAAGAATCTGAAGGAGTGGACGTCAAAAGAAACAGCGTTCTCCAACCCCTGGCAGATATCGCAAACTCGGTCACAAACCTTTTCTTCCTGGATTCACACGTGAACGGAGCTGTAAGTGAAACCTTCGTTCCTTCATTCAAAGATCATCTCTAACGTCGTTCTTCGTCCACAGAAAGCAAATTACGTCCAGCTTGCGATAAGCAATCAAGTCATCAAAAGCAGCGAAAATCAGTTCTTCGCCGCAGTACAATCTTATCTCAGAACTGACACAGTAGCTTCCGAGTCACGTAAGGTGGCTGCGCAGTTGGACAGTGCTATTCTTGCCATCTTGAAGAAAGCGACTACTTTGGCTGATGGTTTCCCACCTCCACCCCCGGCAGGGACTAGAGCACAAGGAGTTCAAATCTTGCAGAAAAATCTTCGAACTGCCCTGGTAGGTTTCCTGACTTTATACTATCGACGACTTGATCCTAGACGACACGCAGACCGCCCATGCGGCCCAGAAAGCCGAAGAAAAGATCACAGTCGTCAACCTGTGGAATAGAGCCCTCATTGGAACAGTGGTCAACGAATGAGCGATCTCACGCAGCGCTTTAAGTCCTGTATTGAGGGACGCGGAGCGGGGTGGATGATCATACGATTTTATTGAGCAGTACCGTCTCTGTCATACGATACGATACAGATACCTGTGTAGTTTTTGACCCGTTTGCATCGAAGACTCGACGAAGAGGTTCTTGCGTTCCACACGTTTAGTGGGTTTCGCTTTTTCTCTGAGTTTGCTTTCACTGGGGCGACTCCAATATGGTGAACGTAGACTGAGTCTACTATGTCGCATATTTACTCCAGCATGCGCAGTATATAGGCCTATAAGAGCGAGCTGAGCAATAAGCGCTGAAAATCGCGCCAGCCGCTTACAAGCTTACTAACCAAGTTACTAACCCTTCGAGCCTCATGAGCATAGAGATCTCTACAAAATTCAAACTCTCGAAGAGCTGACTGGAATAGAAGGAAATTATCAGGTCAGGCGGCAAACCTTGCTCTCAACTGCTGAGTTTCCGCTCAAACCGGCCTCAGGCTTCAACTGCAAAACCTACAGATGTTTGTCGCTTTAGTTGTCTGCTCTGAAACCGTATGTTGAAATGCAGCGCAGATCCCATAATCTAGAGCTTGAGCTATCGCTACATCTGGTCGAATCCCCCATACTTCCAGCCTTCGCCTGGATTTGGAAATTGGCATCATGTCATCCCTACTCCCTGAGCTTTTCGTCGAAATCGCCACGTACTTAATTGAGGGGTACTTGTCGAGTTATGCAACCCGAGAGAAAACATACTCGTCGTCTTGTGGCCTCCATTGGTCCGAGCAGAGACCTGGCTTTTGGATAGATGAAAGCCCCCCTCCTCATTTCCGACCTTACGCCCAGGAAGGTTTCAAGGCCATGCGTCTTGTGTGCCGTCGATGGAATGAATATCTCATCAGCGACCCCCGCTTTTGGTCGAATCTTTCCTTGATAGACAGAGACGACTTGCCTATCTTCCGTATTGCCATGGAACGCTCCTCACATCTCCCAATATCTCTAAGCTTGGGAGAACTATCAGGCGTCAAGGCGCGCCATCAGTGGAACACCCAAACTTCACAAGTTCTGTCAGGCATTCTGGCCACGCATCACGCGTTGAACAGATGTTATCGATTGTCGTTAGACATGCGTACATCCGACGTCGCTCAACTGTGCGAGAGTACGAGATGGCGCCAAATCGAAATGCCGTCCCTCAGGACCCTAGCTTTGAACACCTTGTCATTCGAAAGGGATGCCCAAGCTGAACGTCAGTTCGAACTCGACGAAGATAACGCCGTCATTTTCCCGGAACCTCTAGAAGCTCTAGAGGTGCAGGATATTATTGCAACTCAAAGTCGACCTGAACTACCCCCTTTGTTCAATTCCATGTCAGCACTTGAAACGCTGGTGTTATCTACACGCCAACCCCCAAACTGGGAGAACCTTGTATTCTTTCCCCATGAACTAAAAAGTCTGAAAATCTTCATTGAAGACTGGCCTTCGGATCCAGTGTTTCTTCAGATGCTCTCGGGTCTTCATTCGCTTCAGTACTGCGACATACGAGGGAATCTCCGAGGTATTGGCCCATGGAATCTTGCCTGGCAAGGTTTCGCTCTAGATGCCGACAAAATACTCGGGGGACTCTCTCACAATCGTCTGCTCAGATTACATGTAGCCCTTCCATCTTCCAACGTACAATTTCCTCTTGCAAGTGCGCTTCCGCCACTTCACATCACTCACCTTTACCTTCACTTTAATCATCTCGAAAATTCCACGGATGAGTTTCTTTCTTTTTTAGAACTCTTGGTTGAAGTGGAAATACTTCACATATCATTCGTTGTCGCACTTCCCCATCTACCTCTTCATCTGACAAAAAGAAGCTATGGCTTGTCCAAAGTCAGAATGATGACCCTGGAGTGCAGTGATCACCATGAGTCTTTTTTCTGCTTTCACCTCCTCGCATCTTTCAACTTCGAAAGCCTCGGACAATTGACTCTTGGTCAATGGCAACGCTGGCCATCACATTTCGGAATTCATCAATCCCATTCCATCGAGCATGCGAGGCTGATCGCCTTGAAAAACTTGATATCATCGATATTTATCTGTCCTATGTTAGAGACTCTCTATATTGCAGTTGGCATACCCTCGGAACTCATAATCCAGCTCATTCAACGATTTCCAAACTTGAAGAAACTCACCTTTGCGCATGGCTGGCCATTCGAAGACGCGATCTCTTTGATGTCGGCAATGTCGAATCCGTGCGTCTCCGATGGTCGGATTTTGGCTCCGTATCTGGAAAATTTTGACCCTGGTGTTGAAGGTCCCAGTACCTCTCGTCAACCTGTGGATATCAATCGGTTCCGATCCGTTGCCGACGCTCTCATCCTCGCGCGAAATATTCACACGGATTCTTCAGATTCCACTTCATTTGCAATCCGAAGTCACCTTCTAATGTAATCATCAGGAGGGCAAAGACGTGAGGCCGAGAGCTTCAATGGTGCAAGGGGAGCTCGTTGAGATCAAACTATTAATAGCTATAGACCCATAGTAACATGAACAACCTTCGAATTTAATAATTGATACATGTGCTATGTAACACTTGCTGCTAATGATAACTGGAGTCCGAGCTCGAGCGTAAATCTTAAATTTGGAACGTCAAGCGATAACCGGAGGGCTAAACCAGCGTCCTCGGCTGACGTGTTCAAGCTCATAGATGAGCTACACTGGCGGAAGTACCGAGATCATAGTGGACCCAGGGCTCCTTTCTGTGCCCAAAATCTATTTTGGTAGGTTGCGGGATAGGATGATCGAAGAAAGCAGCTTTCAAGTAATAATGATTGGGGTCGAGTGGCGTGCGGCTTAGAACGGGACTGAAGGTAAACTTAATCAGTATGCGCTCTCTGAATCACAACTCATAGTTTCAAAAAAAGATATTTACCTGCCGCAATTTCCACAAAACAGTCTGTCCATAATAACTCCAGAAGTGGTAGTAATATCAGGATAAACGTTGGGTTTGCCGTCAATGGTGACCTTTTCTCGAGGCGTTCGCATCACGACACTCATTGCTGAGGAACGTCATTCAGCTTTCGCCTGATCGGCAGTCGCAAAAGAGCTCACGCGTGCTGCCAGCCTTTTTACAGTTGGAACAAAAGCATGCCGATGTCTCTGGCAGTTGGTCTAGATCGACCGTGAGGCGAATTTGCTCGCAAAGACATGTTCCAGTAATTGGCATGTTTATAGCGTCGGGGAGTCGAAAGTCAGATGACGAGTTGGCGGACGACGATGCGATTATATCAGTCGTTGGTGGGGGTAAAGCGATAAGGGGTGGAATGACACGTAAGAAAAAACCCGTTCTCTTATATTGCTACCAGTCCTTGATGGTTCGCACAATTGTCATCCCATAAGCATCTCTTGAAAAACTGATTAAGCCCGACTCGGCGACCGTTGACGGCCTGTCACTTCCATTTCGGGGTTTGCATATTCCCTAAAAGGCAATTTTATCTTTGCTTCCGGTAACGATCGGCGAAGCTCGGCAGTAGAGACACGACTCGCCTGCGGATCATTTTTCTCGTGCCTTTGTCAATTTACATTATAACGCGACCCTGAATATCGTATAGAGACGGTCCTGCGCATGTATTCGACTGCTGCCTGTGAGAAGATGAGTGCACTGCCATGGAAATCCGGATTCCGCGGAACGGGTGCTTTCACTTCGTCCCGCTTGCAATACAATAACGGAATAGTGAACAAGCGTCAAGCGATAAAGCAAGCTATCTCTCAATTGTGAGAACATCGAGACTGAGCTCGCAAGGCGCCGTACATCAGGGTATAGTACTATGTCAAGGGCATATGGGCTTTATGTGGCGTGGATAAGCTTTTCGGTCTCAACGCACGTTCCATCTGAAGGCAAAGTAAGTCCGAGCGTTCAGCCTGAACTTCGCTCAGGTCTTGAAGATCTTACCCGAGGTGGCAGCACTAGCGCACCAGCGGGAAAGGTGACGCGTCCGTTTGATTACCCTGTGAGTGGTCGGTTACTTCAAGAGCGGAAAAAAATGTTCAAACGACTTACAGTCTCGGTTTCTAGTAACTTTTGCGTATGAAGCACGAGGAGGCTCTCTCAATGCCCGAGCGTCCTCGAATCCTATCTCGGACCAATCGTCATCGAAGTCCAGCTCTGTTGAGATATCCGAAAGCGAGGAGTCAACATCGAAGTCATCCAAGACCAAAACATCCTTGATGAAAGGGACGATCTCAAAGTCTTTTGCTGCACCTATACGTGCTATTCGAATAGGACATTAGCGGATGAAAGACGGATCAACAGCAAAGCATCGATAAGGACGTACATTGTCGTCTTGATGGTACGATCAGATCATCAAGTCTGGTTTCCCGTGGCGTCGGGTGCAGGCAGGGTTCTGGTGATCCTTGGAGGCATGCGCACTCTTCCCATACGTCCCACACATCCACCCAGACATCCCACGCTGCGTCTGCTTTAGGATCCCCATACAAGCGCTTCCATGCTGAAGTTTTATTATCGACGTCCCAAAGAGCGTCTTCCATGACGGTCTTCGCGGCGATTCGCGATTTCATGTTGGCCCGCTCGCAGATAGGACAACAGGTCGTCTTGTGCTTCCTCTGTGACCGCTTCGTCCGCCTCTTTTGCAAAGCCCTTCCTCGTGCGAAGGGACGGCCCATCTTTCGCTGAATATAATCTTCGTCCCATGAGGGCTCGAATTCGTCGTCTGGGAGGTCGTAGAACATTGGTGGACGGGGATCAAAGCAGCTACAACAGCACCATGCCGACTCGGTTGAGTCGCCTTCGCTGATCAGGTCGTTTTCCGAGGGTGTCATCATCGCCGATATAGCAGATGATGTATCGGGATAAGCAGCGAATAAATGATCCCAAGTGGAAGGGGTGGACGACATGGTAGAGCTGCCTCTGGGAGCGGACAGTTGATAATCCAGTTCTTGCATCCAAGTGTTTTACTTATAGTCGTCCTCGAGAGTCATGGCGGTACCGGACGATCTTCAATTCTGAGTCAATGCTGGAGTCAGTGACAATAGCTGTGTGGAATAGCCATTGCAAAAGTCCCTCAAAGTCGCCCTGAACGTGGTCGAGCCGAATGCTGTGGCTCGTGGCTGACTCGAAAACGCGTGACCTATAGAAGGAAATCGGGATAAGGTATCCTTACCGGTTCCTTTTTTGGCTTATCCGGGCCCTGAAGCCGGCTGCGGCTTAGCTTTCGGCTTTGAATTTCATGCTCGATATTCAGAGAAATATCTCAGGATCATGCACGTTTTCAACTGTAGTCGCTTTTATTCCTTTTTGCAACTCTACTTGGATGGGCCTTCCGCCCAACGATGATAATGAACAAGAGGATGTGATGCTATCTAATGAAGTGATGATGATGTTGATTGAACGTGTCAACTATTTACGACGACGAGTCGACGGAGCCGGCTTTGGGGCGCTCAGCGCCGACCTTATAAGCATCAGCAGCGAGCTCACGGCCGAGCTGACCCTTCCTGTTCTTGTAGAACACGATGTCACCCTCCTCCTCGATGAAGCAGCACTCAGTGAATGAACGGTAGAGAGCGCGGAAGGTGTTGGTGTTATCGTAGTTGTAGTCCTCGCCGAGAACTTTCTTGACGTGTTCGGTGACGATGGGCTGGTTGTAGAAGGGGATCATGGAAAGGAAGTGGTGGGCGACGTGGTCGTGAGAGACGTTGTGGAGGAAGAAGCGGCCGATCCAGCCGAGGAGAGGGCGATCGATGGTACCGACGGCGCCACGGAGGAAAGACCATTCGTTCTTGCGGTAGTGGGGCATGGTGGGGTCGGTGTGATGGAGGAAGGTCAGCATGACAATCCAGTGGTTGGCAAGCTAAGCGGAAACGAATAAGACAAGGCATCGAAAAGCGAAGCGATAAACGTACGAGGTAGGGAACAAAGTACTTGCAGAATAAGTTGAGGAGACCGAATTGGTAAGTGTAGTAGGCGAGAACACCGGACATAGCAGAGAGACCAATGTTGGAGATGATGATAGAGAAGCGCTGCTCGGGCTTGAAGAGGGCGGATGAGGGCTCGAAGTGCTAAAGGGACTCGATAAGAGGGTGTCTGTCATCGGATATTTCCATGAGATACTTACGTTGGTGCCTTCAGGGTACATAGGGCTGCCGAGAGCGTTGTACAGAAGGTACGCCTGCCATCCGAGGAGTTGCATGAAGACCATGCGTCCGAGAGTGAAGATGGGAGTCTCTTCAAACATCTCCTTGTAGTCGGCATGGGTGGCAGCATCCTCTGCGGGGAGATGGTAGTCAACGCGAGTGCGAGGGACGAAGTTCTCATCGCGCTCGATGGAACCAGTGGCTTTGTGGTGAGCGTGATGGGTTGAACGCCAAGCGTAGTAGGGAACCAAGATCACGGTGTGGAGCATGAAGCCAGAGATGTGGTTGAACCAGCTGCTGGAAGACAGGGTTCCGTGTCCGGCTTCGTGAGCTGAGAAGAAACAGGATCAGACGCCGTAATCGATGGTCGAGACGAGGAACTCACCAAGGCACCAGAAGCCACCCCAGGCAACGCTCTGCCAGAACCAATAGTTGGCCCAGAGTCCCCATCTCACGGTCTGTTGGATGAGGGCGCCCTGACCAGCAAGAGCATCGGAGATGGGCTCAATGTAGTTGGCGAGGTGCCAGAAGAGAGCCGAGAAGAAGACGTCTCTTGCGATGTATCCCAAAGACAGAAGAGTGTTCTTCTTGTAGAGATCTTTGGGAATGGCGTCGTGGATGTCCTTGAGGGTCAGGTTGGGGGGACGGAAAGGCTTCTGTTTTCTGGCAAGGTATTCTAATGAACTGATAAGAATAAAATCGCGCAGGTGATGGCATCCAACACGTACCAGGACTATCTTTGAAGAGAGACATTGTCTAGCTGCGATAAAGCTCGAGTCAGTACCGGTGCTATTCGGTTTATATATGACTGCATACCTGCGGAAGGCGGTGGGGTGTTGAGGGAGGTGGGCGGAGAGCAGTTGAGAAACTGTCGGGGAAACCAAAGCTGTAAGGCGTCGTAGTTAAGTATCAGCACAGTGCTCCTCTTTCTGTTTAGGTCCTGAAACCCCATGGCGAGAAGTCTGTTCGATGGCCTTGGGCGCACTAGGAGCAAGTTCCCAAACGAGAGATGTATGACCGTGCCGCGTAGGATCAGGTTATTTAATTATTTAATTATTTAATTTTCACCAGTCTAATTTCAAATATCGTTTCAAATTCGGATTCTTTTACTTCCCCCAGCCGGCTTTATTTCTCCAGCATCCTCCATTTACATGAAAGCTACTCGAACGTAGCGCTTCCACCCGGCCATAGACGCCTTCGTCTTCAATATCTCCAACAAACCTGCCACCTCCGTCTCGATTCAGTCGTCGAGATTGCCTTTCGGAGACCAGGAAATATTTGGAACTAGCCGCCAGCACTGTAGAACAATCAAATTCTGGTCGCAGATGGAGCACGATAAGCAGGAGGAGCCTCCAATACGTTGAGGGTGGTAGCGTCTTAATCCAAGGCACAGAATTTGGCTTCTTCGTAAACTTAGACCACTCCGAAACTGATCTGCATCGGCAAGTAACGCTCCAGAGGACGCTCAGCCTGTTGCAGCTCCCTGATCTCTGTTCCATATGATACAAAGTGGCATCTTCATCTTATCTCTCCTCCGATGACGCATTGGAAAATCAGTATTCAGGGTCGCAAAGATGCGAAGCGTTCAGTCAGGTCTTGCATGTGAATAGCACCAGAGAGTAGATCCCCATAGCGCAAAAGCTTGGTCACTATCCAGCGCTTCGAACTGTGGAGAAGCATAGATCTGGAGATCGACAAACTTCCGCGGGGCGTCTATTGATTCCTCGGCTCGAAAATCAATCAGATGTCTAGAGCCATTCGCCAGTCGATTATCCCCGTGTCTATCGTCCTTGGCTTTCCGTGATCCCCCTTGGAACTGGAATACAGGGATTGAACTCGGCAAGATAGTACTCTCAGGCGACATTCGGGATATGCAGGACAGCAGAGTCAACGTCATCAGGGTAGAGAACGGGAACAGATAGTTCGGGATCGCAGAGGCGGCTGGATCGGATAGTCGGCCCTATTCTCTAAGCGTTCTACGCGCAAATACTCCAAGATGTCCTCTAGTCTTTGTCTTATCGCCCTTCAAAATTGCACCATAGCTGCCAGAACCCAAGAAAGAGGGTTGGTTCGCCAGAATAATAATAAAGTTCACGTGGAGCTATCAGATTGCGACTGTGCATTGGTAAGACAAGCGACTATAGAGGAAGTACTTCGCTGGCAGCGCTCCTCTTGTCAGATAATCGCTTGTGGGACTAGCGAAAATTTGAGGGGCGCGGGGTGAGATGAGGGCTGACAGTGCGGATTTGCGCTCGAGAACGTGATTTTTGCCTTGCAAAGTGAGTAAACACGTTGCGAAAGAAGTCGAAGCACAGATGTGCACGCCTATCGGAGTGGGAGCAATTTTAACTTCACCATGGTCAGGCTCGCGCACGCCACACTCACCTCAGAATGCAAAAGATCATAAGACTATAGCCAATGTGCCTGGAAAAACAGTGGTGCTGTCAGTGTGCCTAGAGAAACCTCGCTCAACCTTCAAATTTTCAGCGTCTAGAGCCTACTTTCGAGTATTCATCGACAAATTCAGCATTTCGGAAGTCCACGAAAATTGGCAAATCTCTTCTTGATGAGCATCATCGAACGGCAGACCCTTAACGACGTAGTACGATCCGAGGTTTGGCTTCATTCCCGCTCGCCAGGCATACACTCAGGAGACAACGCGGAGTTCTGATGGCGTAGCATTAGCAAGCAAAGTGGAGGCGTACCTCCATCCGGGGCAAGGTCGCATCAAAACAGGAAGTTCGTCCTAAGGCCTTGAATGTGCTACATCTACAAGCGACTTCGATCAATGGCATGCCATCGCAATCATACCTTCTCACCAGAACGTTCCAGCGGGGCCCGGACGACCCGTGCGCTCAGCGCAAGAAATTTGTTATATTTCACCATCTATTGCACTAAGAAACGGGGGGAAGAAGCAGCTGAGTGTAAATCTTGATTTAGATATACGGCGTGAAGTTACCTTTTGTCTTTAGCGTTTACAATACATGCATTCGAGGCACTGATAGCGCGGTGGCATGTGAGTTTGCCATGGGCTGGAGCCAAAGAGTCGTGGCTATTGCCCCCTTTTGGATCAATTAGACTTGGAGTCGGCGGTGTCGACTAGACGACTAAAAGAGCCCGCGCGCTGCGTCATCACAATCTAAAGGAACGTCCGCGCCGGAGGTCGTTGCGGACGAAGAGTACGAAAGTAGGCGATCGCGAACTTTTAGGCGCGCGTCACTCGCCACGTGCATGATCATAATCAACGTAATTATCATGTGAAAACTTGTGATTGGTCGAGAAGGATGGTCTGGATCAAAGATGAATATCATGCTCAAGTTTCATGATCGCGCTTGATTAGCTTCCCACTGATGCGAGAAGGGAATTTGTGAAAAGGGACGCTCAGGGTGGTCTGACCGGATTGTCCGAGAGCGTCTGGCCAGAGTCCCTGTATGATGAGAAACCCTGTAAGATCGAAGGCCGTGAAAGGGTTATCTAAGATAATCTCACTAGACCAATCTCTCAAGGGACGAAATCCTGAAGTTCGGGGGACGAAGTTACAAGAAAATGCTACAAAGTTCACATTGATATTCACATGCATGTGCCCAGGAAAGATCTCATCTATACGATACAAGTTCAATTTCTCTTTACACATACACTGACAGCACAGCACATCACATCGCTTCAAAAAACCCTGCCTCGCGCAACTCGCGAGTCGCAAATATCTACCATCCGGAGAACAACTTCGACTTTCCATCGCCGCTGACGACCGTGAAGTCGTTAGGGCCGATCTCCAAATATCCGACTTCAGGTTTTCCTTCCTGGAAGACCATTCCCTTAGAATCTGGAGCAGTAGCCTTAGGGATTGGACGAGTCGCGATATCAGCCTGAATAACACATGTAATGAGCACTTGTGTAATACGAAGATAGGGAAAATAATCACCTGAATCATCGCATCCAAGAATTGGTGCACGGGTCTGACATACCAACGAGTCCAACCACGTTCGAACCATCCCATATGACCGCCACCACCAGTAGTAGCAAGGATGACATAAGGATTGGAGCGGATCTGTACATCCGGATGATTCGCTTCGCTCACGATAGGATCATTACGAGCGTTCAGACCAAGCAAAGGAATCTTGACACGCTCGACCCATCTCGTACTAGAGATCTGCGTATAATAATCGAGAGCGGATTTGAATCCAAAGACGGGGGCAGTAACACGGTCGTCGAAGTATCGGAGAGTGACACCTTTGGCTTTGAGGAGTGATTCGGTGGGGATGTAGGGAAGTCCGGGGGCGTTTTCGGGGAAGGCGTGTTTGTGGAGACCTAGGAGTGATTGGAGAGCACCGCCGAGGACACCGTCGTAGACATAGTGGTTCAACAACGTGCCCCCTTCGATATGATAATTTCCACGCAGGAAATCCCAAACATTCGCGACCGAGACAGCGGCGGAGAAGGGACAATCGTCACCCTCTTCTCCACAATATTTTGTGATCGCATTACCTCCCAGTGAGAATCCTAAGAAAATAATGGAAATCACGAGACATGAGTATGATGATACAACGTTCGATAATCCGGATGTTGACTTACCCACTCCAAAATACTGCGCATCTTTGAAAACCTTGTGCGTGAGATAAAGCATCGTAGCTTTGAGATCTCCAGTATCTCCGGCCTACGAGAATGAAAGAAGAGAAGGTGATCAGGTACGCGTCAGAGGATCGTCGGTTGGGGAAGGTACGAACATGATAGAGTCGGCGTGTTACAATTGGGCTGTCAGCGCATCCCCTGAAGTTCATGACAACGCCACGCATGCCCAAGCCTCCCTCAGACTTGGGCTTGGTGAGATCTGTCAATGCAGCGCGGACATAGGACTCGTGCGATCCTCCTGTGAGACCGTGCATGACAACGACGACCTTCTCGCCAGGAACAGGAGGCTGATCGATGAGAGATGGATAGAAGTCAAGCGCTGCTATTCCTCCATCGGAGAGTCTCAGAAGTTGTCTGAGCACGTTTCGAGATGGAAGAGAAGAGGGCATGGCATATTAGTGTGCGCCGTTGACGGATTAATTACGAGAGCTGCTTACCTTTGATATTCGATCTTGTCGACTTTGGTAAAGTCACCAATTGAACAGTACATCGTTTGCATGTGACCTCTGCGGGACTTTAGCGGAAGTTCATAGAGTAGATCGTAGACATGAAACTCACCCTCGAAGCCATGGGATGGGGTCGAAATGGGCGTTCGGGCCGAACAAGCTAGGCACTTTGCTAGCAACGTACTCGAGCAGCACGTATTTCGATTTTTTCTCGTCCTTGGAGGGGAGATTGACAGGCCAGTCGGACACGATGATTTTGATGCTTGACTTGAAGAAAAATGCCCAGTTAATTGCACGATATGTGGCGTAGACAGTGACGGCTGCTAGTAAGACCGTATAGGCCGACATGGGTGGCAGTAAAGTCGTGAACAGAGGTGATTGAAGGTTTTCGCTAGTGTTCGAGGTCGACGAAGACCATTGCGGTACGAAAATGTCGCCGGTGGGTGCTGCCATTTTTTGTAGTGTTGTTTCAGTGCGGTGGTTACGACTGCGGCGGCGGGAAACGAGTCAGCTAGACGTCAAGGCTGTCGAGGAGGGTGGTTGTCGCACTGGATAGCCTCAAGGCGAGATATCGCAAAGACCGAGACAAGCAGACTATAGCACCGATAGCAGGAGTTCGTGATGTCGAGCAGACTGAGCTACACCCATTGGTCTATCGGGCGCTCGGTTTGAGAACCGGACAAAGTGCTTTACTGGTCATGACGCAGAAGAAACCGGCGAGCAGAGAAGGAGACTTAAGTTAAGTTACATCCGGGGAATAAGACATGATAAGCGAGATAAGAGGTTATCCTTCAAACTCCGACCGCTCAGCCTCGATTGCGAAACTTCGGCTTTCACAACGGATTCGACCTCCAGATCCAACTCTGTGCGCCAATGGGCTTTCGGATTTGGCATCCACTTGCAACCAACAAGATACTTAAGTCCCACCATGTTCTGCTATCTGACCCCCAGAGCACCTCGCCTCCCTCCCCATTTCCCCTTCCTCCTCCACCAACACCGACAACAACGCAATGGCAACCAAAACTGCCAAATACAATGAGGAAGAACTTCCTGCCTACACCCCCATGCCATGGTCAGTCCAAGTCGTCGCTGCTATCGTCCACAATGCTCACCCTTAGCCAGGTCTTTGAGCGAGATTCGCGCTGCCATCCCAGCCCGCTTCTTCGTTCGTGACACCAAGCGTGGTCTTGCCTTCCTCGCTCGTGATCTCGTCCTTGCTGCCGTGTTCTGGTATGCTGCCACCTTCATCGACCCCTTCTTCCAAAGCGCCGAGGTCAGGGAGTCCGCCACCTTCGTCGGTGCCGAGCTCCTTCGCTGGGCCGCCTGGGGAACCTAGTGAGTCAACTTGCTTCTTCATTTGTTCGAGCGATGATACTGATGGCGCATCAGCTGGTGGTTCCAGGGTCTCAACTTCACTGGTATCTGGGTTATCGGCCACGAGGCTGGTCATGGTGCCTTCTCTGATAGCCGTCTTGTCTGCGACATCGTCGGTTTCATCACCCACACCGCGATGTGGACTCCCTTCTTCTCCTGGAGAATCTCCCACCATCGCCACCACTCCAACCATGCCTCCATGGAAAAGGACGAGGTCTACGTCCCCAAAACCCGCTCCGACCTCAACCTCCCTCACGAGGAGCCCGGCAAGGAGATCGACTACGAGCACTACCTCGGAGACACCCCTCTTTACACTCTCTACATGCTCGTCCGCCAACAAGTTCTCGCTTTCCCTGCCTACCTCCTCTTCAACGTCTCTGGCCAAAAGAACTACCCCAAGTGGACTAACCACTTCGATCGTAAGCATCTTTTTTTTCTTCGACACGCTTCGATAACAATCTAATCTATCTCATGCAGCCAACTCTGTGATCTTCAACCCTTCTCAACGCAACGCAGTCCTCGCTTCCAACGCCGGTATCTTCGCCATGATCTGGGGTGTCACCTACGCCTCCTCCGTCTACGGAACGAGCGAAGTCATCAAATACTATGGTCTCCCCTGGCTCTGCGTCAGCCACTGGTTCATCATGATCACCTACCTCCACCACACCGACCCCATGCTCCCCCACTACCGCAAGAAGGAATGGTCCTTCCAACGTGGTGCCGCCGCTACCGTCGACCGTAACTTCCTCGGCTGGCAGGGACGTTTCTTCCTCCACGACGTCGCCCACTACCACGTCATCCACCACTTCTTCCCCCAGATGCCCTTCTACCACGGACCTGAGGCTACTCAGTACCTCAAGGAGTTCATCGGCGAGCACTACGCTTACTCTGATGCTCCCGTGTTCAAGACCCTCTGGGATACCTACAACTTCTGCCAGTTCGTCGAGGACGAGGGTGATGTTCTCTTCTACCGCAACAAGCAAGGACAGGCTCTTCGCCGCCCTGCTGACCAGTACCGTCTCAAGGCCCAGTAGATACTTGACGTATCTGGTTACGAGTAGTTCACACTCGATGCATAAATTTTTAGACTTGGCGAGCTCCATCGTATATAAACAAGCATCGTCTCTTGCATAGTTGTCCTGTTGCATCCCTCATAAGAATTCAAACGTTGTGTCATATCCTTGTATTCCTTTGCCTTGCGCGCGATTGAACACTTCATGTTTGACTTAGCGAAAGTGAACGAAAAAAATCGTCCTTGAACAAATGGTAATTTGGTATAAACCTTGGCACTTGCAGTCGGGCGCGGACGCTGCCGGTATCGCCACCCTAAAAGAGTGTGTTGCTGCAATAAATTGAGTGCACGTGGCCGCTTTAGCTATAGCCTACAGAGAGGTAACATCACATCAGCGGTCAATACCAGACTCGACCGCATTGTATTCCTCAGGGCTACTGCTCCATCGCGCATCTCTCACGACACTCGGTCACCGACTCAGCGCCGTCGTTATCTAGGGACCGAGGAATAGCAAGTTGTACAACTCAGTAAACCCTATCACAGACGCCGCCACTCTCTTCGATGTATGCCATCTTCGAACCCTACCAAGAAATCTACCTCCGGAGGTACTCATTTGTGATGTTGACTCCGAGGAGTCGAGGACTTAAGGAAGTCAACACTACGAAGTCAACAAAGCAAACAGACAACGCCGAACGTCGACGTCGGGCACTCCGGGTCCGGGTACACAACTAAATTATATTTCCTACTCTAATCTACCTCAATTCGAACTTAAGTTAACCGCTTCAAAGACGTCGCCAGCTCAATCACGCTCCCAGCGACCACTTATCCTTCACTTATCCTATGTTCAAGTGTGGAAATTGGTTATGTTCTCGTTGATCTTCTCGTTTGCGGCTCGTCCCAAAAAAATGCAGGAGAACGCTTCGAGATTGAGATGTCTGTCATGATCAAAGGCCCCCAGTGCCGAATAGCTGCGATCAGCTATTGACTCGTTCCTACCCATGAGAAGTGTTCGCTCACAGTGATGGGGCGGGTTGAGTAGACAGCTCACTTGATAGGGGTTCGATCGTATACGATCAGGTGACGAACAATAGCTCATCTGCGTCATGAGTGAGAATATTGTGTACGTGTTGTACGACATCCAACAATTCATAGTTCCCGATATGAGCATGCATTCAGGAACATTTCAATTCAGAACAAGTCGGTGACGAACACGACTGTCCCCCCGTTATTATTTTGGCTTTTTTTCCACTCCAAACTTGATCGGTGTGCGCTTCTTCTCCTTGTTGGCTTGTTGACTTCTATATCTTGACGGGGCGCTCAGCGCCTTTTCGCATGGTGTCCGATCATGCAAATGAAATCACATGCTCAGACGCATGTAGGGAACAGCAAGTCGCACTGATATAGACGGAACCGGGGTGTGCGGCATGGTCGTTGATCACTTCTCAAGGAGAAAGCTTGGAATAGATCATCACAAAAAAAGGGAATATATCGGTAGTTTTCCTCACGCGGAAGGCATTCAGGGCCCAACATTTGCTTCCGCTCCGTTCCTATCAACTCTCGTAACTATCTGCTATAGATCATAATAGATGCCACCCCACTGATCGAAGACATCGCTTTAGGTTTGAGGTGCTACAAGCTAGACTCAACGTCGCTCAGGAACTGGTCCTCCGCCGCTCTGACGTGTTTATCGTCCACATGCCAAAGGATTATTATTCCTTAATGAATATAAGCATACGTTGCTCTGAAGATTGTCCCTGAATCAGTGCTTTAGTTTCCACGGTCGGCTCTCTCCCGGGGTTGATCGTGTTGTTGCGCATCGATATCACCGCGGCTCGAACACTGATCGGCCTTCCGTCACTATCTAGGCGAGCTCATGAAAGCGACTAATAATAATTGTCCCTGGCTCGTGCACTTGCTCAATGTGCCTACCTCGTAGAGGGAAGTCGTAGTTCCGTTTCAATCGGCCTTCTTGGACTCTCGCCAAGCTGTCTATGCGGAGGCCGTTGCTACCGAGCCTTCGCGTTCTGTGAGCTATTACATGGACGAGTGCTGGTCATTCCCATGCAAAACTTCTGGTAGTCTTCTACAATGTGGCCGGTGGAGCGTTTATTGCGCATCAGGGTCTGAGAATCCCGAGAGGCCAGGTCTGCGAGTCCTAGAACTTCTCTGGACTGAGTCGAGAGGCCCGCGTCAGGATCATTCGGCCGTCGAAGACGCGGGTTTCGGATTAAGAATCAGCTTTACATAGGTACAATGGGTGCGCTACCCTTTTCTAATGCCGTCCGCAAACTATCAGGCAAAAGTATTGTCAGAGACGTGGAGCATGTGCATCATTAAAGAAAATACTGACCTGTAATCATCACCATGCTGCGTGATGTACCTAGATAACAGCTCAGTATATCATTGTTCTTGGGCTTAATTTGGAAATATCGACCCACCTAACCCAAGGTAGTGCCTGATAGCCGCTCTTTTCCACAATCTTGAGATATCGAACTTGGATACCTGAAACAGTGAAGTACGGAATCTCGAATTTAACCGTGATGGGCGGCCGTCGTTCACTGTCTTCCGCTTTGAACAAATAAAGATGGTAAGTTCTCAAATAAGCGCTATTGTTTGAGAAATTCGCACCGTTCTTGACGCTCGGCAATCCAAAGTGTGCGCGCATTAAGAACTCTCTACCTCCACCAAGTTGTTTTATCTTCCAGACGAATGCAGACTTGTCCGGAGCATATTGGACGCTACCCGTTGATGCCTGTAAAATACGAAGAAAAACCCATATATGAACATAAGTCAGGGTGCTAGGTAGCCGACGACGCACTCTGAATTTGGGGGTGTCGGCGTCGTCGGAGACCGGAACGTAAATTTCCACATTGTTGGCCGTACTCCTTCGTTTAAATTGAGCTTTCACCTTGACCATGTATTCAACACGAGAACCCTTGTGGCTCTCAACCGCCGCCTCCACCCATATAAGCGGTTTCACAGGTGTTGACAGGCGATAAGACATAAGTTCGAATTCGCCATCAGGAGGGATGAACGAAATTGTACGATCGCTTTCGAATCGGGAGAGGCGAACGCATTGATGGAACTTGACATCTTCCATTTCAACAGCCTTGCCATGAGGAGCTGTGAACGATCGAAAGGTGGTGGTGAGCATAACACGTAATAAAGCAAGCGAATTAAGAAGCAGTGACACGCACTTCGTCCAGTACTCTCAAACATCGCCTTGTCATTCAATCCAAGTCGCAACTCCGGCATTCCCGACAGGTAACATTTCATTTTGACGGACCCTAGGATTTCGGACCGCACCACCGCACCGTTGGAGTTGACCTATCGCAGCAAGGGAATATGAATGAACAGATGACTTGGCACCTCCGAATATCGCGTCACGTACCAGGAGGTTGACACTTTCAATGACGTCCAGGAAAACTTCATTCTTTCGGTATCGAATGCCCTCTGAACGCCACGACACGGCGTTCGTCACGGTGATCGGAGCAGTTGGGGCAACAGTCAGCTTATAGGCATCTTGTGTGATATATCTGGAGCGGGAATACGTCAGGAGGAATTGAGAGAGACGTCAAGACGTCAGGTGTTCAAACTGCGCACTCTTGTAGGATTTTGCTCTCTGTCGTCTGCGGATATCCAAAGTCCATCATCTCATCCAGCAGCTCATAGATAATAACAAAGTTGTCGCGAATCGATTCTTCTTCGAGCTCCTTGAAGTACTCGACGAGTACTTGCACTAATCGGTGTAGGAAGACGATGACTTCGGCTGCGTTGGTGTTTCGTTTTGACATCGCGACGACTGTACCGATAATACAAAAGGGGTTAAGAGACAAGGGTCAATGACTGGAAGCTATGATAAGGACGACAAGAGCTAATAACATACGATATACATTATTGTGTCTGATGTGCATGAAGTTGATGCCCTGGCTTGAGAAACATGGTGTGACCTGATTGCCCTCTTCTTCCAGCTCGAGCACGAGCGGTAAAAAGCGCTCTAAATTTGACGGCGACACATCGTCGCGGTATGAACGTTGGATTAAAGGCTTTCCCTTCAAGTCTAGGATGGCTACGACTGATGCCATAAAGCCGAGGTGATGGGCAAGGATGAGTTACGCGTGACGGTCACAGGCTTCAAACCTCTGGAGTCGAGTTCAGCGCATCTGGCGTCGTTTGCAACGTTTCTTGTCGTAATATGGCTTTCTCATTATTCATGTCTGAATATGCTGAGAACTTTGATACTGTTGGCGCATTTCACTAAGTGCAGCTTGCCCCTAGAACCGCCTTTCGCTACAACTGGACGCGAACAGACGAACGATTGCCAACTCTCCTGGCCAGCTCAGACCAGGGTTGAAGCTTACAATTGTCAGACATTACTAAACGATTATGAGAACGTCGCAGACTCAGCCGCCTTTATTTGGTTGACAATACAGGCGAGTAATCTACTACATGAGCCTTGCATTCCCCTTACTCGTTGACGACCTTTCCGAGAAGGGCTCTGTTCCAGAGGTTCACTACCGTGATCTTTTCATCTGCTTTCTGATCAGCGTGGGCTTTCTATAATCCTGCGTTAGATCTGAAACTCGAACTCGGAACGTAGGACGAACCAAAGCGGCCCTGAGATTGTTCTGCAGGATTTGTTCTCCTTGTGCTCTCGTTCCTGCCGGAGGCGGGGCAGGGAAGGTTGCAGCCAAAGCTGTAGCGTGGTTGACGATAGTTGCAATTTCGGTATCACACTGTCCGGCGACCTTGCGCGAAGCCGAAGCAACTTCAGCGGTTCTGAGATAAGACTCCATCGCGATGAAGAACTGGTTCTCGCTACTCTTGATGACCTGGTTGCCAATCGCAAGCTGAACATAGCTTGCTTTCTATTCAAGATGTTAGGCTCTGGGGCTCAGGATTCGTACTGGATGGCTTACAGCTCTGTTAACATCCGAAGCCAAGAAGAACAGGTTTTCCGAATCGTTGATGATATCTGCCAGAGGCTGAAGAACGACGTTGCGATGCTGGTCGAGCGCGTTGAGGGCAGATATGATACCGCAGACCTCGGATTGCTGCATGGCCTTTGCGAGCACTTGCAACTCGACAACATGATCTTCAAGCTCACGTTTAGTATCACTGCCACCTGCGTCTCATAGGATTCTCACCGCATGCAGATCCTGCTGGCGCCGCTACTGCATTCGCTGCGACTGCTTCTTTCGTAACTTGGATTCTGGTACCCGTTCCACTCAGTTTGAAGTTGACGACCGAATGTTTGGTGAGACAATCATCCGCGGTGGCTGTGCGGAGATTGATACCGCAAACGATGCTCCTCTTATGGAGAGATCGTGCAGTCGAGTTGGAATACGAGACCGGGGCGGGATGAGCCTCAGCGGTCCAAGAAACCAAAGAGAAAAGAGAAGCAACGACAATGGGCGACCAGCGCATGATGAAAGCAGAAGTAAAGATGAGAAGTGAAGTGAAAGAGAGGGTGTGTTGAGACTAGCCGGCTAGATGCTGAAGTTCGGTGTGTACTCTTGACAGTTTTATACTCCTCATCACAGACCATGCTGACGGAAGCAAATTCCGTGCAGACCGTCGGAGCGCTTGTCTTTGATGAGGGTCGTCGTAATTTGTGACCTTGCAAGCCATCAGCGCCTGTTACCTGGCAGCTTCGTAAGTCCCAGTTGAACACTCAACTGCGGGCCATGGCAGATCCGCGAATTGGAATTCTTCTAATCAATTCTTGATCCAGGCACGCGCTTAGAAATTCCTAAACAGGAACTTTCTCACGAATTCGTTCCGACGTCTCATCACTAAAACCGTGTTTCGCCTTGGCAATCGAGGAGGCTGTGATCGTTCAACCAACGAAACCGGCCATGAACAACCGTGGGCATCATTTATCTCTGATTCATTGTCACCTAGCATGCTGTGGCACGGAACCAGACGCAGAACCAGTATTTCCGGATCAGTTACCCTGCGCACCGATCGCTTGCCAGGCCCTCAAGTCCTCAACGCCCGTCTCTATGTATTCCATAACACTCGGACGCACCGACCATCCCAGCCAGTTTCGTCTCGCAAGTCGAACGAGTTGCAACCGCCCAACATATCTCGGCGATGATCTCGGGCTTTAGATTCGCTTATGTAATCCTAGTTCTGATCAGCCATCGGTAATCATGAAGGTCGTGAATTCGAAGGACAGTGGGTACATCTCAATGCGATTCTTCTTTGATCGGTCCATCGACACAACTACCAATCGCAGCCCGTCGCAAGCCACGATCATTCGAGACTGACGGGCTGGTTCGGAGTCCAATTGGCTGACTATTCTTTCTCACCAAAGCAATAATCCTGGGGCCCGAAGTCTATACTCATGCGGGGATTTTGCCAATATATTATTCGGTATTGCTTTCACTGATTGTTGACGATTGCCAGTTTCCAGGTTTAGCGGGTGGAACTCTTTCTACCCCTCGCATCGCGAAGCTCTCATACTGAGTTGGAGATCTTTCGAGATGCAGGACACTCGTACTCTGTGTCTTATTTTGTATTGAGACTCGTCTGTTAACTTACGCTGCAAGGTGACTCGGGATGAAGGAGCAACTTTTCTCCTTCAAGTCTCTTCCTGATTTCCGTATTCGGTGACGCGATTGTTCGGATTTGGAAGCTCAGCCGACAGCAAACCCGACTCACTCCACTTGCCTAGAGCAACTGAATGATAGGGAGATCAGGGCTCCTCAGGAAACAGAACCCGTCGCTGTCGGTGGCCACAGGCAAAAGGGGTGGTAGAGTGGTTCTGAAGCCTTGGGGAAACTCAGCACGAGAAAACCAGACCGCACCAGTCTTAATTTTGAACAAACCGCGGGCAAAAATTAATATCGAAAAAAGACACCATTGATACTTCTCTGGGAAGTCTTGAAATTTCTCAAAACAAACGACGAAAAAATTCCGGAATTTCGAAGTGAGCCCGAGCTAATATTCCAGCCAATAATAAATCAGAGCTCAGGCTGACCTAGTGAGGAAGTTTTGAAGATCATACTTGGGAAATGTCGTTGACAATGTGACCCTTACTCCCGAGAAGGGAGTTGAGATTCCGACGTCGCTCGAGGTCCCGATACCCTCTAGGCCAGCCGGCGGAGGTAACTTCTGCGCATTCACACGTTGAGCTCCTGCATATATAGACACACGAGCGCAAAGCCTTGACGTTTCCATACACTTTTCCCCTCCGACTCATATTGTCGAGAAAATGCCGATAGAAGGAACCTGTCTTTGTGAACAGATCCGCGTCACATTAGACGTGGAAAAGCTCCCTGATTCCTTTTCGTGTTTTTGTGTCAACTGTAAGAAAGCGGGAAGTGGAAGTACGTCGCAGATTTGCTTCCCTCACCGAAGCCAGACCCTGACTGCCAGTATCCTAGCCATGAGTATTGTCGTGCCAACACCTAGGGAAAGGGTCAAAGTAGAAGGCAAACCCAGTGTCTATAAAGACAAAGAGACTATGTCTGGCATCCCGATGGATCGACTGTTCTGTGGAAATTGTGGAAGGTGGGCAACTCTTAATTGACAGAACGACGATGACTTATGTTTATCCTTTCTAGTCCTATATTAACTAGCAGCACGATTGATCCCGCGAATCATTATGTTAAAGCTACGCTCTTCGGGAATCCTATTCCTCAGCCAACCAAGATCACATTCCAACATACCAAGGAGCCATGGCTTCAACACGAGTTGTACAGCACTCCGGTGCATACACGTCTCTGATACCGTAGGAATACTGTCGCTGTAGATCACGGCGGATGAGCTTAGCCCGAAGAAATTGAAGTGATACTCTGCTTCCGATTTATATGTAGCGATATGTGTTGTGCTTTGTCGTGCACTGTTGAACCTCACCAAACCCCTGCCGCGTAGCCCACCGAGGCGAAGTTCAACAGGATCACAATAAATCAAACCGGCCGGCCAAAGGCTCTATTCGAAGCTATAAACAAGAATGATTAGTGTCGGCATAACATTGTGTTTGCTCCGGAGAAACGCACTCGGACTTACTTTGTATTTGTTGATCCCGAGGTGGTCATCTCTGCTGGCTTTTATGGAACTACTAGGTTCAGAAACAGACATGAGGTCCATACAATAAAGCGTGAGCGTTCTCAGGCGAGGGAGCCGAAATCCCCCGTCTGCGCGTGGAGTCTTCAGAAACTGAAGTAGCTCTTGATTCTCACCGATTATGGCATCTGATCCCACCGCTATGGATAATGTCAAAAGATAAGTCCATTGAGCCAATAAAGTCGCTGTGACAGAAAGCAGCGAAAGAACGAAGTGGAATATTGCATGTCTGACTGAAGGGCGTTCGCCCGATATAGGAGCTGACGATCGAATTCGTAGCTGCTGCTGTGTATGTTCTGTCGAAAAAACACCGTAATATCCCGCGCGTTCAACCTGAAGCCGAGATAGCACAGGAAGCTCAAATCGATCCCAGAACTGGAATGCAAAGTTCCCATCCACACGAAAGAGAGCCGTTCGAAGCAAGGAAAGGGACTGTTTTCCCTGTGTGTGATCATCGGCCTGTCCAGGCCTGTCCGTCTCTTATATTCCAACGTTGATGGATATAACGCTGTTCTTCGATTTCCGCAGAGCAATCTTAAACATCGGAAGATATTCCATATAGCTGATGGACAGATTGGTCCAGAACCTGCTATCAGCCTCCAATCATGCGTTTTACTGTCTGCATACCAAACGCATCATTTTGAAAGTATAGTGTGCGTATGGCATGAATTCCGCAGGCACACGTTCAGAATCAATGTTTATCGTGGATTTCGGGTTGTATGCCCAACCTACATCTGAAGAAAATCTGCCAGTCGTCGAAATCGCAAGCTCGTTTATCGCTTCATCAATGGCTTCTTGGGCTATGCCACAGATGAGCTCGGGAGGAGGGTATTTCATCTGGAACGCTCCTATTTATTCAGTATACTCATTTCAGGGAAACGAGAAGTGCGATCTACTTAACAGGAAGTGATCAGCGAATGCTTTGCTCTAAGATGTGTTCGCTGCGCATAGGCCGGAGGGCAGTAGGATTCAAACTCCGCTCACTAACGCGCCAACTGCCTGCTACCAACCGCGGCATGCAGTCATTTGAATTTTCCTTCGTGTTTCTCGCGTCAACATCGTCTTTCATATATCCCATACTACATGCCCCCAAGATGCTGCGCAACTCCATCTCAAACTTGTGAATCTCCCCGAGATCTTTCACGATTTTTTTTCTTCGACTCGCCGAGGACTTGTTGAGAACACAATCATTGGCCATGCACGTTACAGCTGTATATTGGCAGCTAAATCTGGTTTCGTGGCCTTCAAAAGCTAGAACTATATCTTAATTTCTGATAACTGGATATCGGAAAGGATATATATTCAGAACGCGCGCTCGCTTGATAGACAGGGGTGCTGGAGAGTAGCCTCCTGATCACGACTAAGCGACCCGTAAGGCGTTCCACACCCGTAAGTTCGATCTATTATTGCCTCTTTTCAAACAACAAAACCCTGATGCAAGACTAGACTATTGCCTGGACTGCGTTCATCTAGCGGAAAGTCGGCTCGATGCTTCCGAGGTACTCCATTCCTCCTGCTATCCATAGGTCACTCCTGACCTCATTCATAGGCATATTCTCACTCGGCTAGTATTCCAACTGCTATAAACCTATGGTTATCATCTCGCGGATCTCATTCGCCCTTGTCTACCCACTCGCCCTCTGCTAGGATGATCACTTGGCTGACAGGAAGCACCGCCGACAGTAACAAAGATGGACGACAACAAGCATCTCTACGTCTATTCGGAGGCTTGAGCAAATGGACCGAAGCATTCAGCAAGGATTCTAAGCCTGCCGCGACGCTCTCTTCGTTTTGGAATCGTTCGGACGAAGTCTATGAGTTAGAGCGAAGAGCCATCTTCAGCAAAGTTTGGCTCCTCGTTTGTCATAGAATCAGGCTGCCAAATACTGGGGATTATGTCAGCTTCGAGATCGCTGGCTTCCCATTTTTCTTGGTCAAAGATCGCGAGGGCAAGATTGTAAGTCACTCATGTTAGAAATCGCATTGCGTTCTGTTGCTGAACGACTCATCTACAG
Source organism: Sistotremastrum suecicum HHB10207 ss-3 (assembly GCA_001632355.1). NCBI lineage: Eukaryota > Fungi > Basidiomycota > Agaricomycetes > Sistotremastrales > Sistotremastraceae > Sistotremastrum > Sistotremastrum suecicum. The sequence continues at coordinate 285,327 of KV428014.1, forward strand.
AATGCTTTTCACAACGTCTGTCGTCATCGCGCCTTCCCCATAGTCACAAAAGAGTCGGGAAATGTGCCTATTTTAGGTTCCCGCATACCTATTCCGCTGTCGACAGCCAGACTGACAAGATTACGTAACAGGCTGTCGCTACCATGGGTGGAGCTACTCCCACAAGGGCAACCTTATCAAAGCCCCAAAATTCGACGAGGTCCCTAATTTCGACAAAAAGACCCAGTCCCTGTTTCCTATACATGTACACGTAAACGAACACGGTTTTGTCTTTGTCAACTTCGATTCAAGCCCGGATCCTGTTTCGTATGAGGAACATTTCAAGGGGATCGAAACGGTGGGCTGTCTGTTGTAGTTTTGATGGTCGGATCATTGATTGGGGATTACTAGCAATGGGTGTCATTCGATGAAACACAATTCAGGTATTTGTGGTCCTGGACTTTGGATGGGGACTTCCATTGGGTCAGAACACTCCATTTTCTGTTTTGTTCTCAAGCTCAACGTTTGATCTTACAGTCGACATTTATGGACGGATATCAAGAATGTTATCAGTCAGTGTACCACGCTGTTGTCGAAGTGCTCCGTCCGTTAATGCCTTGTGCAGCTGTCGCGTTGCTCATCCGGGGTTTGCCGAAACCCTCGAATTAGAGACGTACACCGTATCGCCCGGCTCGAACTTCGCAGCCCATCAGGTAAAATCAAAAGAAGGCGTCAACCTAAGTACACAATCCACATCCGAAGATTTCAGTGCGGGGAAGCCGGGAAAAGATATCACGCCTAGTTTCACCTTCGTATTCCCGATAGGTGGTATCACTGTGGGTCCACACATTTATTCATTATAGAACTTGACTGAAAGGAGACTTATGTAGATCACTTCCGGGATATTCTATAATATCCGTTGTGTACCTGTTGGCGCTCATAAGACTCGTCTTGAATTCGATATCTATGGGCATAAGGATGTGCCCGAAGCTGATATTCGAGAGGCTTACAAGTTGTTTGAGCAGGTGCAGCGCGAAGATTGGGACTTGTGAGTGAACATCCCGCCTTGTTTATCGCGCTTATCGATCTTGTGATTGATATGCTTTGACAGATGTACAAAAACTCAGAAAAACTTGAATGTTGGTATCTACGATCGCGGTTTCTTGCATCCTCAACGCGAGAGCGGCGTGCTCTTTTATCAAGCCTTGATCCGTGATATGGCCACGCGTCATTTCGAACAGGAGGCTGAACAAGGCGAGAAGATCTTCCCTGCACATCCTCGGTAAGCTGTGTCCCAACCCTACTACTTTAATTTTTATCTAAGCGATTTCTTTCCAAGCGGAACGCAAGGAGGGTGCACTAGGGATGCGGACCCTGTCTGTAAAGAACTGCATGCGAAGCTTGATTGGTGACGTGCTCGTGGGAAGGGAAGATTAACGCCTTTAGCACCCGAACGAGATAGCGATCTTTCGGCGATTGTGAGCTGATGAGCCAGACTTTTCACTTGCTGTAGCTAGAAATAGTTAGAAATCAGATTCAAAGATATAAGTGGGCGTGTTTCCGTATCGCCGGGAGCAGAGCTGGCAAGAACAATGCACTGATTGCGCGGATCCGAAAAATCCGCGCGTCTGACTACAAAACATTGACTCGGGAGACACCGCAGGATCTTGCTTTGTCGCAGACCACGATGTCATGCGATCTCGCCTTTGACTGATGCTTGCACTCTGAACATATCTACCTCGTCTTGCACATAGTCTCTGTATATTCTTGATTTCCCCTGATCTCCTGAACAAATTACTCCTTTCTATTATCTAGCCTTACATTATGGGCGGCAGAGGTGCTCCGCGAGGCGGAAGTGGTGAACGAGGTGGTGGTCGAGTAAGTCCATTCAATCTCTTCCACTATCTTCTGGATTATGTTTGCTTAATGATTAACAGGGCGGCGGACGTGGCGATGGAGGAGGGTACCGTGGTGGCGGTGATCGTGGCGGATATGCTCCTCGTGGACGTGGTGGCGATGGACGCGGACGAGGAGGTGAATACCGTGGACGTGGTGGCGACGACCGTGGAAGAGGTGGTGGTCGTGGAGGAGATCGTGGAGGCTTTCGAGGTCGAGCGAGAGGAGGCATTTTCATGGAGAACGTCCCTGCTCGTGTCGATGCTCGACTCAAGGTCGACGAGATGAACGCACTCATCACTGGATTCAAGACCATGGTCGTCTCCGATACCAAGCTCCCCACTCGTCCTGACTGGGGCACTTCCGGTCGACCAGTCACTTTCCGTGCCAACTTCTTCCCTCTCCAAATCACTGCGAAGACCGAGTTCCATGAATACGATGTTCAGATCGAACCCAAAAGCGAAGTCAAGAGGGTTCGCAAACGTATCTTCCAGCTTCTCGAAGAAAACAGGGCTTTCGCCAATTACGTGCCATACGTCGCCCATGACTATAGTGCCAAAATCATCGCTGCCCGAAGGCTTTTCAAGGAAGACTCAGTCTCTTTCAAGTTCCCGTATTACGATGAAGATGAAGATGGGCCAAGTCCGAAAGCCAAGGAGTTCAAAGTTACTTTAAATTATTTGCATGCCCTCGACCCGACCAGCTTGAAAGAGTTCGTCCACCACTCGACACATTTTATTATATTTCATTATGCTCACTTTCTTCATTCAGATACCTCGAAGGAAATCCTCAATATCGCCACTTCGATTCAGCCCCGATCTTCGCTGCTTTGAACATCATCGTAGCCAAGGAGCCATCGCGCGGTGGTATTGTCGTTGGCAGACAACGCAATAAATTCTTCTTCGACTTCGACACACACCCTCTCGGACAGGGTCTCCGTGCGCTCAAAGGTTTCTATTCATCCGTCAGACCCACCTGGAAGCAACTCATGGTGAACGTCAACGTCGCCACGACTGCTTTCTATGAGCCCGGAAACCTGGCTGACGCCATGTTTGCCGCTGACTCATCGCTGAATGGTGCCCGTCTCACCGCGTTCTGTAAAGGCGTCCGTGTCTCCACTAGCCATCTTGGATATACGGCTAAGAAGACCATCTACCGTATTGCCTCCAAACCGGCGAGATCGCAGAGATTTGACGTCGAGAACATGGGTAATGTCTCAGTTGAAGATTATTTCTATAAGAGTATACAAGTTCTTTTCCGCTACGATTTCGTGTGTTGACTTGTTTTCTATAGAGTACAGGATCAGGCTGGAGTACCCTACCGAGATTCCCCTTGTGGATCTTGGTAACAAGGACCGTTCCAACTTCGTGCCAGCTGAACTGTGCACGATCTTGCCCGGACAGGTTTTCCGCGGCAAGCTTTCGGATGGTAAGCAGGCTCCAGATCTGCATAATTTTCATTCTCATATCCGCTCAGATCAAACCTCGAATATGATCACCTTTGCTTGTCAATTCCCGAATGTCAACGGCGAGACCATCATCAATCACGGCCTGCCCAATCTCGGTCTGCAGACCTCGCCTGTCCTGCAAGCCTTCGGAGTGTCCATCTCCTCCCAGATGACCGTCGTTCCCGGTCGTATCCTCAACGCCCCTGCAGTCAAGTACGCGAACAGCGTAGCGCGCGTCAACAATGCAAGTTGGAATCTTCGAGACACGAAGTTCGCCGTACCGGTATCTCTTTCAAGATGGGTAATGCTGTCTATTGTAGACGGGAGCAGGGTACGTCTCCTTACGCGATCTTTCCGGTGTTGATCCTGACTAATCTTTCTCGTCTACAGTTCGACTTCGAGAATCTGACTGACTTGAAACCAATCATCGATTCTTGGTCCGCCACTTGTACTGGTGCAGGCATCAAACTGACAGAACCTGCCCACCCCGTTTTCGTTCGGATACCGGACAAGAGAGCCGACCCTACCCGCATGAAGGGGTTACAGACCATCACGGAGAGATTGAAAGTCTTTAACCCGCGGCCGACGATTATCATGGTGATCTTGCCGAGCACTGATAAGGATATTTATAATGGGATTAAGAAGCTGGGAGATACTATTGCGGATATTCCGACTGTTTGTGTACAAGCTCAGAAATTGAGGAAGGATAACGGTATTGTGCGTATTTGCTTCATCTGCATGATATGATCATCCGCTGACCTTTGATGCAGTTGCAATATTTCGCGAATGTGAGATATCGCTACGATATGAGGTTTATCTACTCATCGCTTCCGATATCTAGGTTGCTCTGAAGTTCAATATGAAGCTTGGCGGTATCAATCATAGGATCGAGGGAGAATCCGTGAACTGGCTGAAACTCAAACCTACCATGTTCGTCGGTATGGATGTCACTCACCCGTCTCCGGGCAGTGTGAAGGGCACGCCATCCATCGCCGCTATCGTCGCTTCGGTTGATTCTCTTTACACTCATTATCCTGCGAGTTTGAGACTTCAAGAATCTAAGACTGAGGTACGTCCAGTTCGCTTTTGGTTCGTTCCGTGACTGACTGATTGCGTAGATGATCTCCGATTTGGCCGATATGATGGTCGAGAGACTTACGGTCTTCGTGAACAAGAACAAGGGTGTATTGCCTCAGCGCATCGTTGTGTTCAGAGACGGCGTGTCCGAGGTTCGTCAAATTCACACCTCCGACTTTACCAACTACTGACGCATGTCTTGAATAGGGTCAATTCGCCCAAGTCGTCGATCTTGAATACCCTGCTCTTCGCGCAGCTGCTAAGAAGATATCGAAGGACGGCAAATACGATCCCAAGATCACTATCATCATCTGTGGCAAACGGCATCACACTCGGTTCTACCCTACGGATTCTCAGAGCGGAGACGATAACGGCAATCCTCGACCTGGTGCTGTGGTGGACCGCGGTGTTACGGCTATCTATGAATGGGACTTCTATCTTCAAGCTCATTCTGGATTGCAAGGCAAGTCTTTGTATTGCACGTTTGTCTTCATTAGCTTACGTTGATTCCAGGTACCGCTCGTCCTACGCATTACACTGTCGTACGTATTGCTCTTCTGTTTCACGACCTATTCTAATCTTGATATCTTTGCAGGTGGTCAACGAGAACGACATCAACTCCGATCTCCTCCAGAAGCTTACTCACGATCTCTCCTACAACTACGCCCGCGCTACCAAAGCCGTCTCTCTAGTCCCACCCGCTTACTACGCCGATCTTGCCTGCGAACGCGCTCGTTGCTACCTGTCCGAGCTGTTGAACAGTAACGAAAACATCACCACGTCCAGCAACGAGGCGGAAGTTTATTCAAAGGCAAAGATATTGTGGGGCAAGGGCCCGACGGGCGGTGCTATTGGAGGCTCCATGTTCTACATTTGATTCGACCATTTCTATTTCTGTACTTTACTGATCTGTTCTGATCTGTTCGATCTCGCCTTGTTGTACATACTCACACTGTATTGATATTTCTTGTACGCGAGACTCACGGTATCTAGTTCTCATTTGACTGTGTTCCTGCTACTGTTACGAATGCACTAGGGCTTGTCGAACATTGGCGTGCCCAGAAACTCATGGATACAGATTGCAGTTTATTACCGTCGGTGTCACGGTGTCAACGTACGGACAAACGAAGGGCCCCGACGCGCAAGCTGATGGGCAGACAAATGATATAAATGATAAGCCGAGCCATGGATGATGGATGTTATACAGTGCTGAAGATACAACCGTGATCAATAACAAAGTGACATGCGAAGATAGCTCGAAAAATGCGATATAAATATTAAATATCCATAAGCAAAGCTGAGGTGCATCAGCGCTTCTTGGTCGTGGTCTTTGTCGTCTTCGATTCACTACCACCCTGAACAGTTGTCGGTATCTGCGCAGCCTGTCTGGCGGCCAAAGTGTCACTGCGCAACGTCCGGCGATTCGGGGCAGTTGGTTGATGCGCCTCGGCTTCAGTATCGGCTTCAAGGTCTTCACGGGCGAATGGATTCCCACTGCGCAATCTTCGGCCTTGGAATATTGTTCGGGTCGGCGTAGCTGGCCGACTTTCGCTGTCAAATCCAGCGTCGGACCTAGATTTCTCGTGAACACGACGACCGTCGACCATGGAAGTAAACTCACGTGAAAGAACCAACACTCCGTTGCGATGGTTCGTGCAAATCTTCCTCGTCGATGTCCCTATGGATGAACTGAGCTACGGATCTTCGACGACTGCGACGTAAAACTCACAATTTCGCAAATGATTTGAACATCGTCTCCAATCTGGCGGGCACCTCATCCTCATCCGGCAGTGTCAGGTATAGCTCGTCAAGGACCTCCAGGAACTTCTCATGTGTTCTTTCGTCGACTTCCCTCGTTTTCCTCTTGTTTCGTACACTTTGATCTACGCGTCTCCCGGTCGAAAGAATGTAGGCAAGATCCACTATCGCGGGTATCACACTCGCGAAATAAGGATCAAAAGCTTCCTCCAGGCGAGTGTCATCCTCGCAATCGGAGAGCACGGAAGATTTATACGCTCCTCCGTCGTCCAGGTTCTTGCACCTCAGCATCTTCTCCAAGACTCGGAAGCGGTACGAATCGACAGGTTCGGCTCTGAGATTGACAGGATTATAGTTGGGACCTTGATACTTCAGGCACATCCAAACGACGACCCAGAAGAAAGATTCTAAGTCGTGCACGTCACGATGACTTTCGTCTCCGCGGAGTACGTCGATTGCAATGAAAGGTAAAGTTCCCTGTCGCGAATAAGCGGGTGATCAGAAATTTGGATGCGAACTCACAGTTACTCGAGCTTTCTTGCCTTTTGGTGCTGTGACATTGCCAGCGGTTGGGGAAGGAAGCCTCGTCTCAATAGTAGCTTTTGACGCCAAATCCTTCGCAAAGTCGAGATCGATCAAATATCCTCTTCGTCTCCGAAGTTTGGGATCCACATGCTCGGTCATGAGAATATTCCCAAAACTGACGTCGCGATGCAGGATATTCCTCTCTTTCAGATTTCGATGCCCTGTTTCACAGCATAATCAGACTTTGCTTCCTTGGAATCAAAAGTCGTCTTCACCTTTGATAGCATCCATGATGACCCCAATGAGCTCCCTAAGAGACGAAAAGCCATCGAGAGTCACGCCAACTTCTTCCATCAATAACCGCACATGTCCTCGATGATCGAAGTCAGAACCGCGTGATCCTTGTACACCTTGTCTGACGGTCTTCGCAATTTCGTCGGGGACTTTCTGAAGCGTGGTGGGACCAATCTCGACTGCTGCAAATCTGAGGAATTTGACCACACCGTCGTTCGGACCTAAACCTGCTATTCGTTCAAAGAAATATCCCTCATCATGTTCGCGGTTCAGATCCCTCCACGAGTCCTTGATCGCATAGTACTGCCGCTCAGACTCAGGTACGTCCTCGTCGCAGAGTTTGTATGCCCTCCAGACCACAGTGCCACGACCGCGAAGGGATGGCCGAGGGACGATAGATTCCGTGATGACGTATTTTTCAGTCTTGAATTCATCGCCGTCGCGGTAAGTGAAGTCGAGAATGAGTTTCCCGTCTTCAGTTTCGGTAATAGTGGGGTCGTATCCGAGGTCCTCGGACGATAGGGATGAAAGCGAGATGATCATTCGGATGAAGAGCAGAGGATCTTCGTGGTAGTTGAACGATTTGGATGCCAGTCCTCCTGAACGATCGAAGAGCCAAGCGCGAACAATGTCACCGCACAACGTCCAAGCCAGAACAAAGCGACGTCTGCCTCGTTGGTACATCAGCACTTTGCGAGCGTATTTTGCGAGCTGGAGATGGACATCGACGTGATTGTCCATTTTGCTTGAAGTCTTGACTTCACAGATATTGCCGATGGCTTGCCACGAAAGAACTTCTTCGACGACGGCCTGAAGGGCTGCATCGAAAGCCTCCTTAGCTACCCCACGGATCTGCTGAGCACCAGCGATGTCAGGGAAGATGGTTTGATGATTTGGGTCCTTTCCTTGGATTCCGCGGTGGACTGTCTTCCATATGCCGTCATTGACATTGGGTATCTTTGCATGAGTAGCCGCTTTCGTGATGGTGTCTAAGATATCGATGAGGGGAGCGTACATCTGCGTCTCGTGGCCAGATGTCGGGACTTTGTGGAAGCGTTGCGTAGCTTCGTCGTATAGTTTTTCGCGTACCAGCGCTGCAAAACATTTTGCGATTTGGGAGTCTTTGTACGTGTCAGTATGCAGTATCTTCTCAAAGAAGTCTTCTGCGTCGATGGAGATTCCATCAGCGAGTTCTGTCCTCAGAACGGGTTCGATGCTTTCATTCCTCTCAGTAGCGCTCGGTACTCCTCCAGTGGTGGGCGCAGATCTTGGAGTGTCTTCCAAGGTCTTGCCAAATCGATCAACGCTGCCTTTTAGAGGAGTCGTCGTGTTCTTCGTCCCATCCATTGTGCAGGTGCACAGACGAGGTGCGAGGACGTCGAGGACGTCTGACTCGACGGCAACGAGCACACAAAAAGGACCTGAGCGATAGGCGCCCAAACAAAACGCGAGTCAGGGAAGCATGATCACGTGATAAATCTCGCGTTTGTTGGCTTTCCACTTTTGGCGGAGCACGCCGGCGATATCGGCTTTGAACGAGCTTACAGCAAGTTGCAGTTGTTCAAAGCTGTGCAAACAGCGGTTCAATAGCCAGAATGCCTCTGGGTGCCTTGGAAGACCACCGCAGCGCTTCTCCGCAAACCTTGAGAGGAAACTGTTATCAAGAACCCCGCAGAGTAAGTACCCGGAGCGCAGAACGAACTCAAGGATATGGCATCATCATTTAAAAATTGACCGATTGTCAATACCAGCCCCGACTTGATACAGCCTTGTTCAACTTGGCTGAACGGATCGGTCGTTGACTGAGATCGAATACATAGAACTTAATGTGGAAATTCAAAAACTTCCAGATCTGATGCTTGCCATGAGGACTCGAACATCTTCACACCTTCAGGTCAAGCTCTCGCTAGGATAAAAAAATATCTTGTGAGTCGCTGTATATCTCTGATCTAAGACGACCGTCTGCTCATTATCCATGTTCTCGCTTTCAGGGACCCTATCCCGTCTATCGTGATTATATGACGGCAGGCAGATTCCACGTTTCCACTGCGACTCCAACTCACTTTACAATCCGTCTCCTCAGCGACCTGTTCAGAGAACACTACCCAAAGTAATCTTTACAGCATGCGAAATGCCCACATGACAGAAACATTGTGCCACAATCTTCGAGAATACCACCATTCGACTGACTCAGATCTCTGGACGAGGCGATGAAAGTGATCTTGTCTTCGCGGGCTCTTGTGAACTTTGCTTGCTATGGACCTTCCGCTGATCAGAAGCTGAGAACTTTCCTGCTGTCCTGCCAACTTTCACTCCTGTTCAACAAAGATGCTACACGACGCCCGTTCATCGTACCTTTCATGAACTTTCATGAGCTCGATCAAGGAACTAACGTGGTAAGAATCATCGAACGCGGACCCTTGAAGTTCTTGAACGTTCGTGAACACCCTGCTTTCGTTGTGCAGCACGTGTGCTACCGGCGACGCTCTCGAATGGGGGTGGCTGCTTCGATTTCAACATCTCAAATACTGGATAAGCGCGAACGCTTGTATTTCGCAGGTCTATGGTGCTATTATTCGCTCCGAGGATGAGAATTTTCACTGTTGTTGATCGACATGAGGTCCCGCAGAGAGTTCTTTGACACGTCCTCATGGGTTTTCGCTCTATGGATGCCGAGGGGCCAAATCAGCCGGGCGATGACAAGTACGACCATATTCCTGGGGGGGATGGCTTCTTCATCAAGGGAATGAATCGTCGATGATCCAGGAAAAATCGCTCGTATAAATCGTATTAATTGCTGCAACGAGCTTTGCTGAAAACGCCTGATTTTAAATTGCCTTCATATGTCGCTTGTCCGAAGTTGCCGTATCGTATGTCGTAGTTGCATAGCTTGAAACTGTACGCAATCATTAGAGCTAGTCTCTGTAATTAAGTTTGTGTCAGTCCGATGCAGCTTCTTTCTGCATTAGTATGTACTAAAGTATTCTCGATTCGGCTACCTACGAATAGTGTCTCGTCCGAAACTTCGACAACGATTTCGGCCTATAGACGTCGCGTTCTTCGGTCGAGAATGCTAAAATTGTTCAAAGGCTTGCGTGGCAGAAGAGCCTTGGTTCCTGGAATCAAGTTCAAGTAGGCTCGGCCTCGGCCATCGGCCTAACCTCTGCCGGTGCCTCCATCTCATAAAGGCACACGATGGCAAGGCAAGTAACACGTCCTCAAGCCTCCACATCTCGACTGAACTTAGAATGCAGTCCATCACACAGAGCGTTCTGCTCGCCCTATTGTCCTACGTTGTCTACAGATTATGCCGGGTGCTCTATGTCGTTTTCGTCGCTCCCATGTTCTCCCCCCTGAGAGACCTTCCTGGTCCAAAACGAACGAACTTTATATATGGCAATATGGGAGATATTATTGCGGCCGACCCAGGAGAGTTGCATTCGCGATGGATAGCAGAGCATGGCCATGCTATGAAATATAAAGTGAGTCTTGGTGATCAGGGTCGCAGGCGATCAGATAGCAGAGCCCTCAGGGGTTCAGGCAACGACGCTGCGTCGTATAGGATATCGAGGGACTGACTACATCGATCTGCTTGCAGGCCTTCTTCAACGCCGACCGATTCTTCACTCAAGACACCCGTGCCTTACAACATATCCTTTCCCATGCCGACGAATTCCAAAAACCGGACCAAGTCCGTAGCAATCTCGCTCATGTACTCGGAGAAGGTTAGAAGGACGACGTTGATGTTGGGACTGGTTTTGACACTTTGTTTTAGGGGTCTTGATTGCGGAAGGAGAGGCTCATCGACGCCAGGTGAGGGTCTCGCCCACCCAATTTACGACCGCATATGCTAATGGGGAATATAGCGCCGTGTTCTGGTAGGTCACATCCGCATATCTTCTTCGTCTTCCTTACCCCGATTCCAGAATCCTGCGTTCAGCAATCAGCACATCAGAGAGCTTACCGACATCTTCCTCACCAAATCGCTTGAGCTCCGCGACGTCTGGTTGTCTCAAATCTCCGATGCACCCTCTCAAGACGGTTCCGTACATCTGAATGTTCTAAAGTGGCTTTCTAAAACCACGCTCGATATCATCGGTCTAGCTGGTTTCGACTACAACTTCAACGCCACCAATCCAGAAGCGAAGAGGGACGACATGTCAGCTGCCTTTCAGACGGCTTTCCAAAGCGGTCAAGCATTCACTTGGTTCACGATGTTATCCAACAGATTCCCCATCCTTAGAATGATCGTGAGTGAGATCGTACCTCCTATCTTCGGTCACCAGACTGAAGGTATATTACAGCCTACCGCACGCGAAAAGAAGGTCAAGGAGGCGCGACAGACCATGAAGAGAATCGGCATGAAACTCATCAACGAAAAGAAACGGGCCATCTTAGAGGCGAATGAAGGACTTGGCGGCAAAGTAGAAGGGAAATCAGTCGAGGGCAAAGACCTTTTGAGTCTTCTGATTCGGGCGAATATGGCGACGGACCTTCCTGAGAGTGCGAGGTTGAATGATGATGACGTTTTGGCCCGTAAGTCGTTGTCGATCTCATTTTAAGTTCCCAGTCTCATCTGCCTCTAGAGGTCCCCACTTTCCTCGTCGCAGGTCATGAGACAACTGCCACTGCTACGACGTGGTTCCTATACGGAATGACCCAGTATCCTGAAGTACAGAAGAAACTGCGCGAAGAGCTACAAGCTGTCGACACCGATACGCCCTCTATGGATGTCCTCAACTCGCTGCCCTACCTCGACGCAGTGGTCCGAGAAAGCTTAAGATTCTACGCCATCGTACCTTCTACTATACGTATTGCGATGCAAGATACTGCAATTCCTTTGGGAACACCTGTCAAAGATAAGAAGGGAAGGATACTGCATGAAGTCAGGTATGTATCTTTCCTTCCTAGTGCGGTGCGTGTTCTGATCGTCCGCGCAGACTCAATAAGGGAGACGGTGTCTTGATACCCATCATCAGCTTGAACACGTCAAAGGAAATCTGGGGCGACGATGCTGATCAGTTCCGGTAAGCCCTTTATACATCAAATAACACGTCAGACTAATTTCGTCGACAGACCGGAAAGATGGGAGAAGGTTCCTGACTCTGCGCATGAGATCCCTGGTGTATGGGGAGACCTCATGACATTCCTTGGCGGTCCCCGATCATGTATCGGATACAAATTCGCCATTATCGAGTTCGTCTTCGCCCTACGTCTATCTTATGCCACATCCACTGATATACATGTTCGTAGGATGAAGGCTCTCGTGTTCACACTTGTTCGCGCGTTCGCTTTCGAGATGTCAGATCCCAGTTATGAGATCGTTAAGCGGAGTGCTATTGTGACTCGTCCTTTGGTGAAGAGTCAGATGGAGAAAGGAAATCAGATGCCTTTGAAGGTTACTGCTATTGGGTCATGATGATATTCCAGCTACGTCTGATAGCTGTTCCTGAGTGATTTACATACATACAGAGCATGTACGCTAATTCTTCGCTTCTTCCTTATATATGAATGAACTAAAACCCTCAGGCATATCCGTGCCAATGAACGCGTCAGCACAGGATAGGAATCTGTCCGGCGGAATACTCGGATTCACGATCTCATGGCACTTCATCCTCTGCTGAATTGTCCTTTGCACATCTGGGCTCGACGTCCGAGAAGGGAAATGTTGAAAAGAACTGTTTGAGGAAGCTTCAGTTTGATGTCAAAAAGTGCTTGCGAATCTGAGAGCACTTTCGGTACGGATTCCGACCGAAACAAAGATCCGGATGGAGAATATCAATGATGGATAGAAAGCAGGGTGGGCGTCAGAGAATCATGAGATACTGTAGCTGGATGCAAGAGTCTGCCAATGCGTCTCGCGGCGGCATCTTGATAAATGACTTCGCCTGTCCATCTTGAGAAAAAAAAAAGGGGGGGGGGGTTTCAAATTCGCACAATCTGATATATCCTGCTCGCTAGGTAGTGCTGTCGTTCTTCGTCGAGTTGTTGGCAAAAGAGTTCACTGGGGGGCTATTTCCTGATGCAGTGGTGTCCGTCACGCGTCAATGTGAACATCCGCCTCGATTTGTCGATGAAATCCTCACATATCACTGGCGTTTGAAGCCTGAGCTGCCTCACACGGTGAGTCTTCGTACGGTAATCTTTCGAAACGGGCGCGGGACGTGATGATCCTGAATGATATCCATTGATGACACCTCAGGCTATACAATTCACCTCTTTGTGGCGAATCCAGTTTCGCACAAAGTGCCGGATGCCGGTTTCAAGGATCAATTGAAGCGCAAGGAGCCTCGAGGCCGCTGTGAGAACGCTTAGTGGCTAGTTGAACCTAGAGCAGTGTCGTGGTAGGTTCCAATGCGAGCACAAACAAACAAAAACACTACAAAGAAGTTCTCCTTACTGCCGCGACTCCCGCCAGTGCTATGCATTATGATGCTCTTCGTAGGACTACTTCTTATCTATTCCTGACGCTGCTCAAATGTGTCATGCGCAGCTTTTTCTGAAGCTCGCCTTCTGTGCTAGCTTTCAAAAGAGAGGGTTCCCGCAGCGCGTGCCCGAACACTGGCACGTCTATGACGCTGACGGGAACGATATGGATGCTTATCTGGTAAGTTGTTCTAGCTCTACGTTACTCTCGAGAACGAATGCTCAAAATTATCTATCAAAGAGGACCAATCCCACAGACCCATGCGCGTTCCGTCCCTTTCAGGGGAGAAAACTAGCGCGATAGTTATCCCACTGGTATTTGACGCCGAAAATCAGAGGCCGGTCCCCATCGCAAATGGTGCCATGCTGCTTCTCAGAACTTCGAGTACCCCTTTGTCGCAATCAGCTAGGGTCCAAGTTTCAAAGCGGGAGGTGGAGGTAGACGATACCTCCGCACGCCCATCATGTCCTCCGGTGCAAGCTCTGGTGCACGTCAAGCCGGCAACGCTGAACAACGGTATTGAGGCTCTCCAGCTTGAATATTGATCAATACATCTCATACATCGCGCCTGATCTTCAGATCCATTATCATGTCCGACGGACCTCCAAGCCTCTCGAGGCGTGAGACGACACTCGTGATATCAAGTAGGTCTCCCCCGTTTTCCAAAACACTTGCACTCATCATCGACCCCCATAGACGTGAAGGGATCCTTCTTCCCTCGTGGAGGGCTGCTCAATCGTAGTCAAAAATTTTACATAATCTTTGAGTCCAGCGGAAAGCCTCAAAGGACGGCGGTCTCCAGCTCAAGCGAATGTCCTGTATGGAAAGATGAGCTTACTTGGTATTCCTGGTCCTTTGAGAGCCTCACTACGATCTTCTGACGCGAAGGATCTTTCAGGGTCAATCCTAGTCCTTCTCTCGGCATCAAAGTGTATGCAAGTCGCACATTTCGCTCTGATGCCTTGGTATTCCAACGTGAAGACTTGATCGAACTCCACCAATCCTCAACCTACTCTTCAAGTATGTTCTGTACGTTCATATAGATTCGTCTGTTTTACATTTCCGTTCGAAAAGGCCTCATCGACCAATTCGGCAAAAGCAGCGGAAATTTTTTCCCCAATGCCACCCTTCAATATGCGATCACTGTCCAATCTCCAGAGATCCAAACAGAGGAGTTTGCAAGTGACATACCAGAACTCACCGTCGAGCATGTTGATGGCACATCAACACCAGAACCTATGAAAGAGATTTCCCGATCGCCGTCTCCTTCCCAGCCCAACCTATCAGTAGTGCTTTATAAAGCTCCATACATGCCCGATCGGCAACCCGTATTGGAAGAATTGCGCCACGATTTGCAAGAGATGAGTGAGCGTGCTGGTGGAGTAGATCACGGCCCATCACATCTCGTTGATATTCCATCGCAAGAACTCCCAATAGAAACAATTCCTGAGGCTTTGGAGGCTTTCATGAAGAGCATCGAAGTTTTCGTGAACATGATTCAAGCTTTGGCGGAGGTAAATTAAAGCTGTATCGCGTTCTCGCAGGAAAAACTCAGGTAGCCCAGATACATCCATACGCGAAGGCGGCGGTGAAGATAATGACCGCGGTATATCAGGTTCGCCTTCCACCGTAACTGACGGTCATTGTTGCACTAAGCATCGAGTAGGTGGTCCACGATGCTAGCAAGCGTGATGACAAATTGCAAAAGCTCATCACGACAATCAGAGATATTTATACCCTGATCGTCACAATATCCGATGATTTTTGCGATAATCTAGTCATGCGTGATATAGCAGACCGCCTCACCAAGCAGACCGTTGAGTGTGGCCACTTCATACTGGATTATCTAAGGCGCCAAGATTTCTGTACGTACCCGCTGACCTTGATGTCTAATTTTCGTGCTAATCGATAACAGGGACCCGGGCGCTAATAAGTACTGTAAAGTCCTCGGATGCAGTCATTGAAGATTATGAGAATAATTTCACAAAGTTGATGCTGTTGCTTCAAACTCAAGCTAGCGTACAAGCATATCAGGAGGTGTTGGCGGTCAGATCGCAGATCTTGGGTTTACAAATGATGACTACGACGATGCTGGAGGTATCACAAGACATACGTGAGCGTTGTCCTTCCATTCATGAGAGCCATTGAAACAAAGTTGATGCGTTGAACAGTCACCGAAATCAAGCTTCATGATATCCCATATGTAGAGGGTGCAAGTTTTGATCCTGGGAAGCGCTGCCTGGAAGGTACTCGACAGAACGAACTTAGCAGACTCATATTGTGGGCCAACGCGCCTGTGGACCTTTCCGTCGGAGCCTCCACCATTTGGATCAAAGGTGTCGCCGGCTCCGGGAAATCAGCTCTTGCTCATACCCTGTCTCACATCTTTCGTGAACAGAACAGGCTTGGATCCGCCTTCTTCTTCGACGCCTATCGACCGGAAGAGCGAGGGCCGACAGCTCTGTTTCGAAACATCACTCGTGACTTGGCCGCACGCAATGGTAGCTGGAGAAAGGCACTTTACAACGCCACCAAGATCGATCCGTCTCTAAGACAAACAGCTTCCCTCTCCGACCAGTTTGATACATTCTTGTTAGAACCCACGCGGAATATTACATTCATTGGGCCAATCATGATTGTCATAGACGCTTTGGACGAAAGCGGCAGCACTACGGAACGTTCGGAGTTAGTAACCTATTTGGCGAGACGCGCTAAAGAGTTGCCTCCCAACTTCCGCTTTCTTATCTTCTCTCGCCCCGAGAAAGATTTGGCATCACATTTCAGTGAACTCGTCTCGAAGGATTCATTTCTGGACATGCACGCTATCGACCCTAAATCTAAAGATGCAGATGTCCGAGTCTTCTTCGAAAAGAGACTGAGCCATCTGTCCTTGACTGACTCCAGGATTAACGCGGCCTGGCCGAATCAGGTCTGGATCGAGAAACTAGTTAAAAAATCCGAAGGACTCTTTCAATGGGCGCATACTGCGTGCGAATTCATCACAGCCAGAATGGAGTACACGCCGTACGAGGGATTGATTCAGATACTCTCGTCGGTTACCGATACCGGGATCGATGCCCTCTATGGATCAATTCTCTCTCATCTGATTCCACTGAAGGATGCTAAGGGGAAAGTACTTTCCTTCTCATCAACGCGTTCCTACAGGGTGCTCGGTCGCATACTAGCTGTCCGAGAGCCCTTGACTCTGTCTCAGCATCAGGCACTTTCGAGAATGGACAGAGTCAAAGACTCTGATGCGTTTCAGGCCGTTATCAGCTCTATGGGCTCCATCTTGAGCGTCGGATCGTCGACGGCGGCTGAAGATGGGTCTTCGAATGAGCTTCCTTCTGATCCGCTTATCGAGCCACTGCATACCTCCTTTCGAGATTACCTCACGGACCCTAACCGGAGTGGACCGTATTATCTCGATCAGTTGTCTCAGGATATTTTGCTGACAAAAGCTTGTTTCCGCATTATGGAAGACTTGCAGTTCAACATTGGCGATGTTCCGACATCTCATCATCTCAATGGTGAAATCGACTCACCCTCTACACTCTCCGCAATGATTCCATATTCGCTCCAATATGCATGTCGTTTCTGGGCTACACATCTGGTCCGAATTGAGTATGACGAGAAAATCGCGGCCGAGGTTCGGCAATTCTGCAAGACAAAAATTCTTTTCTGGTTAGAGGTGCTCAGCCTTACGAACCAGATGTCTATGGCGCTGGTCTCTTTACAATATATGATTAGTTGGTTTGAGGTGATTGTCTTTTACCTTTCTACGTGAATGATCACCCGTTGAATGATATCTCGCTAGCCTAAAGACTCAGAGGCTGCCAAGATGGGACAAGACATCGAGAAATTTATTCACGGCGCATACGAAGTCATAACGGCGAGCGCTCCGCATATCTATACTTCGGCCTTAGCGTGGCTCGACGATACAAACTGGGTCAAGAAGACGTATCGAAATCACTATCCAAGTCTGTTGACCGTGGTGACACCGCAGAAGACAACAGTTCATGATGCCACAGAAACCCGCATGTACTGGGGTGTATCGCCGTTGACGAGTTCTGAAAGTCGCGAAGTGATAGCACGATTTTCCGTGGACGATCGCACCATTATAGCAAGCAACGACGACGGATTCATGATGGCGTGGTCTATGGACAGTAATAAAGTCGTGTGGCGGAACAAAGCTCACGCAGGATCGGTCAATGTTCTTCTGTGCCTGCCCAATGGACGCGTCATCTCTGGTGCCAATGATCGAAGCATCCAGATCTTGAATGCTCGGGACGGTCTTCCGGTTGCCGACAGCATTGAAGCTTCTTCTGGGATCAGGGCGATGGATATATCACCTGATGGTCAATATATCATCTTAGGTTGCGAGACGGGTGCTCTGGAGCAATGGTGTATAGAGAAGGATAAGGCAAAACTGCGAAACGCCGCTACAAACGGTCACGGCCTAGCTGTCCGAGCGTTGGTTTTCACAAAGGACGGCCAACGGGTCCTCTCAGCCTCGGAAGACACCAGGCTACGATTTTGGGACACCGAAAATTTGACTCCTTCTGGAGATCCTTTTGTCGGTCACACCTCCCAAGTCACGTCGGCTATCTTATCCGCGGATGAGAAGCAAATTTTCTCTTGCTCCCTTGACCATACGGTCAGAGGCTGGGACGTGAGATCCAGAAGTTGTCTCTGGACTGTATCAAAGCAAGGGAGATCATCACACCAGTATCTCGCTATCGAACGTTCTATCGACGGCCGATATCTCGTGACTTCAGCTGAAGACGGCAGCGTAGAATTACGGGATGCAAAGTCAGGAAGGGCTTTGGGTCGCAGGCTTCGAAGCGATCACGGCAGGGTCAATTCTGTGAAGTTCTCGCACGACGAGAAATATCTTATCGGTGGTACACCAGCAGGTGTCATATACCGGTGGAACGTCAATGAGGCACTTGCCCATTCCATTTCTGCTCTTGCACACCACGTCACATGTGTTGAAATTGCTAGCCAAGTGACTCTTGTGGGTTACGGGACGAATGACGGGAGAATAGAGATTTGGAACACCGAGTCCAATGAACCTCTGCAGGTCCTCCTACGGCCAGCGGCGCCGGATGGCCTTGAAATAATTCAACTGGGCTTTTCATCCGACGGGCATCGCTTGGCTTCCGCTGACTCGAGCTATAAAATTTGCTTCTGGGATTTGCGGAGCGGCAAGGTGCAGAAGGAAGAAAATCATGGCCACCATGACTGGATCAACAGCCTCTCTTTTTCACCCGATAACTCTGAGATCGTTTCCTGCTCCGACGATTTGAAGATCATCGTTTGGTGTTTCGAAAACGGCGCACAGATCAGGTGCTTGACAATCCAGGATCCAAATCCTGCCGTTAGCGCTCAATTTCTTCACTCGAACGGTGCGCTGGTATCAGGACATAGCGATGGAACGACGCGTATCTGGAAAAGCGACACCTGCCGCATATTGGGCGAATCGCCTGTAGATCACGGAAAGAGTGTCCGAACCTTGGACGTATCTCCAAGAGATTCCGGGAACGTTGCGACAGGATGCAATGATGGGATAGTCTACATCTGGGAGACGCAGAGGGAGAGTGATTTCGGCTTGGTCGCTGCTTTGACGGGACACGTGAAGCCGGTGGCAGCCGTTGCTTACTCAGCAGACGGACTCAAAATTGCAGCATCAGCTTGCGACCAGACAATCTTAGTTTGGAACGCCGAAAGCAGAGAAATTATCGGCAATCATCTATATGGCTTCCCAGAAATTCCCACCGCCATGGCGTTCTCTCGTGATGGGGAGCAAGTGACGGCGGTATCTCGTCTTAAAGGTATCTACACCTGGGATCTCACAAGGGGAGTTGTATCCTACGACCCGAGCGCAATCTCGCAACAGCTCTCACAGCCTTATGTTATGGGAACCGGTGGCTGGGTTTATGGATACGTCTATGATCATAATAACACTCTCCTGCCCCCTCAAAGATGGTTCTGGGTTCCTGAGGATCATCGAGAAGGATTTGTGTCATGGAGGCCCAATAACCTCACGGTCACCGGAGCCAGAGACGTGCCATGGACCCGGGTGAATCTCGACACCTTCAAGCACGGAACTCAATGGACAGACTGTCGAGTTCAGTCTCTCGCAAGTTCAAGCAGCCCCAGCTCCGAAGACAATTCCAACTGAGTACAAAATTTGACGTCATAACTCGATCAGAATGCTAAATTTCTTTATCAGTGAATAGTCGCCGATGATAACGATGAGATTTCTGCCGTGAGCGAAGTCAAAAGTCCTATATGCTTTCTGTTTTACTCGATGCCTTCGATGACTGGACTACTGATATGTCTTCTCTTTGCTATAGTTCAGTTGCATCCCCTGTATTGTTCACGTATGTGTATTTGTTTCTTGGTCTTGATCTTGATGATATCGATGTTGATAACAAAATCGATATATATATATAGTGCCTTGTTGTAGCAGAATCTAAATGGAGGGGTGCGAAAATCAGTCGTGAGCAGATGATGTTAAGGGGTTGTACATGTACTTGGACGAGACGGTAGCGAAAAGACATCGAAATGCAAGTTGCGCGAAATTTGCATTACAAATTTTGGCAATGGGGAATGGGATGTAGCGGAGTTCTAGGCCTTATCTCCGGGTCCCTGCAGCTGGACTCGACGCACTCGACGAAGCCAAACGAAGACGAAGCCAACTTCGGTAAAGTTAGAGTGGCTCGAAAATCAGGAAGCTGGCGCCTTATCCCTAGTTCTGATGGCTGACCGAGAAGCTGAGAATGCTCATGAAAAATCCTCTTTGAATTCCGTTCTCGCAGCCAGCCTGGCAGTTCCAAGCCTTCACTCGACGGCCTCGCATTCTTACATCTCTCCCTATAATCGACCTGAACAAAGGACTGATGTGCTTTGCCTGGTGATTTCTGCAATGACGCATATTATTCTCGATCTGCTTTGCGCCTTCCCTGGTCTGCCTGAGGGTCGCTATTATTCAGGTTCTCTGGCTTGCAGACCTTTTATATATGTGGTCCTCATGCAGGCAACGCTCTTTCCACGTTCCATCCGTCCTCTGTCCTCACGAAAGCCTCAATATTCTAATCTCTGTTAGCGGTGTCTACATTGCATACCGGTTCCCACCAGACTGTCATACTGGCGTCAATCTGTCAAGTCCGGGTCCACTGTCACGTCTTCTATCTTCTAGACAACTCTCACCAGTTTCCATTTCAAGATCCTTATCAAACGTGAGGCTTCGCTACGTGGGATGCCCTGAAGCCGTGCTATATTAACCCTAGGGCTACGTTCATCTTGATGCCGCTACTGAACAGCCGCTACAGCCCCAGTTAGGCGTTGTCGATCGTTTCTCGTAGATTCGGCCATCGCTAGCACGTTCGAGTTTCGAAAATGCCTGTTACTGGAAGCTGTCTTTGTGAGGAAATCAGCGTCACGGTTGACGTGCAGCAGCTTCCCCAACCAGTCGTATGTTTCTGCATAAATTGCAAGAAATCGGGCAGCACTTGTAAGATCCTTTCACATTATGATCTCATAGTCGGTTTTTGATTTAATGTATCCAGCTTTCAGCATCGAAACCGTTGTGCCCCGAGACCTCGTTCAGATCGCCGGGAATCCCAAGATATATTCCGACACAGCGACTGCCTCCGGAATCCCGATGGAGAGATTATTCTGCGGAACTTGCAGCAGGTGCGTTTATGGTCAAGCATCACTGAAGGCGAATAACATTCATCTTCGAACGCAGTCCAATTTTGAGTCGCACGCCTCTGAATCCCGACAATTGTTTTCTCAAATGTGGCTTGTTTGAGCACCCGCTTACGCCGCCGAGAAAAATCGTGTGCGACGCTAGGAAAGAGTCTTGGGTCAATGTGGAGGTTGCGCCAGTCGAGGTGCCGGTGGAGGTCGCAGCGCATTTGTAAGATCACAAGTACTACTTGCGCCCAGGATATATCAGAAGTTTCATGTATGATTCATGCATGTACAGTAGATCGATTCAGATTAAGTATCTGAACTGGAAGGTCTGAACATAGGCCATTAGAAATTGGAGTCTGTCTGTAATATAGAATCACGAACCACGTCATCAAGAAAGCGTTCAGCTGTGTCGACTCGACAGCTCTTCCACAATCGCAATAGCTCTCTTGAACTTCTGTTTATCTTCATCCGAAGCCTGCACTTCACTGTATCCGCCACCGCACCCTTGAGGACCTCCATTCCACCATTCAAGGTCCTGACTTCCCCAAGCTATACTAGTATCTTCCCCATAGATGTCTTGCGAACCGGGAGGATATTCTTTAGGTAAAACTTTCAATATTCCTTCGAGCTCATCGATGAGCGCTGAACATGGTGCTGCGGATATTTTCTTCGGTGCGCCAGCGACGAGCTCAGGGGTTCCATCGGCACGGACGAGGTTCTCTACTGTGAGAAGACCGCCTTGTTCAGGGCTGGTGGTGATGGTGTGGACTGCAGATGGGGTAGGGGGTGCAAAGCCTCCTGCGATACCTATATACATGACCAGCAAACCTTAAGATCAGCAGGGAGGTAGGCATCTTTCAGAATTGCGTACCGCGTTGCAACCTGATGAAAAATTCGCTGGGAGGCATTGTTACTTGTGGTTATTGAAGAGTTGAAAGGCGATGACGGTATAAGAACTACTTGTAGACTTCAAGTCCAGACGGTACTCGATGACGGATAGATCAAGCTGCGTGATAAGATAGCGCGCCGGAGATGGGTTGCGTCATCGCCGGATGAGGGAGTCTCGCAGTAAACGCCTGATGGCCCATGAATCCAGTAGCTCGTCAGATGCTAGGCCACCGGTTAGTAGGAGTCTGGTTGTATTTGATGTGATTAGCTCGACACGCAACGCATTGAGGACACTGCAAGGTTTAGCGACGCAGAATGCAGCTGAGATTTCAAACTCCGAAACGATGCCGGCAACGGCGAGCGGAGAGTCAAGCGGAGAGAGAATCTATTTTTAGCTCGCCTGGACTAACAAATTCCTATTCAGTGCATAGTATCGACCTAATCATTTCTAGACGATTTTATATCGAGACCGCACTTCTGCTGCGTTTCAGTCACTAGAATGAAGTCGCAAACACTGTCTAAATATATTCGGTCGTTCGGAGGATGCCGATGGTCTCAAACCTTTTCTTGAGGCATTTTTGACCGTTGAACGTCCTTTGCAAGTACACTTGAACGTAACGCATTTCCTCTATCGGTTTTCGTTATTTTGAAGCCTTTTGTGACCCTTTATGTCTAGTAACATGGAAGGCCGACTTCACCTCGGCTCCATGGAAATGCAATGACACGAATGCTATTGGCCGATTCGCGTTCTCCAAGATGACCTCAAGGCTGAGGTCACTTGGAACTGAATCCTCAAGATTCCGACCAAAAAGATAACAGGTCTCCCCGCTCGTATATAGATGTAAGTCATCAAGCTTGGAAGTTGACTCAAGTTCAAAATATCTCTAGCTTCTGAGCGTCATATGGCTCAGCCATGGGAATAAAAGCCCACCGCAGCGGGCAGCCGTCGAATGAGAGAGCGCAATCAGACTCCGTGTGATCAGAATGAGCTGCATAGGCGTCCATATGCGCTTATTGCAACGAGGAGCTGATAAGATTATCCCATGGAACGTTCTTTCCTGCCCTAGAAGCCCGTTCCAGCGAATCGAGTGAGCGAAGTGAATGGAACCCTCGATGATGGTGGGACTCGATCTCCCGTTCTGCGTACTTATCTCATTTCACCTTCATATTGGCGTTCCCGCTCATTTCTTCTTCCCTCAGGGCCCACCGCATGCGCATGGCTCGGGATTTGTGGAAGTATAAGTAGGGAGTGATGGAGCAGCGTCGCGTGCTCGCTCGCCGAAGTCGCACTAGTCGTTCAAGAGGTCGATTTCGGAGGATGCAGCTCTTCAATTTGTGGGCCTGGATTTGTTTCTTCCAGCTTCAATGTGCACTGGCGTTTCCCGGGATTCCGTCTGTGAAGCGGGCAACCAAGTTTCCAGATCTTTATGAAGCCTCAATAGCGGAGCTCCAAGCGGGATTGGATGCTGGGACGTTCACGAGCGTTGACCTGGTCAAGGTGAGTTATCATACCCTTAGAGATTCCAAGTGAATAACCGATTTGCTCCAGGCTTACTTTGCTCGCCAAAATGAAGTGAATCTGCAGGGCCCCGAGCTCAGAGCTATTCTCGAGCAAAACCCTTCCGCTCTCGAAGAAGCCGCCTTCCTGGATGCGGAGCGCAAGGCTCATGGGAAGAGGAGCATCCTGCACGGAATCCCTGTGAGCATTCACCAATTCGTTGCGGGACCTCTCTCATTCCATTGTCGCAGGTTCTCTTGAAGGATAATATCGCAACCACGGCTTCCGAAGGCAAGAGCCATCTCCATCTCTCCACTGAGCTAATGCTAAAGCTCCCTCTCCAGGCATGAACACAACCGCAGGATCATTCGCCTTCCTCAACTCCATTGTCCCCGGCGATGCCGGTGTAGTCAAACGTCTTCGCAAAGCAGGTGCTATAATCCTAGGCAAAGCCAACCTCTCAGAGTTCGCGCATTTCCGTGGAAATCAAGCTTCGGGATGGTCAGGTCGAGGAGGACAATCTACCAATCCTTATTTCCCCAAAGGCGATCCATGCGGAAGCTCATCAGGTTCCGGAATTGCTTCTGCGATCGGTTTGGCTGCCGTCACACTCGGCACGGAGACTGATGGCAGCATCACTTGTCCGACTTCGAATAACAACAATGTCGGTATCAAGCCGACTGTTGGATGTGCGTCTTTTCCGCTTTCCCTGTAACCGTTTGCTGATCGTACGATTTTTGGTCATCAGTGACGTCACGCGCCGGAGGTGATAACTTCTCATCGCTCAATCGCATCGCCTGCTGACTTCTGTTCCTCGCCACGCCCGATAGTCGTCCCCATCTCACAAAATCAAGACACTGTTGGTCCCATCGTCCGATCCGTCGCTGATGCTGCTGCCGTCCTCTCCATAATCGCCGGACCCGATCCAAATGATAACTTTACTTTGGCCCAACCGAAAGTCGTACCCGATTTCACCAAAGCTCTGAACAAGAACGCGCTGAAAGGAAAGAGGATTGGAGTCCCGAGAAAGGTCTTCTTGAACGATAGCATCACTGGCAATGTCTGTCCTTCCTTCTTCCCGAGTGGGAAATACTGTGCCTGACTCTTAACTCCTTTCTAGGACCCCTCAATTGGAGTCGAATTCGAGAAGGCTATCGCAACTATCAAAGCTCTGGGTGCCACAGTGATTGACCCCGCCGATTTACCTAGCGCTGAGGAATTCGTCATCAGCAATAACGAGACCATCGTCCTCGATGTTGACTTCAAGGTAACGAATGATCATGTCTTCCCCTATCGCTTTACTGAGCCCTTCTCGATAACAGATCCAACTCAATGCTTGGTTTGCTTCCCTCCGCTTCAATCCTTCCGGAGTCGAAAGCCTCGCTCAACTCATCGCATTCAACGACGCAAACCCTACGCTCGAAGAACCTAAGGGATTCGAAGACAACTCAATTCTGATCGAATCACAAGCAACGACAGGACGCAACTCGACATACTTCCAAGCTCTGGCCGACGATCACGTCTTGGGTGGATCCGGTGGCATCGATGCCGCGTTAAAGGCACACAACCTTGATGCCCTCATTTTGCCGGCCCCTGGATTCACGACCGCTCCCGCTGCTGTCGTCGGTTATCCGATCGTCACCGTCCCTTTGGGATTCTTCCCCGATAATGTCACTATCGGCAGCGCCGGTCCTGAGACCTTCTATCCGGCTCCTGGCATTCCTTTCGGATTGTCGTTCCTGGGAACTGCTTTCAGCGAGTTTGAATTGATCAGTTTCGCGTTTGCGTATGAGCAGAAGACACAGACGAGGTTGGCAAGAAAGGCCTTCGCGGCTGCTATCCCAAAGACTCAGCTATCGGACATTGTCGGGAAATAGTGGCAAAATCAAATGTGTTCATCGATATTATACATTTGTATTAGGGGTGTTTATATTGTAAGAAGCAGCAGTTGAAGACAAGTGTATAAACAACCTTTTGACTTT
Organism: Sistotremastrum suecicum HHB10207 ss-3; assembly: GCA_001632355.1. Lineage (NCBI taxonomy): Eukaryota > Fungi > Basidiomycota > Agaricomycetes > Sistotremastrales > Sistotremastraceae > Sistotremastrum > Sistotremastrum suecicum. The sequence goes on from KV428014.1 coordinate 310,802, forward strand.
CCAGGGTCTAAGAGAAAGCAAAAATTGCTATATTGGGCGCATCGATCATTGAAAGTTGAGCCACCGTAATATCGTCGACAGCTTGGGTTGGCAACATGTAGGCCGAGAACAAGTGGGAGCACCGCCGATCGAAGAACAATAGGCCAGGAAGCGCGTGGAATCTCAATGCGGCAATTCCGTAACGTCTGCCTTGTTTCCGATCGCAGACCGGCAGTGGCACGGTAGGCGCATGTTGGCAAGAAGGAAAGAATGGGGAATCCTTTGTTTTCATCGTTAAAGGTCCGAGGGCAATCAAATGAATCTCTTTGCTCTCTTCCACGACCGCCACACTAGCAGGCTCTAGTACTTATACCGCTTCCTTCTGAGTCGCGGAGCCTTCTCCTGACCGACTCTCTAGAATTGGCTTTACGCTCTGTATCATGTCTAGCCGTATCGAAAATTTCAAGATGCCTTCTGATTGCCCTGTCCGCCTCAGTGCCACACCTCGCATTCCTATCGTCGACCCGTGGTATAACGGCACCGAGAAGCTATCTAGGAAAGAAACACTGAGTGCAACTCAGTGGGCTCCTATCCTGGAAAATTGGCAAGAAGTACGCCCATCATCCTTTGTTCGATTTTTTCGCTGACGCATCTCTCACATTTTCCACAGCAAGCCGAGGCGATATGTCATTCCCTAGAGGCTCGCAAAGGCACCCCGACCGCTGCTTTGTCCGATAGCTGCAATCGGGATCCTCCAAACAAAAGAAGTGCAATCGATCCTTTGCTCCAAGAATCGACCACCGAAGAGCCCAAGATTGATAGACGCGTCATATGCAGACCCAAGGCTGGCCCTTACCACAATCCGGTGCCCTACACCCTCATCTCTCCATTCCCACATTGCCCCAGCCCTCATGCCACGCGACTTTCATCTGAAGCAAGACACGCTTTGCAAATCGCCTTGCTCGAGTCCGTGATAAAGGATATCGAGAGATGGGAAGCTGCGATGGCTTTGGAGAACAATGCAAGTTGCATCCGAGCTCCCCGAGATATTCCTTTCGTCGAAAGTCCTTCATCTCTTCCTGGTTCACCTAGTTTCGACACGTGGACAAGTCTCATAGGAAAAGGCGATGATGATGACGGCATATCTGACATTTCGACTGCAAGCTTGCATGTCGCTCAACGCTTTAACGTCAAAAACGCAGGCCACACTCCTGCATTCGTTCCGCACTCGGCGTACAGCATCTCCACGCAGCTCCCGCAGACTGTCGAGAATGAATGGCCGCCTTCATATTCGTTCGGCATCGGCTCAGGTTTCGTGAGGCCGTTTAGCGCACTGCCCGTCCTCACCGAAGATGTTGCCGACTTCATGCAAGGCCATCTACTTAGTGGTGCCAGCCCTTGGACGGCGGCTCTGTCGACAACGCCTCTGCTCACTTCATCACAATTTGTCGGTTTCAACAATGGTCACTCTGCAGTAACCACGACTGCCGGTAACTCGCCCGATTCCAGCCATCTGACCGTTCTCGACGGTGATCGCGAGGTAAAGCATTACATTGGTATAAGCGAAGAACGCGACGCTAACTTCACAGTTCAGCCTGCATTCGACATCGAAAAATATCAGAGTTCCTCACCTTACGGCGTCAGTCCTGTCGTACACCAGCCTGAGCTGTTTACTCCCAAAGCTCATCGGCCGCACGAGTACCTCGCGATACATACTCCGATCCCCAATCAGCCTTCCAGTTTCTTCTTGACCCCGTCTCCACGTCGGAGCTCGCCCGAGGTGATCGAAGAATTCGACGAGGAAGTCCCTATGATCTTGCAGGGTCAACCAATGTATGAATCTCCCGAGATCATCGACATCAGCACCCCTACTCTCAAAGGCATCACGGTGTTCTCTCCCGATCACGAAATGTCGACACTCGAGCTCGGCTCCTCGTCTGATAGAGTCCCTTCTCCCGCTATCAGCGTACGGTCCGATCGTGTAGACGGAGCAGATGACGATGACCAAGATGGATACACTGGCGACGTGGACAGCGATGACGAAGTCGATGCTCAGATCCCAGACGATGTCAGTGTTCCTTCTGGGGCCTTCGACGAAGGTAACCTGGAATCCATCCTGGACGAAGCAAGTGACGAGGCCACCGATAACCAAGCCACAGCGGTCGCGGAGGCCAGTATGGACCTTGGCGTATTGCCATACGAAATCGTCCAATTGATCATCGCTTTCCTGGAGGCTCCGTCCACCGCGACTCTCGTCGCCTTCCTTCGCGAACATCTCGGCATTCCCGCTCCTTTATACTCATCTGGCGATTCGGAGTCACCAGAGACAGAGTGGGATTCGGAGTCACACGCTGATGCTGACATGGAGACTTCCTGGACGACTCTTCCTCCGGACGATAACAGAGAATGGGAGATCGCCAAAGTTGCTCCGCAGGCTCTCGGAAAAGAGTCCCATACGGCAACGGCTCAGGTGAACATCAACTTGAACGTCAACGTGGATATCGTGAAGGTAAGACTCCGTAAAGCCACGTCGTATCGTCCTTGTCTCTGATATCGATGATTCCTAGAACGCCGGTCAATTCAGCGCAAACGGATTCGATTTGTTTCGTTTCGTACCTCAAACGCCCCATGAATATCTTCCATTCTCCCCATGCACCTATCGCAGTGGATTGGACGTGTTCCTTTTCTCCCCCCTTAGGCACGAAGTCGCAGACGAATGGATTGCTCTGCCTTCGCCTGTTACAGATTCCAGTTGTGCCATTGTTGAAAGACGACCCGCGGGTGTCCATTCTCTCCTTCAGAATTCTGCGATTTCTGTTTAAAAGAAGTTTCTTCATTATTTATCGTCCTGTTTCGGTCCAGCTCGAGCTTAGGATTCGCGAGTCATTTCTAATGTATTCACCCGTAATATTTCTCGTATGCCGCTCCGTTTCTTGGGTGAATAGATTCCTACGTGTGTCTGTTCACAAGGTCCTGCAAAATTGCTAAGTTGGATGGTTCAGGAAAGCTGCAATATCTGGCTTACGAGGGATGACGATGACCATCCATAGTTGGCGCACTGACTCATCTATTCCATCGCTCAATTCATGGACTACAGGTTCAACGGCTCATTGAGCGCAGTTCTGTAAGGTATCGGTGGTCGTTGAAGACAGGACGACTCGGCGACCGTGACGGTTGAGAACGAAGTCGTAGACCGTGAAGCGCCCAGGCGGCTGTCTATCTCGCTCGTATTTCTCAAATTTTGTTAAGCACGTGCGGGTGTACCTGCTGTTCTACGTTCTACAAAATATGCCAAAGCTGCTCGTGAATAATCCCAAGAAATATATTAAGAAGTGATGTTTAACCATAAGCGAAGGGATGGTGCGACTGCACGCCGAGGAAGCGAACGACCCAAAACCAGATCCTCCATATTATCGCTTCCAGAGCGATCCAAACCAGCCCGTCTTCTTCTTCGGCTCATTATCCTCAGCGCCACCAGCTAACAATGGCGTCTCCTCGGAAGCTTCCAGCTGCTCAGCTTCTTCGATCCTTCTGTCCGGAGAAAGGATACTGTCGCTCTCAGCTTCTGCAACAGCTTGTTCGAGGTGGCTGACGGGGACACCGAAGTCATCGATGCCCAACCGTCGTTGACGCGCTTTCCAGAAGAGACACATGATGAGGAGTGATCCTTGCATTATGCCAGACGCAGCATACATCGCCCAACCTAAAGAGAATCCGTCAGTACGATTCTCTGGAATGCAAAGAAGAAGAGACTGACTAGTCCAGTTGGTGCCTTCTCTGCATAATTTTCTTCAATGAGATGGGGTATCCTCTAGTATAGTCGAACGAACATACCTCAGCGCGATGGAGACGACCATGACGGCAGCACCTGGGCTCTGGATACACATCATCGGTATACTGATTGCACCAACGAGCTTCGCCCTATATGTGTGCACCAGTTGAGGTGCATATTGGATAACAGCGAGAGCTGCTGAAGTAACGCCCAGGAAGGTCGCCCAAAGACTGATTTGGCGCGTAGGATCGGGAGAAGGATGTTCAGGAGTTGCGGGTTGAGGTGCGGTGGATAATAGGAGGAAGAGAGTGGTCGCGGCGCTGAAGACACTGGAGGAAAGAGCATAAGCGCGCATTAACTGGGAGCAAGAGAACGACATAGTACAAATGTGCCAACGTAGCCCATGCCAGGACTATGGACATTCTCCACTCATTCGTCTTCACGTTCGTCTGGTGTGGCATTAGGGATGGTGGTGAAGGCACTTTTTCGAATTTGAGGTAGGTGGGATAATATATGAGGTACAGAATGAAACTGCCTGAAAATCAATACGGAGAATGAATAGGAGCATTGGGTACATACACGAAGGAGAACATAGACCACTGAATGGTGACTTGAATGATTGCACCCAGGGATTCAATACAATTCCATGCGCTCTGCCAATGCCATTAGACGGAGCCGTACCCATGATCGAATAGAGGCGTACCAAGACACGGCAGCATTTTATGATTCCCCATTGGAGAGTATACCTAAGCCAAGTTCAGAGAACATCCTCCCTCCGAGGGTTGACTTGTGCATACAGATTGAGCATTCCCGCGGCCGACGACGTGCTTCCCAGCAACAAGAACCAAGGGCTAAACCCCTCTGATGAACCCTTGTGGATAATCCGGTAATGCTGATAGAACACGGCATTATTAACGATCAATGAAACGGCTTTCGAGGCGCACTTGGGGTATATATGATGCAAGTAGACCAAGAATGAGACCAACAGAGAGAACGGTAGCGAAGATGTCGTGTTGCTAGATCATTATCAGGGCCAATTGATGTTTGTATTCTGACGCAAATGCTCACTGGACGACATTGAGGTTCCTCCGATATTCTAGCAAGTCCGTTCACGAAGGTTGATGTGGTGTTCGCCATCATCGAGGTCGGCGTGAGCGTGTACGACGCGTGCGGGAACCCTGACGGCGTCGGCGCAGCTCTCTGGCTGTGACCAATGTGACATGATAAGGTGTTATCTGATTAGCCTGGGTTGGCCAGCTCAGAGTTCACGAACCATCAGTTCCATTAAATTGTATTTCATTTGTACGGGTACTAATCTCTTTCCATAGGATAAAAATGTTAGGAGAAAGGAATGGTGCAATGAAGATGCAAGCGCCAAAATATCCCGGAGACGCCATGAGATTCAGAAAAGTTGATAGAAGAGAGCGAAATGCAACTCCAAAGCCAAGCATCATTTTCAGGGACAGACATCGAGCTAAAAGGATAGGGCGGGAGCACTCCAACGATCTCGAGCCTGTATAAAGTCCGAGACATGACCACTCAAGCCCAGCGACGAAGAAAGGAGAAGAGGCCCAGTACGAAGAAGACTGTTGATTGTCGGCCGAGAGAGAAGGTTGACGATTAGACTGCAAGCGTTAACGCAAAGTTTCAGCCGTGAAGAGGGCGGCGTGCCCATATCCCGCGATGCCAAGTATCCGTTTCAGCGATGGGAGCAGGAGGAAAATTCTCGCATCCGCAGAAACCAGGACGAACATCACGGAAAACTGGAATAATCACCGATGAGTTGGACAGATTTAATTTGTCGTCAATCCTGGGGAGTAGACCTGTAGGCGACAGGCCGCGAAACACCGTTTATTAGAATATTTTGATCGATGTAGGCCCACAAAGGGGACGTCACGCGGACTCCTGAGGTGGAAGACGTACGCCACGGTAATTCAATCGAAGAAATCGATGATGGCATCACCTTGGCAGGATTCTGAGTGCGAGTATCAGCGACCGTTGCTGGCAAGTCTGGACACCCGCCAAATAATACACAGCAAATCCCTTGATAATATTCCGGTATGATGGCAGGAATCCCAATTAGGAAGGCCAAGGAGTACGAGAGCGCCTAACAACCGGGCGAGTCACGCTGAGGATCATCGAGCCCGTTGATGGCTCGATACCATGTGGCTGTGCAGTCCGCTCCAGTCCCGAATATAAAAGTCATGTTCAATACGACGTTGTTCTGCACTCTAGCAAGCTAGTCTCACCTCTCTTATCTCTTTTCAACTTCTTTTCAACTTTCTCTCCACTATTTTCATCATGCGCTGGTCGCCTATTGTCCTTACCTCTGCTTTCGCTCTTTTCACTTCGGGAGTCATCGCTCACCCAATGCCTTCAAATGCTACCACTTCTCACTTCCTTAATAAGCGTACACTGGTGTGCGGTAGTGAGCTGCGAGGTGCCATTGCGGAGGATTGCGTCCCGCAAGGCATTAACTTCGCTTTGAGCGGTACCTCTGCAGTCGTCGAGCAGACCGGTATCAAAGCCAAACCAGCCAAGAGCGCTTGCGGTATGTAGCAACAAATGATCATTGATGATAACTCATCGAGCGCGTTTTAGATCACACTGTCGAGATCCAAGTTCTCCAGAAGGCTTTGATCGTGGCCAAGGTTTGCGACGTCGTCAATGCCCGTGTTGCTCTCGGAGAATCCAGAGCAACAATCATGCAACAGCTCTTCACTACCATGAATAGCGAAGCAAATCTTTTGTTCTTGGATTCCGACGTCAATGGAAGAGTGAGTATCTTGATGACGTCATACACGGATCGTATTGCTCATGCTGTACTTCCGTCGTTCAGAAAGCCAGTTTTGTGCAGAACGCTATCGCAGGGCATGAGATCGCAGACGACGGCCTGAACAAGGCCGTGATCAGCTTCTTGGGCAAAGTCGGTGCGGAGTCCAGGAGGGTCGCGACTGCCCTCGACACAGAGGTGCAAACGATCATAGCGGCCGCTACTACGAAAGCCAACGCGTTCGTGATTCCCGCCGCAAAGAGATTGAGTGCAGCTCAGGTGAAAGAGAAGGCACTCAAGGATGCCGTCGTACGTGGATCAGAATCGTCCGCAGATTTGGATGCTAATCAGTTTGTAGGCTGCACATGCCAAATTATCGAGGACGCCCGTCACATCTCTCTGGAATCTTGTCCTTGCCGCAAGAGTCGCTTAGAGATCTTCTTTGCTTAGCAGACAATAGTTAGGGCGGAGTAGGATACGATGTAGGCCTCGCCAAATAAAACCAAACAAATATTTGACTTTTAGGCTTTGATCGTCCGCCATCATCTTCTGACACTCCGGCTATCATGAAAAATAGTTGTGCATCATGATTTACATAGCGCTCGACTTTTGATGACGATCCTGAGTCGCTGATATGGAATGTCGATATGGCCGGAATGGAATGGGTATCGGCGTTTACGGCTATCTTCACCGGCAGCACAGCTTTGGGCCACATTCAGGCCAGGAGGTCACTTAAGATGATCGAAGGCTATGAGGAAGAGGGCGAGGGTTCGCGTATAGGTTCATGTTCCTATCGTGCAGAGCATCCGGCTGAGCAGAAACGGGACTCATCGTCTATAGCTCTGTAGGGGCTTGCCTTTGGGGAGGCCCGACTTAGCTGTTCTTTGACAACAAGGAGGACAGAGGCGGAAGGAGCCGAAAATACTCAGGTCCTGATCGATGCATATCCGGAATGGGATGTCGCCGGAGAGAGTTAAGTTAGGGATTGCGATAAGAGAGCCCAACGCATTGCAGGAGCCTCGAGGATAATTGTGGCGCTGCCGAGCGAGTCATGCACTAGCGAGGCATAGCCACAATGACTCGTGTAGAATGGTATATGAGGAGTCGAGAGCATCGGGGTATGCATCACATACTCCGTCACTGCGTTGGGTCCCTCCCTGTAGAAGCTTTACGACCTCAGCCTTCGTCCTCCCTCCGCTTTCGCCATGAGCGACTACGGGGACCCCGAGACTCAAGAGGCCATGCATTTCCACGAACATGGTCTCAACGCCGATCTTATCCGTGCAGATCCCGTACGCAAGGACAATCGCGATATCGCAGTCGATAAGAAGAAAGTGAAGAACGCCGCTCGGCGACGCGAGCAGGTTATGCCAACCTATCGCTGCAGATGCAGTTGGTGTATGCGAGCCTATCGGCATCCCGAGAAGGCTTGGAACGACCGAATGAGGGACGCTGAATGGGACGCCGTCCACGAGTCGGAAGGAACACATTATTCGGTAACAGAAGATGAAGTCTGGGAGGAATGTGCATGTCTGATGGGAGCATCACATGCTTGCTTGCATACTAGGGAGAAGGCCGAGGTTCGACTGGAAGATGTGATGCGGCCTGCTAAACCTCGAGGTATAGGGTTTCTTTCATGAGATAGTATCGTTCCTGATGGATCTCTTGGCCTCCATGAATAGGCACCAAGAAGGACTTCGAGTTTCTTTCACCCATGAAGCGCGTCTTGGTAATCGATGACGACGAAGAAGTGGGATGGGGAATGGCATCTAGCGGTGCCAAAGCTGTGGAAGCGGATGATTGGGAATATGTCGAATCCTTCAACGACACCGACGGACCACGCGAGAGGTCATACGCCAGTGTCGTCAACAGATGAAGATCCTCGCCAATGTCGACTCTCGTTCGTCAAACTCCTTCCTCACAGAACGGAACGCGTCCGAACGACATCGTCGGGCTGAACACCATCCCGCTCCTATCCGTCCTGTCGTGCCTCTCGTGGACCCAGGGAGCTCTCCAGAGGGGAGCCTGGTGTCAAATGGCCGCATGCGATAGCACCATCGTCGCAGGCTGTGCCTCCTATCCTCTACTGCCCATACTTGGACGTAGGGGATTTGGTCGGTCGGCTGCCTTGTTCTTGAGTTCTGCAGTGGGAGATGGCAATACTGAGGCTAATTCTGTAGATTTTCCGACTTTTCCAACTCTTAGCTTGATACATATTTGCTCTGTATCGGTTGTGCTAAAATTTTCCCTTCGAACCCTAATGAATGCGTATCTCGATAGTCAGTAATAGATTTTCGGTGTGAAAAGGATCCTGGGCTCACCTAGTTGCAGAAAGCCTAAAGATGACTCTATAGAACAGGAATGCTCATACTATGTCCTTGAGTGGGTCAAGGTGAGACTGTCCTACTGGGCGCCAGACGCGTACGTCCACCATGCTCGATCGGATTAGATCGATTATTTTATCCAACGGTATGAAGTATGTCAATCCTGGCGATTCGATAGCACCATGGACTGCTTGCGTCGGGAAGAGAGGGTCGATGGATTGCTTTGCGGGTTGCTTGACAGGGCAGCCCTGAGTTCCTAGTAAAACCCCAACCGCCTTGAGAGTGAAATTCGACCGCAGTTTAGAAATTGATATAGACGGATGTTGGAGGCCTCGGGGGTCGAAAGAAGGCTGGTAATTATCCCTGCAGATGGCTGTCGATGGGATGTGGTAGTCTTTGAGCTTCGCATTTCTGTCTCCGACGCTATGCTTCTCTGAGTCGCTACGACCACACCGCTCGATAGCGAATAAGGGCTCGTCTTCAATCTAGAATCTCTGCTATTCCTGAAACACATGAGCGTCGCAAGATCCTAGAAAAACCCCCTGGCCGAGTATAGCGGAAATCTGGCGACTTCCACGTTTATGTCCCAATCTCTGTCAGAAGTTCGACGATTTTTGGACTTCATATAACGATGGCCCAAGCAGTGATCTGAATGATCTATGAATCTTCAGCATTGGCCGGTCTGTTGCAATTTTTTTCATACTGTGGCGACGCTCTGCTAGTGACCTCAGGCTTGCGCTTCGCGGAAGCGACTCACCGTCTTCAAGGGATCGTCCCAAACAACAACGCAACATTCGAAGTATGATTGGCCTTTTTTAGAGGAAGCTTGAAATAATCCCGTATGCCAGGATATGTGCACGTCGAGCCTTTCAATTCCAGAGGGGCCAAAAATCCAAGAACTGCGATCCATGGCCAAGGTCATAGCTAGGTTGGCGAAAGGTATCCAATCCTAGTGAACATCCGGGTCCCTCACAGGAGAAAAGCAACTGCCACATTATGATCTGCCTCCAGAGTCCACCTGAACATGCGCCGCGCAAGAGTTCTCGCGCATCAATGGACCGGGCAGAGGGCCACTGTGGCATTCTCAGATTGTATCCGTAGCCCGTTCACCGACAACTCGTAGTGGATCGTCGTCTTCTTCCTCAGAGGGCTGAACGCGATATTTCGAAGAACTGTCTTCTAATAACCCGACTGTAACGCAGATGTTGAGGCTCGGTTGACTGGGACACTCTAGTCTTAGGATCAGAACCCAATCTGAATGCCACAATCTTGCCCAACAAGTTCTGTAAGCTTCCCACGAGGTCGGATGGCACTCTCTATAACTTGTCAGATTGCTACCCTCGGAATCCCAGGAGCACATACTCTGATGACCGTAGCCTTTTCTCTCGCTCCGGGGGATTTTCTTCGCGAGGCCGAACTTTCTGGATTCCCGAACTCTTGAGAGGCATATCTAGTCAGCGACCAGCATCATCTGACACCTTCTTCACAGGCCACCTCTGGCAATAAATACAGCAAGAAAAGAGACATTTGCTGGATGTATTGAAACTCCGAGAAAGTTCGACAAGCACCCAACGCGTCACGCAGTCACTCCTTGGTCGTCTCCACTGGCTGTCGTCAGTCTCTTCGCGAACGCATCCCTTCGACCCGTTTCTACAAATATGTCTGCCTCCGAAAGCACTCGCCCCAGTCGCTCGTACGGGTCTCTACAGCCAAGACCGTGGCACAACCGTCGTTCGAATAGCATCCGCCCGTGAGACTCCAACCACTGATCACTCATATATGCCAAAATCTAAGCTTTGACACAGGATTGTGCATCCGCCTTCCCGACCCATCTTCCAGCTACCCAAGGTGGACGCCTCGCCAGAGCCCAGTCATGCCGAAATAATCCATCACGCACACTATATGCAACTCCCAACCGAAGGGTGGATCTTTGGCGTCGTGCAGAAAGCGATATCTGACAAATTGGCTGCCGTCAAGGCCGAGATGTTGAAGACGAAGTCTTCGCAATCCGCACCGCCGAAACCTACAACTTGGTTGACGGAATTGATCGAAGAGCCCTCTGCCTTGCGCCACTTATATATTAGGAGTCCTAGTGGACTCCGTGCTGCATCCATGGCCACCGCATCGAAACCGATGTCTAACAACACTTCCGCTGATGCTCGAAACGAATGCGTTTTGGGCGACGAGGCGCGTGCAGCTCATCCTCAGTGGCTAGGGGTTGACCTCAACCTCCAAGCGACGGAATGGGCTTCTTCTCTGGGAGAGGCGGATCTCTTCCTATGCGTCCATGCGCCGCGGTTGGTGATGCTCCGTTTGAACCTTGACGGACAGAAGGGCTTGCAGACCATTTGCGGTCTGTCTCACACGTCGTTCCCACAACTACGCATTCTCGTTATCACCTCAAACACCCCGATCTCCTACTCTTGTGGATGTCAAGCTTGTGTCTTCGCGTCGTTGGACGTGCCAACTAGCCATCCAGCCATTCTTAGGTTGCTCCAACAGACCCCAGCTCTCGAACGTCTGTCGTTGCGAAATGTCCCCATTTTGTATGGGACATATATGAGTGCGCCGCCGAGGCTCCGGGAACTACAGGAGCTCAGTTTCCGTTACGACCATGTTGAGGTTGATCATGCGCTGACGCGCTCTTTGACGTTCTCGATCGCTCCCCACCTCAGGAAGCATACATTGACTTGTAAAGGCTTCAGAGGAAAGGTTAAGACTGAGGTTATTGGTCGTGATTGGAGCGACCTTAGGAGGCACCATAAAGTTTTAGGATTGGACATGTTGTCGGGGTTACCAGTACCTCAAGATGAGCGCTGAGCTCTGAAATCTCGGATTGGAAGTCCCACTTTGTTATCCTGTCCGTGTTATATCAAGGCTGAGCTGCGTTCGTTGCTCTTTTTCTACATTGACCTCCTTCACTATACTTTTGTACCAAATTCCGCTCTTCATGTCTTATACTTTTGTCCGACTTGGTCTTGTTTTCTATGCTATTCCATCTCGGTCTTTCATTACATGTACATGTACCTTTTCATTTCCCAGCCTTCTTCCTCCGATCAATTCAAACGTCCGGATTGTCATTGAAAGAGGCATTGTGATTTTCTGATCAGTCTGTCATTGCAATTTGTCGAAGGCCAACGTCGGAGAAGAAGGCGCACCGGTAACCTCCGATCAACTTCCTGCCTCAAATTAGATAGCGGATTTTCCGAGCCGAGATCTATCACCGAGCCGATCTTCTCGAACTCACCCAGACATGTTCTCGAACGTACGAACTGGCAATCCCATGAAGGAGTTGGAAGGTTACGCGGATATGTATATGGTATATTCACATGTGGGAATTATTCTGGATATCAAGTCTTGTACCCCCGAAAGCGCTTAAAAAACAAGGCTGACTAAACGGCATTCTGCCACTCATCTTCAACTGTTCAAAATAGGGCGATTTCAATTCGGACGAGAAGAGAAAGCCAGGGGCGGACCAAGAGTGTGTGTCAGTGGGTTTTCTATCAAGTTTTGAAAGGTGCTCTGTGAGCAACACGACCACAGTGGTGACGGATGCGTGCGAATGTGATTTACAAGGGATTTTGCCGATCGGCGGAGTCGAAAGAACCTTAATTTCGCTTTTCAGCCTTCCTTCGAGTATTCCCCACTCGTCGCCCCCACTCTGCAAAGACGATCCCCTCGTACTCCCAACGCCCTCAAGCTTGGGTTTTTAAAAAAAATCCGAATGAAAGCGGTGCGAAAACCTTCGAGTCGAGTCAGAGGCTTTGAACTGACATGAATTCCTACAAGGCGTCGATGCTCGATCGCCACCGTTCCACCAAGACAAAGGGGTCATCAACGATATACCTCGGTCATGCCGAATTACTCAATCGCCAGAAGTACGGCCTTCCGTTCGGAGAAAAACTGCTCGTGAAGATTGCATTCGCAGTCTATACGCCTTACGCCCAATCCGGCCACTCCATCTACCAGGACATTAATCTGCGCCATCTCTCTCTGGTCAACGTGGCCTGGAGAACTCTCATCACTGCCTCTCTTCACCAGACATTCTCCTTCTCTGCGATACAAGACGTCTGGTTCGCTGCGCGGAAGATTGGTTGGAACGGCGGGCTGACGTTGATTATTCGAGATTTGGGTGTAAGGCCTTTCAACTGGGTCTATGAAGTGGGAGAGTTTGTCGCAAGGTACATGTCTCGATGTACCGCTCTGAAGATTCATCTTCCTCCCGCATGGCTTAGCACGGTGTTGCTGAGGCTTTCCAAAATGCCAGCTCGACATCTCTATTTTCTCGAACTGTCGACAGAGGGTATGTCCGATCAGCCACACATCTCTAAGGAATGTAGACGGAGATGTCAAGGTCAATCTGACTGTGTCCTACATCGCCTAAGATATGGCCCGGCTGCGAGCTGTCGGTGCCACATCGTCTGTTCTTGCCCCGAGAAAATCGAGAAACATATAATCACCAAGTCATCGAAGCAGCCAATTCTTTTCCAAGGAAATACACCTGCTCTTCGGACGCTCATTCTGAAGGATTTTCAACTCCCTTGGAATGATCCCCGGTTTTCAGTTCAGTTATCGCAACTGAGAACCTTCGTCCATCGTATCTCTCCGGGAGTCACCGTAGACACCGAGGGATGCAATTGTCTTTTCTATCTAACCAGGATAGCTTTCAAGTTGGAAGGACTTGAGGCTTCCGGAAGCCACTCCGATCTTCATACCATGGACTTAGCACCGCTCACAGATCTTCGTCGCGTCAATATCGGCGCGATCCGTCTCAATATACCTCCAGAAGTGACATCTCAAAGCTTTACGATCACAAAACTCTGCTTAACGCGTTGCGAGACAGCTTTCCATCCAGTCGTCGAGATTGAACGTCGGGGTGGACCGACTATATATGGGATCACCCTCCTCGAAAATATAGCTCTCCTTCTCGAGTCCATGCATTTATTGGAATGGTTCTGTTGGGATATACCATCAGGGCTCCATGCTCCTGACTGCAGAAAGCTACTCAAACGCGCTCAGCCGATTATGGATCGTCTACAATTTCTTGAAATGAGAGGTCCGCCGCAGATTATGCTCAAGTTTCTTCTCTGCTTCCGCTTCCCGGCCCTCAAAGATCTCTATATGCTCCACAGTCAATTCCCTTCCGCCATGGAGGAGGACGATAAATTACCTCCCGGCGAATGGATGGACATCATCTTCAACATGGACTCTTTTCGTCCATTCTCAGATTTAAGAACGCTCATCATCTCGAGCGACATCCGAGCCCCAATAGCGCTCGCCATCCTTCGCCAATCCGCTGAACTCGAAACAGCCGTATGCCACGGCTTCCAATTCGACGAAAGAGCTTTGGAAGAATTCTCCGATATATTCAGTGGCGGAGATGGAGGCTTCGGCATCGTAACCCCTCGTCTTAGACAACTACATATTTGGGCGCCATCCGTCAACAAAACGCTTGATCGATATGTCATCGCAGCTGCGCTGAAAGTTATGACTCTACGTCGTAAATGGATTCAACACTGTTTCCCTGACTTCCAGATGTCGATCACACCTAGCCTTTGGGCTCGGGATCTCGGATACGTGAGGTATAAACCTATCGTGTTCTCGTTGAACCCGAGGGGCTAAACAAGGGCGAACGTCGGAGTTGCTTATCGGCATCCCTGTCGCCGGTTGTACAACGATACTCTCGGAGTCTCGCAGTCAATCAATCTCGCAGCCAAGTTGTAATCGAATATTTTTGCGTTATATCGAGGATCATACATGTAGTCTGTATAACGCCGCGTACCTTTTCAATTTTTCACTTCTTTGTACTGTCGCTGGTGAAACCATAATAGCAATTTATTTTACGCCCATCCGAAAGTCTGGTTTCTTGCGGCTAAAATAATAGTAACCTGGCGCTATACATTGATTGAGGCTGGCGAGATTCAAGTAGGACTGCTCAGGATCTCAGGATCGGAAGCGATGGAGGAACCCTGGCTGAGGGAGGCGTTGTAGTGGATCAGAGTGAAATAAACAAGACTGAGCGTCAGGCGATCTCGGGGCTCCTGACAAAGGTCCTGAGATGTGGGTTGCTCACTTCCTGGTAGAACCATGGTGCAAGTGGGGCAATGGGAGACTGGGAGGAGTTGAACAGGGATCGATGTACGTGTCAGAGCAGAACAATGTATGAGACGGCTAGGAAACGCAGAATTCGACGATATGAAGATCACAAGAATCCGAGAGCGAGAAAATAAAGTTGGCTGAGTTCGACATCCTCGACAGGTCCTGCAGTGAGCACATTACTTCTGCCTGGGCCGTCGTGATTGACGCAGGGCCCCCGACTGTGCCGACACAGAGGTGTTTCGCAGTTGGAATTTCCCGACGAGCAAAGCCGTTGACGTACATGTACATATATCTTTCGGTGGCAAACCAGGCCCTGGGGTCATTCGGAATAGGCCGCTGTGCCGACTACTAGATGTGCCTGGTGACATAATTTACCGATTCTAGATAACGAACAGAGGTGATGCCTCTGCGACTTTCCATTCGCTCGTCTAACGTCACCTTGATCAGGGCAAGTTGTATCACCGATGCGCCGATAGAAAATTGTAAGGTCCACGGCGCGATTGCGATTCAGAAGTGTATTCTTAGAAATCGTTGATAGACATCGGCATAGTCATTAGATATTACTCAGGACACCGTCCAAAGACGAATGTGGTTGATTCGTGTAACACGAGGCAGATTATTTCGTCGAGTAAGCGCCGCCCGACACCCCGGTTTTTCTTGGGCCTCCATATCGAGGTATTTTGAATTCAAAGATCGGCAGCATGGCATCAACGGAGTCCTCGGTTGCCACTATTCGCAAGATCCAGTGTCATCTGCCAGCAAGAGAGGAGAGGTGCTTGCACTGGCAGGGAATGCGTCTTGTATCTCGTTCTGGCGTGCGAGACAGATCTCAATTAGATAGGGAAAGTGGGGAAAATCCTGGGCGGCGGAGTTCGCTAAGGCATATTCAATGTCCGCCCCGTCGTCGACCTTCGCTTGCTTCCCGGCAGCCCTCGACGCCCAAGCGACCCCAAAGTCATCGGACGTGGCGTCGAAAACGTTTGTCTTTGGACGGCAGCCGGAAAGACAAGGGTATGGGAGGGGACAGTCGTCATCAGCAGCACGACTCTTGAAGAAGTCGTTGACGACGATCATATCGGCATCGCGACTCCCTAACTTTCTAATCTCTGAGTCTTCCCCATAGGGCAATTCAAAGCTCGCATTCTCAGGCTGCTATCTCGATAGGTACCGAATCTTGTGATAGCGCATCACCCTCGACGACCGACGACGCCGACGCGTATTTTCTGTATATGCGTGTCTCGGCCATCCATACACTGGACCTCGACGTGCTGAATCATGAGCAGCTGGTGTTGCTCCACTTTTTGCATCGATTTTTTCGGTCTCAGCATGTGGGTCAATCGCTTCAAAGATGGCCGACGCGAAGTATTGCGCCAAAGGGAGCCTCGACTAGTCGAAGGAATCAATCGAACAGCTGTCGAACAAGGGTCCATCAA
The DNA here is from genome assembly GCA_001632355.1 of Sistotremastrum suecicum HHB10207 ss-3. Lineage (NCBI taxonomy): Eukaryota > Fungi > Basidiomycota > Agaricomycetes > Sistotremastrales > Sistotremastraceae > Sistotremastrum > Sistotremastrum suecicum. The sequence continues at coordinate 327,182 of KV428014.1, forward strand.
AATGGAAGGTCTGATGATCGCTGTGATCGCTAGTGCAGCGACCCGATTGGAGGATTCGCTGGGGTAGCGCAGCGTGTTGTCGGCGAAACAGGTACCCGTTCAGGTATCGTCGGCCTCGTGCTCCGGTCTCCGGTCTAATGCTCTCGCTCATTAGGGATCCGAGATTGCTTCCACTCGATTTCCTTCCGCTATATAGCATATTTGCGCTATTTTTGAACAGGCCTGAAACGACTATGTTTGTAGGCAGGCCTGCGCATTTTTAATTTGCGCAACGCTCTTGTTGCTGGATAGGAACCAGGCACAGAATCAAATTGGAGCGTAAGCGAAGTCGACTTCTAGTTGAAATTAACTAAACGCGAGAGTGGGAAACTCGGTTAGCGCATCCCATTAGCGGCAACTCCGAACTTCCCGAGTGGTTCATTTTGTACCTCGCTTCTCGTCTGCCCTGCACCAATTCTATTCTATTCTGGAGTAAAAGGCTAAGCCTTTCCGTACCCCCTTTATAAACCCTCGCAACTACCTTTTCCTCGCTCTCTCTCTCTTATCCTTTTCCTCTCTTATCCCCTACCGACCAACATGGACAACTTGGACGAGAAGACGCCACCCTCCACTGAGACCCACCAGGATGACCAGGCCTCCATCGACAAAGGCACTGGCTCTGCCTCCTCCTTCGCTGGAGAAGCTCTGGTCTGGGACAAAGCCGCTGAGCGCCGCGCAGTCCATAAACTGGACTTGACTCTCGTCCCTCTCACCACCATGATTTGTGATTCTTTTTGTTTTTTCCGTAGTGTTTCCGCCACTGACGTTGCGCATACAGACCTCCTTTCTTTCCTCGATCGTACCAACATCGGTTCCGCCAAAGTCGCCGGCATGCAGAAAGATCTCAAGCTTACTGCGAACCAGTTTTCGGTCGCCCTTACCGTCACCTACGTTCTCTTCATCCTTTCCGAAATCCCCTCGAATCTCCTCATGAAGAAGTTTGGCGCGAACAACCTCATCCCCGGTTTGACCATTCTGTGGGGTATGGTTTGTGCTTGCCAGGGTAAGAATTATTAAACTCGCACTTGTTCATCACGCTCATACTGTCGAACAGGTGCCGTTAAGTCTTACTCCGGTCTTCTCGGTGTCCGATTCATGCTCGGCCTCGTCGAGGGCGGTCTCCTCCCAGGTCTTGTCCTGTACATGTCCTGGTTCTACAAGCGCCACGATCTCTCCCTCCGTCTCGCCTTCGTCCTCTCCATGACTGCTCTCGCCGGTGCCTTCTCTGGTCTCCTCGCGTCCGCCATCTCTCATCTCGAGGGCAAGCGTGGACTCGCCGGCTGGTCATGGATCTTCATCATCGAGGGTGTTTTCACCATCGCCTTCGGCATCTTCTGCTGGCTCGTCCTCCCCAGACGCCCTCGTGATGCTCCTTTCCTCACCAACGAGGAGGCTACCGCTTACGAGAAGGCCCTCGAGCAGGATTGGCAGAAGGAGAAGGAACACGAGCCTTTCTCGTGGAGCGAGGCTCTTAGCGCTTTCAAGTCGCCCCATCTCCTCATCTTCAGTCCCGCCTTGTTCTTCAACGGCGTTACTCTCTTCGGTCTCGCTTTCTTGTACGTATTTTTATTTCGGGATTCGTTCGCTTGATTGACGAGTCTTCTGTTCTTCTAGCGCCCCTACGATCGTCGGTGCCCTCGGCAACTCCCCCAACCGCACCCAACTCCTCGTCGTACCTCCCTACGCTTGTGCCTTCGTCGTCGCCGTCACCGCATCCCTCGTATCCGATCACATTAAACAGCGTGGTATCTTCATGATCTCCATTGCCACCATCGCCATTGCCGGTTACGCACTCTTCCTCGGATCCGCATCCAAGCATGTCGACTACGGTGCCCTCTTCCTCCAAGTCACCGGTGCCTACGCTACCGCCCCCTTCGTCGCCTCATGGCAAGCAAACAACTTCCTCCCTTACTACAAGCGTGCTACCGCTGTCGGTTGGGGTTTCGTCATGACCAACTCCGGTGGTATCCTCTCCACCTGGATCTTCAACGATCCTCCTCGTTTCAGACTCGCCACACGTCTTAACTTGGCATTCAGCGTCGGCATCGTCGTCATGAGCGCCACCAACATGGGATACCTCATCTGGGCTAACGCCCAGAAGAAGAAGGTCGGCGTTGAGGAGAGGAAGGCTTTGGATAACGAGGAGGCCAGACAGAGACTCGGTGATAGACATCCCGACTTCATGTATACTCCTTGAGTATACTCTCTTCGTCTGCATTCGTGTCTGCTCCCCCTCTTCATCTTTCTTCATATTCTGTACCGTACAAAACCGGGGCAGCTTTGCGCCTACCTGGGGTTCACTGGTGTTTTAGGTTCCTTTTTAGTGGCTGTTTGGTAGAGTCGTATTTTTCGTGTATACATCCCTTAATAATACGGAATTTTGAGATTATCTGCTGTTTCGGTGTCGTAACCCGCCATCATCGCACTGAAAGAGTTGAGCGCGCCGTCGCTGCGAAAATATTTTCCGCGCGCCAACGTCGGCCGATATTGCCGGCTTTTCCCGAAACGACATCCACGTCCTCAACGCCGTCCGTGAAGAGAACCTGGAGGACATTGTGCTCAACAAATTCCTGTGCGCGTCCGCAAGCCAATGCAGACATGGCCGATGATGTTGAAATCTGTATGGATGTCATCTAGAACGCTACGGTTTACTCTGTCGAAAGCGTCATCGTCGCGACTCAGACGCGGACCCCAGTCTTTCTCTTACTCCTCTGCCCATACACCAGTTGGCACAGAGTGGCCTGTGTCAAAGCATCAGCTGGATAAAGCTCGTAATTGGTTCGAAAAAATGTATGTATCATCTCTGACGTGACTCACGTTCACGGTGGCTCATACTCCAACAGCGCTCAGAGCAATGGTCGTATCGTCTTCGCGCCGAATACTTCAGCGGATGCCTTATGCTCTTTTGTCATTTTCCTCAGAACGTTGGAGTTGATGGGTTATGACATGACACGTACATCTCTGTACCACAAGCCTCGCGCCTCCTCGATCTATGCGCCAGAAGAGCGGGAGAAAGTGGCATCGTTGAACCCCGATTATATCATCTCAATCGACTCAGGACTGCCCGAAGACGATGTCCCTTGTATCGTTCCTGGCGTGCCGACGTTACTTGTGGAAGGGATGGGTTTAGAGAGAGGACGAGAAACCCACTTCGGCGATCACCAAGAGAGTGAAGAAAGCTTTCAAGTGAGTGTTATCGACCATCCCTCCGTCTTTGATGTCTAACTCAGCTCAATCACAGATACTATCACCCCCTTTGTCAAGTCCTCCAGCGACGTGCTCGTTGACTGCCTTTCTTTTGTGCCAGCCTTTGCATCCAGATGTTCATCGAACTTGCAAATATATCGCTAGCATCGGGGCTGCCTGTTCTCTGGGGACCAACGTTAGTAAGAAGCAACCATACACTGCTTATTCCGCGATCCTACATGATGTCCCAAGTCGAGAATTGATAAGAATCAAGTCATTGCTCTATGCACGTGAGCATTTCTCCTCGGAACTTTCACATAATGGTCCCTGATCTAATTCGCTGGCCTAGCTGCACGTGTTGAAGGCTTTGGAGGTGCCGTAATCGTGGACGCCCTCCGCGGAAGCTCGTCTTTCGAGGATATCTTGGACCCATTGTCGTCGACTGCGAAGAAGCTCTATGATGCTCAGCGAATATTCCAACAAACGCTCGACGGGTTCAAAAGGCTTCCGTTCCGATATTCTCTGGACGGGAAGCTAGCAATGCTTTGCATACATTCTCCCTCGTCTGTTCATGCGACTTTGGCTCGTGAATTGGTGAGTTACGATTTGTGAATTCCACAAGCGCAACTACATATCCAACAACCTCTGATTGAAGGCGCTTTCGTTCCCTATCAAATCCAAAGTCGACCATTTCATTGTCGCTAATGCTGGTTACAAATCAGGCACCGTCAGTTTCTCTTGTCGCACGACCCGCACTGCCTTCCGTCGCCAGCAATCAATACAGGATAAACTATCCACGAGCTCTCAGATCCCGCTAAACGATGCTCAGACTATGCTTCGCCAGTTCAGCAAACAGGTCCCGGGCCTTGTGAAAGATGGCGGATATTATTATAACAAAGGTCTACCTCATGCCACGGGTGGCAGTCTGTCGATAGAAATGTTCGAGAAGCTCCGACGAACGATGTCTTTCGTGGGAGATCTGGAATGGCATACCGGCATGTCACTGGAGAAGCCTATCTAACGATGTTCTTTGATGGATTCATTTCTCCGATCAAGTCGTGGCCTCATCTATTTCACCGACAAGAGTTCAAGCATGGCTTGTTGTGCAAGGCACCGTCTTCACCGTGCCAGGAACCCCGGGAAGACCGAAAGCTAATGCGATCAGACGCAGCTTTCACACATGTACAGCAGGCAATTTTCTATGTTGCCTCGAATCCGCGGGTCTATTACACAGTGAGAGCATGTGCAGCAATCCCGTCGAGGTGAGCCGAAAGCCAAGGGCTTCGACGGTTTTCATCACGCGGCCAATTGTCACGACGAAATTTTCACAAACCGAGGACCGTGCGCAGCGAGGGTTTGAAACACCTCGCGACAGACTCGCGTATCGAAGTCACCGATCTTGATTGCGATCCTCGTCTCTTCATCTCCTACCCCAGATCTCGTTCCCTTGCTTGCTGGGATAGAGCGGATCAATTTCGCAGATATACGGTTGTCACTTCCGGCCGTCCGATCAAAGCCGATCTTGCGTGGACGGATTGTACCTGCGTGGTAAATTGGTGGAGGTCTACCGTGATTGTTTTTTTCCCATAAAACCTTCACAAGCATCTTTATTGACTCGGGAGTCGATCAAACTGGTATACACGGCACGATATAATCGAAGAATAACAAGAAAGTTACACACAGCAAGGGCTTCTGATACAAACATTACCCTCTTTTCTCTTGAATGCTCTAACAGATTTAGATATTCATTTCCTTAACATCCGCTATACCACAAGTAACACAGAAAGCCCAAGGTTTCAGAAAATAAAAGAGTGGCGCGCGGAAGAAAAAGTGACTGCGCCGTCACGTATGGACTCAATACCCGATGGAGTGGGCGGAACCGTCCTCAAGAGACTTTGAGCTATGCTCAGGAAGATAGTCCCTCTTGATGGTCTCGTCGCTATCACCATACTAACATACAAACTCGTTAGCCAGCCGGAGAAATATCTAGGAACACTCACGTCTTGACGGGTCTCGGTCTCAATCTGAACCCTGACCAGAGGGGGTCCCGGCTAGATAACACGCCGCGTTAAGCATCTCATCAAGGAGATGAAGAAAGTGCCAACTGACATTGCTTGTCCTCGAACGAAGGTCTCTTCGGAAATGGGAGCTTTTAGGCCCACGATATGGCTTCATGTTGAAGGAATCCGTATTGGCTTCCGTGCCTCCGACGTTGCGTTCCAAAAGGTATTTACGCGAGTTGAGCACTGTGAAGAGGACGATCAGAACTGATCCAGGCACAAAGGCTTATCACGGCGAGGGACTTACTCGCTAACATCGAATTGGAATACAGGTGATTCATGAGGAAGTTGCAAGCGAGCCAGTACCATTTTCCCGGCAGGGCTACGAACTGAGGGTGCCGAGGCGTAAATAACTGTGATCAGAAAAACTCAAGTTGACTTACGAAAGCGAGATCGAGGACTGCAAACATAGAGGTCAGGATTCCCCGTTGAATGGCATATACGAGGAGTGTGTCGATTAAACTGGGGAAACCGGAACCATTTTCGATCAGTCGGAGAAGGCCTCGGCTCGGCACCGCGGCTTACCTATCTGTTCTAAAAATCCCGAAAGATGCCGGTTAGCCGAAGCTCGGGACCATGTGGGGCAAATGACGACGAACCTCTTGAATCCAGTCTTGCTCGTGCGCAAGTAGTAGCATAACGACGCAGTAATGAGGAAGTCAGCGGCCACGATACATCCTAATTTAATGCAAACAACCCAGGTGATACTGGCGAATCTGCTGAAGAACTCGAGGATGAAACTGGTACATAAACCGGTTAGGCGTTTGTTAAGCCGGTTTCACGCGAAGGGAAAACTGACGCTTCGGCCGTGTTCGCTAAACAGAAGGGGGAAGATTCAGATTCGTCGGAGCGCCGTATGGAAATCAGGGATCCGTACCTAGTCCAAACCCTAGAGAAGGCGCACAGATCAAACTTCAGAGTTGAACACAAGTTTGAGGGTTTGATGACCCTTACCGAAGGGCACAATAATCAGTATGGCCTATAGAACAAAGCGCAGAATTAGATACAGCCGCTCAAAAGGTCGTAGGCCTTACCAATATGGTGCATAGGTAATAATTTTTTCCGCTCACTAACGAGTATCGCACGTCAGTCCAAATAATTGCATGTGCGAGAGTGACCTACGTCGCCAGACGCGCGTCAGGAAGAACCTGTAGTCATAGCTGAGTACATCATTCGCCGGGTTTGGATATGCTTACGATTGGACCAAAAATGTGTTGAGAACCTAAGCAGTGTTTTAGTGGGCCGTCGACCAATCGGATGTAGAGAGGCTGACCGTCAGTCCCACTGCCAACTATATGGGACGGCCCGACTTAGGATGAGAAGCTGGTGGAGTGGGATTGAAGAACTCACGTCAAGACTCCTATATGCTATCATTAGGACTGTAAGAGAGGTGCTCCAAGTGACAGCACTCACCACACCGATGTCTTCAGCGCATCAGCGTTGGTCCAGTTTGTTACCAAGAAATGATACATGCAATGGGACGTCATTGCAGCATGGAATGCATCGAAAAACCTGAAAGATGCCTTCATTAGTAATCTAACAAGTGACTTCATCGAGTATTCACCATACGAATCCCACCTGTCGCAATGCTGGTCAGAAATGGAGAAAAAAAATTAGACTGTTTAATGCTCACAAGGGTCTTCGTCGACCAACGGTCTCCGGGGTAATTTTGGAAATATATAAACGATTGGACAGCAGTTATGCCAGAGACGAACTTGACATAAAGATTAGCACTAGTCCAATCATTGATGGAGTCGTCGGTTACTGACAATGGAAAAGATCATGCCAATGAAGCCCGCGCCGAGACGATCATCCCATTGACCCATGATGATAGAGCTTGAAAGTCGGTCGAGTTGACGATGGAGAGAATAGTCTTGGGGACAACTCGTCTAGATAAGACAGAAGGGAGTGCGAGTTTGACCCTCCACGATAACCTGAAGAGAAGCTTTAAAGGAGAAATCGTGGGAGACGCTCAGAGAATGAATTTACCGCTTTCCATGGGACTTCTCTGATTGCTTCGACGGATTGAGGCAGGTGTTTCTTGCCGACGATGACAATTGACCAAGATAAACCGAGGTCGTCGGCTTCAATAATGCCCGGCTGGTCCACAGGGTCTTCGGTGGACGGCTAAGATGTGCCTGAGAGAGAGATTCGCATATGGCGTCAACTTATTTACCGGGTAATGAAGCGAGAGACGTTTGCAATGCGATTTACAAGGGTTTGTGTGTCCGTTCCGCTAGCGTCAGATGAGCACATGGAGGTTCAAACTCCGAAGTTCGGACGAAACACCGCTTTGATCCGCGTCAGCCCACTGACCAAGCTTCTGTTTCCCAAGCTCACTTCTCATCCAATGCTTCGTTTCATAGAAAAGACAGAGCAGAGCTCACATAGCAACTTCGTGCACGCCCCACTTGGCTTGCCCACTGTACTTGACGAAAGTCAGACCCAAAAGGAGCATCCTCTCGTCTTCCTTTGAATAATACTGAGTCCGGCGTCATGAGTGATTCTCAATCTAGTAACGGATCCCTGGAGAAGAAACGGGATCCAGAGCGGTCTGTCCATGAACCTGACGCGGCTGTGGCCAGAAATGCTCTACTCAAGATCGATTTGGTTGTCCTCCCGATCGTCACTATGTTCTGTAAGTCACACATATCTATACGAGTTGCAGATCTTAACGACTAAACCCTTTTTTAGATTTCTTGTCCTTCCTTGTGAGTCCAGAATCACACTTAGTATGTCATCATTCTATAAGCACTTGGATTACTAGGATCGTTCGTGCGTCATCACTCCTTCCTTCAGTAGCATTCAAGTTTGTTTGACCCGGCTTTCGTCCGCAGAAACATCGGAAATGCTAAAGTTGCCGGACTTCTGAAAGACTTGAAGATGACGCCTACCCAATATTCCATCGCTTTGACAGTTACCTACGTTCCTTACATTGTTTTCGAACTTCCTTCCAATCTGGTTCTCAAACGGTTTGGGGCGAACGTCACCCTCCCTCTGATGGTGACCCTCTGGGGCGTCGTCACTGCTTGTCAGGGTGAGTAAACATTCGTTCTAAATTGTTACTGCAATAAGAAAACGATGTGCTCATTAAAATCTTGATGAACAGGAGCGGTCACTTCCTACCATGGTCTTCTTGCTTGCCGCTTCTTTTTGGGAGCCGTTGAGGGCGGTTTGCTCCCTGGCCTCATTTTGTATCTCTCGTCTTTCTACAAGCGCCACCAACTCCAACTTCGTGTGGCACTTATGTTTACCGCTACTTCATTGGCGGGTGCGTTCTCCGGCCTTCTGGCTGCCGCTATATCTCACATGGCTGGTGACCGCGGTAAACCTGGTTGGGCCTGGATTTTCATCCTGGTCAGTCTTTTTTCTTCGCGGTAGATCTGCTTTCTTATGATCAAAAATTGCAGGAGGGAGTTTTCACCACTGTCTTCGGCATTTTCGCATACTTCGTTATGCCCAGGACAGTTGAAGAAACCCCGTTCTTGACTACTGCCGAGAGGGAGGCCGTTATTGCCACTAAAGAAGAATGGGTTGCCGAGGAAGAAGCCGAGACTTTCTCGTGGTCCGAGGTATTTTCCGCATTCAAGGAGCCCCATCTCTGGTTGTTATCTCCGGCACTCTTTTTCAACGGCAAGTCTTTCCTTATCTCCCGACCTGGGAAAAACGACTGACGCCGGCCACTCAGGCACTACTCTTTACGGCCTCGCATTCTTGTGCGTACATGCTTCGATACAGCTAACTACAACCGCTTTAACGGCTATTCTTTTAAACAGTGCTCCCTCGATCGTTAGTGCTCTGGGACAATCTGCCAATCGATCACAGCTTCTCACTGTGCGTGGTTTCCGTTTATCCGATCTTGGGAATACTTCGATCAGAGTCTAACATTCCCACTCGTCATAGGTACCTCCATATGCGTGTGCTTTTGTTGGTGAGACTCAAGCATTCACATTATGTTTTCTCCCATACTAAACAATCTTCCCTTTCCAGTCAGCTTGATCTTCGCGTGAGTCCCCTCATCATAGCAACGGCGATGAATTTCTCATCGGCTCATCACAGCTATTTGTCCGACAAATATCGTCAACGTGGTCTCGTCTTGATCACTGTCAGCATGATCGCTATTGCCGGATACGGCCTCTTCTTAGGTCAGCATTGGCCTTCATCGGATATAACACTTGTCTAATTTCTATTCCTCATAACGTCAGGTTCGGCTGGCAAACATAATGACTATGGCGCCCTCTTCCTCCAGGTTGTTGGTGCATATACTTCAGCGCCAACGGTCAGTGCATGGCAGGCCAACAACTTCCAGCCTCACTACAAACGTGCCACTGCCATTGCCTGGGCATTTATTCTGACCAACAGCGGAGGTACGTCTCGTATATACTATGTCTGTCTAGTCGGTGCTAACAATCCCATAGGTATTCTCTCGACATGGATTTTCAACGACCCTCCAAGATACGCCAAAGCTACGAAAATTAATCTTGCCTTCTCCGTCGGCATCGCTGCGTGTGCTCTAGGCAACATGCTCTATCTTCGCTCGCAGAACATCGCCAAGAAAAAATGGTTGGCAGAAAATGATGAAGCCTCAGTAGAAGGTGATGCTAAAAAATTGGGAAACCGTCACCCCAACTTCCAGTATACGCTCTAAGCAGCGCAACGAAACGCAAAGAAATGTTTTGATCATGATCACTAGATTTCGTACACTCTTTTCGGGATAGGCTGCGATTATCGAGGACTCCGTCGTCGTCCGATACAGCCTGGTAATTAGTAATATATTTCGTTTTTAATGTCAAAGTAAATACTTTTCTCAATGACGACTGGTGTTGATTACTGCTTTGCGCCGCGTTTGGCTGACGTTGAGAAGGTACCGACGACATCACTGTCAGATATGACTCCAAAATTCAGCACCTCGTCTTGGTGATAAATTGAATCAGAAATGTACGTCGCATTGTCAACAAATCGGGATAATGGGTATAACATGTTACCGTGCCCATCAGATGGATAAGTGCTGAATGGTGAACACATGAGCAGTCGTCGGGTTGATTGGGGCAAGACCTCCCGATCAGGATTTCGGTTTGTGTCTGGCACAAAGAATCGGTCGAAATGGTTTATATGCACCGTCGGAATCCAATTCGAACTGCGGGACGATATGGGAGCGTTCAAACGCTTTGAAGTGACCCTGGATTGATCGAGGAGTTCCAATGTCGAGGTCTGATAGTTGATAAATACATACGAGTGATCCCCTTGACCTTCACCGAAATAGTCCGGCCAATTTTGCCAGTGGTGTTCCTTTTCGAAGCTCCTCCTGAGCCCACCATGAATTGTGAGAAGAAAATGCTGGACGGACTAGGGTTCACATAACACCACAGATGATACCACGCATACTCCTCGATATCATCCAATAAAATCTTCTCCTGTCCTGCTCAACGAAGGATCCCTCCGTGTATAGCGGCCTAATCAAATGATGCGCTCAACCTGAAACCAGAAGAAATGATTCGGAACCAAATCGGAATCCGGCGTCGGCGATCCAGTCAGCTTTCAAACTCAGCTTCAAGGCATCCTGAGCGTCGTTTCTCGAGTTGCTCGCTGCTAGCGTTGGATTTTCGCCCGTCTGTTGCCCGTATCGTTCCCTACATCAACGACAGTCATGATCTCTCGAAACAATCGCTGATCAAGGTCTCGACAATCACCTATTGGAGTGCAACACTAGTGTGGTTGGTGGTTTCCCGAGCTCTCTGCCCGAGCAAGTGCCCGAGTTCATTGTCATGGCGTATACTATGCTATACTTGGAATGCTATGTCTGGCGTTTAAAAGCTCAACGATTGTGTCTCATGTACCTCAGCACCTAGCAGGCTAGTCTCACCAATCGTCTCTGTCTTTTCATTCATTCTTCATTCACTATGCGCTGGTCGCCCTTCATCGTCACTTCCGCTCTTTCCTTCTTTGTCTCCGGTTCTCTGGCTATCCCTGCTCCCTCAAATAGCACGTCACATACTCTGATGAAAAGAAGTGTCGTGTGTGGACAAAATGTTCGAACCGCGGTCGCAGAAGACTGCCTTGAGCATAGGCCTTCATTGTTCTTTGCATTGGGAGGGACGGTTCAAAGGCCGCTTATTACAGCGCATCAACTCGACCCAACTGCACAAGACATCCCTCCTGGGGCCGCCTGTGGTGAGTATGCCATGTTCCTGAGATATAGCAGTCGATTAATCCATGTGCGTTATAGATCACGTAGTCGAGCTGCAGGTTCTTGCTCGCGCTATGTCGAGCTCTGGAGCCTGTGCTGTGATTACCGCCTTGAATAATTTGAATAATCCCAGACACATCCTTTTGCAACCGCTCGCGGACGTCATCAATGGAGCTGGCAATCTCGTGTTCCTAGATTCAAGGGTAAATTCAAAGGTAAACCCTTCGCTGTCCTCGAGGATTCAGTGTCTGATGCTTTCAACCTAGAAAGCAAGCTTCGTAGTGAACGCCATGAATGGGGCGCGGATCACGACCGCTGACCCGCTTAATCTCGCGGTCTCTGGTTATCTAAGGAACCAGCTTATATCCACCGGCTCTAATGCTGTCGCCCAGCATCTTGATACCCTTATCAATCAGATAACTGCCATCGCAAAGACGACCGCAGATGCTATTCCCGCTTTGCCCCAGGGAGTTCGCGCCCAAGGAATACAGATCCAGCAACAAGCTTTGAAGACTGCAGTGGTAAGTCTCTTGCTTCTTGAACTGCCTACGATATCCGATCTCTGCGATAGGCTCAGCTAAGGCAACTGAACGATAGAACACCTGTCATTAGCAGATGGCGAAGGGTATTGGGGGCAAATGTGGTGAACGAGTAATATAATGCTTTGTAGATTGATGACGTGTTACCAATGAGAACTCGACTGTTGCTCAGCATCGCTACATGTGATGTCGATGACGCTGAGAGAGGTCAAACTCCATCAAGAGATCTTGAAGAAGGTCCTAGGGGAGGACAGTGTGAACCCTTGAACGCCAAGGCAAAAAGCGCTGATGGCTGCTGACTCGATGAGCGGGATGGCATGAATGGACACATCAGAACTTACCATCCTTGTTTGAGGCCCGACTTCAGAAGCCGAAGACACAAATGGCGCAAAGGGCACGAAGAGATGGACTGAGAGAGCGCAGAGTCCCTCCCTCAGGAGAGTCCCGGAATGAACGAGGCAGCGGGCCCGGGCCCAACCTCGCCCATTCCCCAATATCTTGAAGCTAGGTGTCTACCGCCACTTTCGCAATCGAACCTCTGCTCCGATTAAGCTCTCCAACTAGTCGCAGACCGCATCAGCCGTAGGCACGAGATGCTGCATCTTTGGCCTGGTAAATCACTAGTAGCGTAAGTGGATTTTGTCCGAAGACGATGAGCCCTCCTCACTACCTAGAGGCATGAGGAGGTGGGAGACGAAGCGGGAATGGGGATTGCCGCCTGTGCAGCCGTTGTATTATACGCATCTGGCTTGTTGTTTCTTCTCACGACCTGGTGACTGGGCTGCTTAGTCTGAGTTGTCATCTGCTGTGTGATGAAGGGCATGTTCAAGAGGAACATAGCGAGGTCGACAGTCAGTGTAAACGTCGTATAGCAATCCAGCGGAATTCAGTCGAGTAAGCCAGTTTTTGAGACACAATTCAGAGTGAGACGTTTCAGGACGGTTCGGAGCCAGAGAGAGCCATTACTACGTTTCCATAATCAGTTGATCAAGAGGGTAGCCCATGAGCCAGAGTGTCCGAGTTAGTGCTTGAGCGGAAGCACAAAGGGAAGCATCGGCTCTTTCGGACTCGGAAGGGCTACAGTACTGAAAAGCTTCTTTCCGGTTTTAGCGCTCAGTCGTTTAGCGCCACAGCCACGTCAAATATTACGACCAGCACGACCACCACCAAGCACTGACTTCGACGATCTGGCTCATGGGCTACCCTCTTGATTAATTATTCATAGAAACGTAGTAATGGCTCTTTCTGGCTGCGAACCTGTCTACTGAATTATAGCATGTTCAGATGGCAAGCGGATCTATCATCTATTACAGCCGACCACAACGACGAAAACACCCGCGTGGGCTATGCGAACAAAGCAGGAAAACGAGAGGCCCATGAGAGGCGAGCCATACTGCAAAGCAAGGCACTGAACAGATCTAGATTGGACTGAAACAGAGAAGAGCTGATAATTACGACGGGATCATTAGAAACGGATGGCAGAATCTAGTATGCATCTGTAAAGAGGCTGAAGAAAGGCTTAGATAAGGTTAATCACAAAATAATACAACCAGCTTACAATTGTTGCGAGAGCACGGGCAATCCTATCGACACGCCATCCGCTTGCTGGACGTCTATTCCAACGTCATCCCAATGCTTCATGACTTTATAAAGCCAAGTAGGCAAATGCCAACAAGCGTTAACGAGGCCCCATTCTCCTACAGGGAATATCTTCCCGAATCGGATGACTTTCAGCGATGGAAAACTTTGCCGATCCATGTGTTCGAGCAAAGGCCGCAATTCTGTGATGTCCGTCTTCGGAGTGAATCCGAAGTAGATGCTCGCGAATGAGAGGGTTTCGAGGTGCGCGTGTACTGGTGTTAACGGTTCTAGATGACTCCCGTTTCCTAGGAGCATCTTTGGCCCATAACATGAGAGAAACTTCAGGTTCGGACAGAGGCGCAGTATGGACGTAGATGGTGGGACTGAGGTGTAGATGTGCAGAGAAAGAGCAGTCAGTTGCGGACCGACTTCGGTTAAGAACTCGTGTAACCGATTAGTTCTCGGGACCAGGGAGCTATCCCGAACTACGAGGTAGAGCTCTCGAAGGCGAGGAAGTGACCACCCCTTGATGTTCATATCGGCCAAACAATCGTCATAAGCCAGGAATGATGTAGATTGGAGAGTGAACTGGGTTTTGGGCCACGCCGTACGATCTCGCCAGGTAGCGTATACCCAATGTGGACCCAGCGAAAACGACTTGAGTCGGGTCAAAGACGAGATGGATTGTTGGACTGCAGTCCATTCATTCTGGTCGGAGGTTTTGATGGACTCAATTTGAATCCAATTGACGTTGGGACAGAGCGATATGAGAGAAATCAAATCCGTCCCTCTTATAGTCGTCTCTGATCCTTGAAGTATTCCACGAACATAATCCCCGTAACGATCAGAGGATACACCTCCCATGACAGGGCGCTTTAGGATGTTCAATAGCTGTCCAATCTGTTTCTCTTCCGAGAGATGGATATGATCGTAGAAAATCGCCAGTCCAATAGACGCCCATTGACGACATGTGAGAACGATTGATTTCCTCGTGCGTCGAAGCTCAGAGGATGTGTGTCGTGCGTGGAATACTGAACTGCGCAATCAATCAGCAATCAAAGAAATATCTCATTCGGCTTGAGAGCTTACCCATTGTGAATGAACTGACTTACGCCACGTGTCATCATATCTTCAACCAAAGGCCCTCCAGCGGCCTTGAGTATCATTATCCATATCTCCAGCGGCACATAAGGCGAAGAGCCAATGTTTAATTGCTCAATTTCGAGCATAACGACCAGCCACTTCTAGCTAGAGTGTTGGATTCGAGTGCTTCAACGGACACAAATCCGGCTGGAGCTTGGATGGAGGTTGAGGGCTTCAGGGTAAGAAACTCCAAGTGCACGATACGCCCGGCAAATGCAACTGAGATGAACGCAAAAGAAGCGCTCCTATCACAGAGACGACCATGGCGGTAATAGAGGTAATAACAGAGTTTTAGCGGATCCGGAGATAAACGGGCATACTGACAAATGCAGCGGCTTTCGGAATTTGCCGATCACCTGCAACAAGTCTGCGCGAGTCGAGTGCACGACATCCAACGACGTCAACTGGACAAACAGTATCAGTGCTTGTTCGGTAAGATCAACGGAAAATACTCTTACTGAAGAGATTCGAACTTTGGATCCAGAACTCCACAGTACCACATCGAACATTCATCCAGGTTGAACACTTTGGACGGTCTGACGTCTGCTCCCAGGAGAAAGGTTCAGACAGGCACTCGATATCACTATGAATCAATGGACGAAGCTCTGAGAGGATTTTGGATATCCCAAACCGGCCGAACAAGCGTGAGTAGACCTACGACCCACAAAAAGACCGTCAGATAATCTGCAGCCGAATTACCAGAATCATTTGGTCAGTTTGGACATTGAAATCCACCAGGGCAAGGCAATGCGTTTGAAAAAGCATAGGATATCCCGATCGGCGCAGTCGTCAGCATTGCTTTTAATATTTGTGGACCGCGGACTTTACTCGCTCAAACCCCGAGAATACCCGGCAATCCGCGGTTTATATTCTTATCCCACCTCTTGGCAGGTAGGTAGGTAGGTAGGTAGGTAGGTAGACCGCTTTTGGTCCGACAAGCGAACAGCGGGTTCCGCGTCACTAAAGCAGAAGTAGTCTCGTACCCAGACCCTCGCTACTTTGGGCGATCTGACTTTGAATTTCATTCGCCGTAAGGCCCTCCGTAGGAGGGTCTGGGATTCTAGCGTGGGAACCGACGTCATCACGGAGAACTCCGAGCGTGCGACCGACCTTGACTGCAACTATTGGGGTGTCTCAAAACATTGGCGACGGAGGTGTTGTGTTAATCAGGGTTAAAGCAAGTCTGAGAGATGCTGGGAATTTTCCTGGAATTTTCCATGCTGTTTGAGTGTAACAAACCAAAGATGGATGGGGTTGAGGCCGGACTT